>CM063523.1:1200000-1595000 GCA_032199755.1 Ambrosia artemisiifolia
TTTTTCTTTGTTCACAAAAATTCTGTTGTCCAACTCTCACTTTCTATCTACTAAAAAACTGGCCTATTTCCGACAAAGGTTTTGGTCGGAAACCGACCAGTTTCCGACAAAGTGACTTCTGTCTGAAAAGTCTAGTCGGCAATTTTTCCGACAAGTTTCTGATGAACTCTTCCGACCAGTTTCCGATGAACTTTCCGACCGATTTCCGACATAGTGTTGAGTTTTGTCGGAAAATGGTCGGTAATTACCGACGAATTTCCGACATAGTGTTGAGTTTTGTTGGAAAATGGTCGGTAATTATAGACGATTTACCGACCTAGTGTGGAATTTTGTCGGAAATTAAATGGTCGGTAATTACCGACGATATCATTTTTCTAATTTTTCAAGCTTTAAACGTCATTTTTTTCATTCCATTTTTTGTACACCTTAATCATACAATCAATATTTATTTTTCCAAATTATACGTATTATAGACACACATACGTGTGTACATTGTTAAGACTCGTTACTTAAAACAAACTTTTGTTATTCCATAACTCTCTCTGTGTGTGTATATATATGTTCATTTTTGTATGCATTACGACACATACACAGGTACATAACATATATATACTCATGAAAAAATACATTCACATATGCACGTACATACAATGCACATTTATTTAACTGAATACCAATAAAATAAAGCTTTTGGTCGGAAAATGGTCGGTAATTACCGACGAATTTCCAACCTAGTGTTGGGTTTTGTCGAAAAATGGTCGGTAATTACCGACGATTTACCGACCTAGTGTGGAGTTTTGTCGGAAAATGGTCGGTAAGTCCCGACGATTTACCGACAAGCGTTATCATTTTTTTAATTTTTCGAGCTTTAAACGTCGTTTTTTTTCATTCCATTTTTTTACACCTTAATCATACATTGAATATTTTTATTTTTCCAAATTATACGTATTATAGACACACATATGTGTACATTGTTAAGACTTGTTACTTAAAAAAAAACTTTTTGTTATTCCATAACTCTATGTGTGTCTGTATATATATATGTGTGTGTGTGTGTTCAGTTTTGTATGCATTACCACACATACACATGTACATAACATATATATAGTCATGAAAAAATACATTCACATATGCATGTACATATAGTGCACATTTATATAACCGAATACCAATAAAATAAAGCTTTTGGTCCGAAAATGGTCGGTAATTACCGACGAATTTCCGACCTAGTGTTGAGGTTTGTCGGAAAATGGACGGTAATTACCGACAATTTACCGACCTAGTGTGGAGTTTTGTTGGACGATTTACCGACAAGCGTTATAATTTTTTTTAATTTTTCGAGCTTTAAACGTCGTTTTTGTATAATTAATACTGTCGTTTTTGTATAATTAATTTTTTTAATTTTTTTTAATTTTTCGAGCTTTAAACGTCGTTATAATTTGTATTTTAACTGGAAGAGAGGCTATAGTTTGACAGTTGTATCTTATTTTTTATATTTAATACTGTCGTTTTTAGTACGGATGCAAACAAAAAGAAAACAAATATGTTCTACACTTTTTGTATAATTACATTGGGCTACCTGTACTGGGACGGGTATAAAACTAGTTTTGTATATACCGAGCCTGACCCCGACCGATTTGAAAATAAATTAGGTCTCGTGGCTTTCGACCCTTATCAACTAAAAGTTCAAGCTTTACCACGGGCATGATGTACATATTGTTACCATGCATTTCTGCAAGAGGTTGTCTCCATGACTCGAAGTCGTGACCTATAGGTCACATGGCAAAAACCGTACCATTCCTCCAAGCCTCCAAGCTCTGCCTCTTACTAAAAGTTATTCACTGAAATATAATATTTGCTTGTTAAACTTAATGACGACGGTGACAAAAAAGGATGATTTATTGAAGAACATATGAAGAAAGGGTTCGCGTGGGTAGATTTAGTGCAGAAAGAGAGGCATAGAGGGATAAGAAGATGAAATGAGAAATTAGAGGATGAAGGTACGTGGATATTTGGTACACTAATGCTTACACGTGTCTTGCTCAATCGGGTGTGATGTGTCAACACAAATAGCAGGGATTTTACTTATCAGGTTCTTTTATAAATATATAGGATAATTCTTTTTATATTGCTTGTTTTTCAACTCCTTACCATACTGGTACGTTCGTGATCTTGTCAGATTGAAGCGGGTCAAGACTTCTAGTGTCCTGGAGATGTATAGAGGGTTATTGGAAAAAAAAAACAGATCAAAGTGAGAGTATATTCAGCCGCAATATCCAAAGAGCTACCAGACTGATAAGCTACATCATATCACTGGTAAGACCATTTGGAAACATAAGATCTCCCCACCAGAAATCATGACACAGATTCCACATATACCGATGGAACAAGATTTCACGGGTAAGTTCATCTTCTGGTATTACGATTACCTGACTTCAAAAGCAGTGATAGTGTTGAAGAACGATCCCAAGATATGCAGGAAAATAAGGGTTAATTTGGGATCCGATGTGGCTTATGAATCTTTCTGAACAGGACATGCAAACGCTTAACAAGAATCAGATCCATTTCAAAGACGAGGATGCTGATTAGGGTGTAAGATTTCAGAAGATGGTCAAGTATTGTGCTGCAAAGAAAAATCCATGCTCGTTGTGATTGGAACAAGTTGCGGGTGATACAAGCTTGAAGATGGTTGCTGGTTATTCAAGACAAGACTTAGTTATTTTATGTTTTTGTGTTTGTTTTAGATGTTTTTGTAACTATCCAGCTAGGTCCAATGGGGAGTCTGTAAATGCACCATTCGGCTATGTCCCTAGCTTGGATATGATAGTCGGATCTAGTTTAAACACGTTCTCGGGTTGTTTAGACGTTATTATAGGCTTAGGGGTATTTTGGGAATTATTTATGTAACATACACCTCATACTAGTCTCATACATGTGTCACCCACATGTATGAGGGCCATACATGTACCCCCACATGTATAAAGGCCATAAGTGTGCATGAGAGGGAAGTGTATGAGATCTACTATAAATACCCCATGCCTTAGTCATCTTGTAACTTGTTCCATATTCTAATACAAGTGCAACCCTTACGTTGTGTTCCTGAGATTACTAAATAAAAGAAAAGAAGAGAAAGGGATACTAGGAGAGAAAAGAAAGGAAAATATATAATTTGATTTCGTGTTCCTGAGTTGAAAAGAAAAGAACAGAAACTAAAGACTTTATGTGTTCCCGAGTTGAAAGAAAGAGAAAAGAAATGTATATTTTACAATTATACCCTTGTAATATTTTATTATAAGTTAAATGAGAGGGTAAAATTGTAAATGATATGTAAATGATATACTTCATATTTTTTTTCCTTTCCCTTCCGTCCAATTTGGAAGGAAGATTATTTGAAAGAATTTTCCTTCCTCTTCTCTCCACTTCCTTCTTTTAACGAAACTCTGGAACACAAAATTGTTTCCCCTTCTTTTTGCTTCCTTTCCTTTCCTTCTTTTATTGAACTCTGGAACACAGTGTTAGTGTGTGTTCTCATATTATTATTATTATCTTATCCATAAACACTCACTTATAACAATTAAATGGATCGTTGATTCCTCACTCGATCCGATATGCGCACGATATTCAATTCTTGTTCGATCCTACACATACGGGACCAATATAATTGACATGGTAGAGTATTAGGCAGTTAGGGGATACGGTAATAGTCGAAATAGTAGTTTTTGTTTGCAGCCATATTTAGTTGAGTTTCTTTTGTGCAAATCATATATTGAAGACTAGATTTATATCCCGGGAGCGTCCCCGGTTGAGAAATCTAATATGACATATCAATTTTACATACGAAATAGACTGATGTGCTTTATAGTTACATGTATGAAAGCTTCGGGTAGCACCTAACCTAAAACAATTAACAATGCATCTCCAATGTTAACGTCTAACTTTAAACAATGTATAACTCTAATAATAAAACCTAACCTAAAACGATTTACATCTCCAATGCTAACACCTGTTATAAATAGAATTCATATTTACTAGTTTGAACATAATTAATGACTTGCCTATACATTATTAATGAATAACCTGAACACTTTGTGTTTTTTTTTTCCTGTATGAACAAAACGCACAAAAAATAGTCGTTTTTTTCTCTTTTTTTTATATAGCACTGTGGTGCTCGTTGGAAAACTAATTAAACGCTCGTTAATTTGGTCGTTTTTTCTCCGTTTTTTATATAGCACTATGGTACACGTTGGAAATGTTAGTACATGATGTCCCTAGGCTAGTATATTGGATGTTTGGACGTATTTCGGGGTGTTTGGAGACGTTTATACGCGTTTTGGGGTGTTCGAGAAGCTATAGGCGATTAGGTGATTGGTATAGGCGATTAGCAGCCTATACCATATCACTGTTCACGCGATTGAGGACATTCCATAGGCGATTAGGCCCAATCGCCTATGTTATCATGTCTCATAGCTGCCCAATCGCCTATAAGGGTCTGTTCGTGTCCGGGAGGTATAAATAGACCTATTCTCAACCCTAGAGCTCAGTTTTTGCCACACACTCTCTCCAAACACCCTCCCGTGGTCTGAGATTGCTTGGTTTGATCATTGTACACCTGCACTCTGTTTTAATAAAAGTTAATCTTTTGACCCGTTTGTGTGTTGTAACTACTCGTTTATCTTAGTTTCATCGTTGTTGCTGTTATTAAAGCATATTCAAGGGATTCCGCACCTTGAGTATAAACCCCGTGATTGTCGGGTGACGCGTTCGTCGGTCCTAACAAGTGGTATCAGAGCCGAGGCTCTTATCACGGGTGTTTTAATAACAAAAACGAGTGAAAACATGTTGTTTTTTGGTGTAAAAGTTGAGATTTTAATCAAAAACCTGTTTGAACTTTGAAACTTTGAGTTTTTATCAAAAACCCATAATTTTAAAAATCTTAGTGTGTGTTTACGGTTAAAAACGTGTGTTTTTTTATCAGGTTTTGTTCTAAAACTGTTTTGGTAACTTGTCTAATCATTTGGGATCAAAACACAATGTTTTAGATAAGATTTTGAGGCAAAATAGGTGATTTTTGAGCAAACGTGCGGCTGCATATCAGATCAGGCGATTACGCAGACCTAATCACATACAACTTTCATACGATTAGGACTCTTAGGCGATTAGCAGTCCAATCGCTATTACAGTGACACGATTGGCCTATAATCGCATTCAGTATCTAGTTTCCCACACGATTGGGAGCTAATCGCGTGCACTGTTGCACGATTAGCCCTAATCGTCCTTACAAAACCCTAATCGCCCTTATTCTCCTAATCGCTCAACTTTTCACTAGCAATTACGCGTAATCACGTGTTATAACCCCCTAATCGCCTATAATATAAGCAATTACGTCCCTAATCACCTTTAAGGTTCTGAAACTGAAAATTTGACTAAGTATCGGACTTTTATCGAACTTTAACATATGGCAAACCCTTGGGGACATCTGAATCAACCGAGACCTCAATATAACCAACAAATGAACAATCAAATGAACAATCAAACAAACGTACCCACGAACCCTTGGCAGTTCTTAGCAGAACGAAACGCGCAACGGATGCAGCAATCGCAAATGCAAGCGAATGTTGCCGGAATCAATCCGTGGGCGCTAGCTGCTCAACAACAGGCGATGAATACGAATCCGTGGGCACTTGCAGCTGTGCCAACTCACAGACAAATCATCTGTCTTCCGTTCTCATGAGTGACTTAGAGACGGGTAGTTCTAACAGGGCACCGACACTGCAGTACATGTCAGACTACCATGGATGGAAGGGCAGATTTCAGACGCATGTTGAGGGTATCGATGGTTTAGTATGGTCAGCTATCGAGAACGGGTACACGAGGCCGTTGGTTGAGAATTCTACTACTCCGATCTCATTGGAAGACATGACTGAAGATCAGAGGAAGAAGTACAATTATGAGAAGAAGGCGATGACGTACGCCACTCAACACATTAGGATTTTTTGTCTTTATGTGAAAACCTAAATGGGTTTAAGTGATCTTGAAGATTATAATGCTACTTTTCTATTGAAATTTGCAGGTTGATTTCTTTATCATCTTCTAATGTTATTTTTGTCTTGTACAAAGACTTTTCTATAGGTTAATCTAGCTTTCTTGATTATCTTTTAATGTTACTTCCGTCTAATGCAAAGACTTTTTTTATATTAGCACAAACCATGGATCGTCATCAATCACGGATAATTCACAGAATTTGAAAACCCGTTCAAATGGCTAATTACATGCTAGAATCAATATTTGGTAATCAATTCTTCTATAACTCTCCTTATATATCTCTTGAGAATGTTTTTATTCCTTGTAAATACTTGGCCTATAAATGCGATATACGTCAGTATGAATAAAATGTAATTCTGGCATATTTGGCATTTTTAGGCCAAGTATTTACAATGAATGGAAATATTCACAAGATAGATACAAGGAGATTTATAAAATAATTAACTATCAAATATTGACTCTAGCATGTAATTGGCCTTTTGAACAGGTTTTCAAATTCTGTTAACTATCCTTAATTGACGATGATCCATGATTTGTGCTAATATATACTCCCTCCGTCCCATTTTAGATGTCCATTTTTGCACTTTTTGTTGTCCCAAATTAAATGTCCATTTCTAAGCAATTTCTAATTTTGCCCACAAAAGATAAAACACAATCAAAGATTTGAAATAATAACTTGAGGATATTATTGTCATTTTACAACATACAAACAAAGATTTCTTAATATGTGTTTGTGGGCTCATAACATCTAAATTGGGACGGAGGGAGTAATAGGTTCATCCTAACTCAGAAGAGAATACATTTAAAAAACTGGAATTATTAATGAAAGAAGATGCTTAAAGTCCTTTACTTGCAATAGTGAAAGTGAGTATGTCATAAGAAAAATATCTGGGTTATTTTATTCTTTACTACTTATTTTTTGTGGTTGTTACTATTTTTATTTATTGCTAGCTTGAAGGCTTCTTGGTTTATGAAAAGAGTGGTCTCAATTAGTATTTACGTATGCATTGACGGGTCAGGTAACAGATCGGGTAGGTTCGGGTTAGAATGGGTTGAGAAAAAAATGGGTACAAATCAAAAGGGATTGTTTCAAAAAGTGGTTATTTTGGTTTGGATCAAAACAGGTTCAAACCATCGGTTCAGATAATGGGTCATACAGGGTTTGGGACTGAATGGGTTTGGCCCGGACTGGGTACAAGTCAAAATGGACTGTTTAAAAAAGGGGTTTATTTTGGTTTAGGTCAGAATGGGCACAAATCGCCAAATGGGGTAATGGGTTGTAACAGGTTTAGGTCTGAAGGCTTCCAACCAAACTGGGTATGGGTCAAAATGGACTTTTTAAAAAAGTGGTCATTTTCGTTTGGGTCAGAACGTGCCAGCCGCCGGATGGGTTAATGAGTTGTATCAGGTTTAGGGTTATAGGGCTTCCAACCAAACTTAGTAACAACGTTATGGAAATCCTACAGCCCATGTTTGTTGTGAAAATATAAGGAATTGTAATTTGTTATTGTTTTTCTATTTTGCTGTTCTTTATTGCATCTATCTCTAAATGCAACACCAACGGACTGTAAGTAGTGCACATAGTTTTGCCAAAAAATAGCCAGTTGAGTTTCGGACCACATCCATCCACTAATCTGCCATATATTCGCACATGGTTATGTCTACGTGGCTGCATCGCGTGCAATGTCTGATTCTAACATATGGTTTTATGTGAACGTTAGTGTGGAAAGTGTAACAATAAACTAACAAAGAATGTTGTTTCTTGAGAACTTTTTTATAATTTGTATTTTAACTGGAAGAGAGGCTATAGTTTGACAGTTGTATCTTATTTTTTATATTTAATACTGTCGTTTTTAGTACGGATGCAAACAAAAAGAAAACAAATATGTTCTACACTTTTTGTATAATTACATTGGGCTACCTGTACTGGCACGGGTATAAAACTAGTTTTGTATATACCGAGCCTGACCCCGACCGATTTGAAAATAAATTAGGTCTCGTGGCTTTCGACCCTTATCAACTAAAAGTTCAAGCTTTACCACGGGCATGATGTACATATTGTTACCATGCATTTCTGCAAGAGGTTGTCTCCATGACTCGAAGTCGTGACCTATAGGTCACATGGCAAAAACCGTACCATTGCTCCAAGCCTCCAAGCTCTGCCTCTTACTAAAAGTTATTCACTGAAATATAATATTTGCTTGTTAAACTTAATGACGACGGCGACAAAAAAGGATGATTTATTGAAGAACATATGAAGAAAGGGTTCGCGTGGGTAGATTTAGTGCAGAAAGAGAGGCATAGAGGGATAAGAAGATGAAATGAGAAATTAGAGGATGAAGGTACGTGGATATTTGGTACACTAATGCTTACACGTGTCTTGCTCAATCGGGTGTGATGTGTCAACACAAATAGCAGGGATTTTACTTATCAGGTTCTTTTATAAATATATAGGATAATTCTTTTTATATTGCTTGTTTTTCAAGTCCTTACCATACTGGTACGTTCGTGATCTTGTCAGATTGAAGCGGGTCAAGACTTCTAGTGTCCTGGAGATGTATAGAGGGTTATTGGAAAAAAAAAAACAGATCAAAGTGAGAGTATATTCAGCCGCAATATCCAAAGAGCTACCAGACTGATAAGCTACATCATATCACTGGTAAGACCATTTGGAAACATAAGATCTCCCCACCAGAAATCATGACACAGATTCCACATATACTGATGGAACAAGATTTCACGGGTAAGTTCATCTTCTGGTATTACGATTACCTGACTTCAAAAGCAGTGATAGTGTTGAAGAACGATCCCAAGATATGCAGGAAAATAAGGGTTAATTTGGGATCCGATGTGGCTTATGAATCTTTCTGAACAGGACATGCAAACGCTTAACAAGAATCAGATCCATTTCAAAGACGAGGATGCTGATTAGGGTGTAAGATTTCAGAAGATGGTCAAGTATTGTGCTGCAAAGAAAAATCCATGCTCGTTGTGATTGGAACAAGTTGCGGGTGATACAAGCTTGAAGATGGTTGCTGGTTATTCAAGACAAGACTTAGTTATTTTATGTTTTTGTGTTTGTTTTAGATGTTTTTGTAACTATCCAGCTAGGTCCAAGGGGGAGTCTGTAAATGCACCATTCGGCTATGTCCCTAGCTTGGATATGATAGTCGGATCTAGTTTAAACACGTTCTCGGGTTGTTTAGACGTTATTATAGGCTTAGGGGTATTTTGGCAATTATTTATGTAACATACACCTCATACTAGTCTCATACATGTGTCACCCACATGTATGAGGGCCATACATGTACCCCCACATGTATAAAGGCCATAAGTGTGCATGAGAGGGAAGTGTATGAGATCTACTATAAATACCCCATGCCTTAGTCATCTTGTAACTTGTTCCATATTCTAATACAAGTGCAACCCTTACGTTGTGTTCCTGAGATTACTAAATAAAAGAAAAGAAGAGAAAGGGATACTAGGAGAGAAAAGAAAGGAAAATATATAATTTGATTTCGTGTTCCTGAGTTGAAAAGAAAAGAACAGAAACTAAAGACTTTATGTGTTCCCGAGTTGAAAGAAAGAGAAAAGAAATGTATATTTTACAATTATACCCTTGTAATATTTTATTATAAGTTAAATGAGAGGGTAAAATTGTAAATGATATGTAAATGATATACTTCATATTTTTTTTCCTTTCCCTTCCTTCCAATTTGGAAGGAAGATTATTTGAAAGAATTTTCCTTCCTCTTCTCTCCACTTCCTTCTTTTAACGAAACTCTGGAACACAAAATTGTTTCCCCTTCTTTTTGCTTCCTTTCCTTTCCTTCTTTTATTGAACTCTGGAACACAGTAGTCCTAACAAGAGAGTATACAACAAAAGAACCAATAACGTTGAAGATTGGTTTAATGTCGATGTTCAACGTTACACTGTCAATGCGCCCGGTGTTTGACCCGATTGGTTGTTCTACTATAAAAGTTTGTTTGATTCTTTCAACGTGGATAATGTGGTAGATGATGCTGTAGCGCAAATGTATTACGAGTGTGAAAACGCAGCTAGCTCACCGCTAATGGGTCCGATCGTGGTTAATGCACCTGCGCCTGCCGCATCTGATCGATGCCTCAGCATCCACGGGTCCCCCTGATAAAACCGCAGCAGTTGAAGTTGAGGAAGTCTTTCAGGAAGCGTCAGAGGTTATGGAATCTTCTTCAGATGAGGAATATACTGAATCTCGTGAAACTCTCACTGAAGAACTGGCTGGAAATGGTGAATCTGCCAATACAACTCCAGTTCCTCCCACAGGGAATAATCAAGCTGGTCCTTCTACTTCAGCAGCTCCTGGAATTGGTCTACAGATTGATTTCTCCGGTTTTAATTTGCAACCCGCTGCTCTCTCCAGTTCAAGCGCCGCAGAGACAAATATTTCTCAGGAACTTGAAAATCTCAATCTGCGTTCGGATGATCCAGTGCCGACACATCTGGAATATCGGATTCACGACACTCATCCACTGCAGAATGTGATTGGTGATCCGGCTTGTAGAGTGATGACACGTAGTCAGCTCAGGAATGCCAGTCCAAGTGACAATTCAGCAACCTTAGCTCTTTATTCGGAGATCAGAAAAGCAGGTCATCAGAACGATAGGTCTTTTGCTCTATATGTTTCTCAGATGGAACCACGAACCGTCCAAGAGGCTTTGAGAGAAGAACCATGAATTGATGCAATGCAGACAGAGCTTCAGCAGTTCCAAAAGCTAGGAGTGTGGGACTTAGTTGACTTACCTCCAGGCGCGAAGAAAATTGGAACAAAGTGGGTCTACAAGTGTAAACGGGATGACCGCGGGGTAATTATAAGAAACAAGGCTCGATTAGTTGTCCTCGGCTTCCGTCAAATCGAAGGAATAGATTACAACGAAGTATACGCTCCAGTTGCACGCCTTAAAGCTATCCGGATGTTCTTAGCTTACGCTTCGTAAAAACGGTTTAAGGTGTATCAAATGGACGTGAAAAGTGCTTTTCTGTATGGTATCGTGAAGGAAGAGGTGTATGTTGCTCAGCCACCGGGTTTTGAGGATCCGCTTCATCGTGATAAAGTTTACAAGTTGAACAAAGCGTTGTACGGACTCCATCAAGCACCGCGTGAATGGTATCAAATGCTCAGCAACTATCTCATATCCAACGGGTTCAAACGTGGACTTGTGGATTGCACCTTATTCACCTAGGAAAGGGGTGGTGACCGTCTTCTGGTACAGGTTTATGTCGATGATAATATTTTTGGGTCTACTAATGATGCTATGTGCAGGGATTTTGAAAAGCTAATGCAGGAAAAGTTTGAGATGAGCTCGATGGGGGAGATGCAATTCTTCTTAGGTCTACAAGTAGAACAACAAGAGTCGGGGATCTTCATCCACCAGACCAAATACGTTGCTGACATCTTGAGCCGGTTCCAGATGGAAGACTCTACTCCAGTACGCACCCCAATTCAGCCCAGTCACGGGATTGGACCTGACGAGAGGATAAGCCGTTGATCCTTTTCTTTATCGAGCGATGATTGGCTCACTTATGTACCTCACATCATCAAGACTGACATTATGTTCGCAACATGTCTACTATCCAGATACCAGTCAAGGCCGAAACAGTCCCACCTGGTTGCTGTGAAGAGGATCTTTTGTTATCTAAAGGGTTTTCCGACCAAAGGTCTATGGTACCCTAATGATGATAAGTTTGACCTTGTCGCCTTTAGTGATGCTGACTATGGCGGATGCAAACAAGACCTTGTCGCCTTTAGCGAATGTTGCCGGAATCAATCCGTGGGCGCTAGCTGCTCAACAACAGGCGATGAATACGAATCCGTGGGCACTTGCAGCTGCTGCCAACTCACAGACAAATCATCTGACTTCCGTTCTCATGAGTGACTTAGAGACGGGTAGTTCTAACAGGGCACCGACACTGCAGTACATGTCAGACTACCATGGATAGAAGGGCAGATTTCAGACGCATGTTGAGGGTATCGATGGTTTAGTATGGTCAGCTATCGAGAACGGGTACACGAGGCCGTTGGTTGAGAATTCTACTACTCCGATCTCATTGGAAGACATGACTGAAGATCAGAGGAAGAAGTACAATTATCGAGAACAGTAGTCCTAACAAGAGAGTATACAACAAAAGAACCAATAACGTTGAAGATTGGTTTAATGTCGATGTTCAACGTTACACTGTCAATGCGCCCGGTGTTGGACCCGATTAGTTGTTCTACTATAAAAGTTTGTTTGATTCTTTCAACGTGGATAATGTGGTAGATGATGTTGTAGCGCAAATGTATTACGAGTGTGAAAACGCAGCTAGCTCACCGCTAATGGGTCCGATCGTGGTTAATGCACCTGCGCCTGCCGCATCTGATCGATGCCTCAGCATCCACGGGTCCCCCTGATAAAACCGCAGCAGTTGAAGTTGAGGAAGTCTTTCAGGAAGCGTCAGAGGTTATGGAATCTTCTTCAGATGAGGAATATACTGAATCTCGTGAAACTCTCACTGAAGAACTGGCTGGAAATGGTGAATCTGCCAATACAACTCCAGTTCCTCCCACAGGGAATAATCAAGCTGGTCCTTCTACTTCAGCAGCTCCTGGAATTGGTCTACAGATTGATTTCTCCGGTTTTAATTTGCAACCCGCTGCTCTCTCCAGTTCAAGCGCCGCAGAGACAAATATTTCTCAGGAACTTGAAAATCTCAATCTGCGTTCGGATGATCCAGTGCCGACACATCTGGAATATCGGATTCACGACACTCATCCACTGCAGAATGTGATTGGTGATCCGGCTGGTAGAGTGATGACACGTAGTCAGCTCAGGAATGCCAGTCCAAGTGACAATTCAGCAACCTTAGCTCTTTATTCGGAGATCAGAAAAGCAGGTCATCAGAACGATAGGTCTTTTGCTCTATATGTTTCTCAGATGGAACCACGAACCGTCCAAGAGGCTTTGAGAGAAGAACCATGAATTGATGCAATGCAGACAGAGCTTCGGCAGTTCCAAAAGCTAGGAGTGTGGGACTTAGTTGACTTACCTCCAGGCGCGAAGAAAATTGGAACAAAGTGGGTCTACAAGTGTAAACGGGATGACCGCGGGGTAATTATAAGAAACAAGGCTCGATTAGTTGTCCTCGGCTTCCGTCAAATCGAAGGAATAGATTACAACGAAGTATACGCTCCAGTTGCACGCCTTAAAGCTATCCGGATGTTCTTAGCTTACGCTTCGTAAAAACGGTTTAAGGTGTATCAAATGGACGTGAAAAGTGCTTTTCTGTATGGTATCGTGAAGGAAGAGGTGTATGTTGCTCAGCCACCGGGTTTTGAGGATCCGCTTCATCGTGATAAAGTTTACAAGTTGAACAAAGCGTTGTACGGACTCCATCAAGCACCGCGTGAATGGTATCAAATGCTCAGCAACTATCTCATATCCAACGGGTTCAAACGTGGACTTGTGGATTGCACCTTATTCACCTAGGAAAGGGGTGGTGACCGTCTTCTGGTACAGGTTTATGTCGATGATAATATTTTTGGGTCTACTAATGATGCTATGTGCAGGGATTTTGAAAAGCTAATGCAGGAAAAGTTTGAGATGAGCTCGATGGGGGAGATGCAATTCTTCTTAGGTCTACAAGTAGAACAACAAGAGTCGGGGATCTTCATCCACCAGACCAAATACGTTGCTGACATCTTGAGCCGGTTCCAGATGGAAGACTCTACTCCAGTACGCACCCCAATTCAGCCCAGTCACGGGATTGGACCTGACGAGAGGATAAGCCGTTGATCCTTTTCTTTATCGAGCGATGATTGGCTCACTTATGTACCTCACAGCATCAAGACTGACATTATGTTCGCAACATGTCTACTATCCAGATACCAGTCAAGGCCGAAACAGTCCCACCTGGTTGCTGTGAAGAGGATCTTACGTTATCTAAAGGGTTTTCCGACCAAAGGTCTATGGTACCCTAATGATGATAAGTTTGACCTTGTCGCCTTTAGTGATGCTGACTATGGCGGATGCAAACAAGACTTGAAATCCACATCGGCTGGATGCCAGTTTTTGGGACCAAGACTAGTCTCGTGGCAATGCAAGAAGCAAGCCTCAGTCGCCTTATCCACCTGCGAGTCAGAATACGTAGCAGCTTCTAGCTGCTGCTCCCAGGTTCTTTGGATACAGCAACAAATGAGAGACTACGGTTTGAAATTTCTAAATACTCCCATTCACTGTGATAATGAGTCCGCTATAGCTCTCGCTAAAGAACAGTTAAACATTCCAAGGCGAAGCATATCTTGGTTAAGTATCATTTCATACGCGATTGCTATGAAAAGAAACTTATCGATATGGTTAAAATCCACACGGATTACCAACACGCCGATTTATTCACCAAAGCTTTTGACGGACCTCGTTTTGAGTATCTGTTATTCTTAAACGACATTAAAGAAAAGCAGGATTATATCCTCATCAGTAATCGTTTTTGTAAATATTTTTCTTCAAAAACAGAAAAATCCAAAAATATTTTCTTTTTACAAATTTTTAGATTTTTAGGGGGAGAAAATTCAGAAAAATACAAAAACATCAGAATATGCAAAAATCAAAAAGAATTGAGAAAATCCAAAAATCAAAAAAAAAATGAAAAATGCAAAAATGAGTTTTATTGGTGAAAATGGGGAAGATGATATTAACCAATCAGTCGGACTGTCTGGACCTTTATCATCATAAAAATCCCAGAGAAAAAATCCGAGGTTTCTGGTCTTTAAGAGGTTGATACATCCAGGGTGAACTGGACGTCTCTCAGAATAAAATGGGGTGGCATAAGTGACGTACGTTGGGTTCGCAGCCTACAACTGAGACACCTCTTTGCCATTCCCAGAGAAAAAGAAAAGAAAAACAAAAAACAGAATAAATTTCGAATAGGAGACGTCTGGGAATCTGTAAGAGAAAAAAGATCATGAATGCCAAAACCCTATTCTCGAAGAGAATCGCTCTAAGGTATCAAATCATATACCTAAAGCATCATACCGTGAAAAATCAAAATATACGGTATTTTACTTGAACCCTGGTCTGGATCTCACTGGTCTCTCTGCTGCAGCGTTCTTGCAGACCTGATCACCACTGAGTCCATTCCTTCTAAATACGGATGACAACAGCTTATTCATCGGTTACGAGGAAGCTTTGTGCATTCCTTGACGCGGGAATATGTCACGTGTGCGGGGAACACCTTTAATCGGTCTTAATATTACCTTAACGTATCTAAAGTGCCTAGCGATAAAACTTGATTTTGAGTTTAGGTGGACAACAATACTGACAGTTGTTGTAGGATGCTTATTGGTAATTTAATCTAAAACTGATCATATAAGGGTTCTAGTATAGTCCGTACACTGATATGATTCCCTAACTATTGAAACTCACAAAAATATGATAGTGTATAGTTAGTTGTTTTCGCGTTTTCGCTTATTTTCTATTTAATTTTATTAGATTAGCTATTCTTGATTGCCGATGATGGAAATCTAATACATTGTAATCTTACTTCTTCAAGAATAAAACGCCAAAAATCAACTAATTGGAAAATTGTGTTTTTGCCGGGTCAAAACCGTACTTTCTCTCAAGTACAGGGGTAAAAATGAAACATTTTCAAGTATCTAAGTCATCATCTGAGTCGTGTGTTAAAACGGGTTGAAAAACGCATGTTTTGAACCTTAACGGGTAAAAAATGTGAGATTTGGTGCTGCAGGGGCATTTTGGTAATTTGTGTGAAAGCTGAATGCATTTAGAGTGCTAATCGCCTATAGCCATAGGCGATTACATCTAATCGCATGACAACTTAGAAGATTACAAGGGTAATCGCATGTTGTGACCTCCTACTCGTGCTACTGTTTAGGCGATTAGGAACAATGTTCTTGTGTCACACATTTATAACTTGTATGCGATTAGGCTTCACAATCGCCCATGGGTAAAGGCGATTAGGTCTTTTTCTTCTCACTCGCACCACTTTTGCACACGATTAGTCCCTATTCGTGTTTAAGGGTCAGGCGATTACGGGTAGGTATATAAGAAACACTTAGAACTTTTCCTTATCATTATTTCAAACTCTGTAACTGTTGAATACCGATTTCCCTCTCATCCGACTTAACCCAGACTTGTTGCCCGATCCATTCTGATCATAGAAATTGATCTACACCATTAAGGTAACAATCGTTCAAAATTACAGCCCCCAACAACACGTTTTTGATGGTCAAATTCTCACTTCTCTAACCGAAACCCTAGGTTATGAATTTTTGATCGTTTAGTCCAAAATCGTGTTTGTTGATGTCGTTTCTTGATGAGGGTTTCTTAATCGGGGTATATAGGATCGGGGTGTGCCAAAAGTTTGATCTAAAACACTTTAAATCAATAACGCCCAATTTTAAACCTCAAGAAACCTAATTTATAAAACCGTTTAATTGGCACCCGATTTGGACATGAAATTGAAATATTATTGAGGGCTTCTCTTAATCGGCACTCTTAGGCTATAATGTCACAAAAACCTCAACCCAAAACAACCCAATACAAAATTTTGGCAAATTGGTGAACTCTAAAAAACTGTCATGCGATTGGGCTTCCTAATCGCATGCACAGTTACACGATTAGGCCACTTCTTTATCTAATCGCCTATGTTGACTAGCGATTAGCCTCAATCGTGTGAAGGTATAAGCGATTACAAGTGCTAATCGCCTATATGCTTCTGTTGACCAAAATTTGTCAAATTTTTGTCCGTTTTCATATCTTGATCTGTTTGTGATGAATTTGTCGTGTTTTGTGTTACAGAAACATGCAGTACGGTACGTCTCCTAAGCACAACTGTTGTGCCTTTCATGGACCCATCAAGAAGGCGAATTGCAAGCAGTTTGAAGGCGTGATCAAGTTTCTAAAGCGTTCGAAGATCAATTATGCTATATCTGTGGAACACGCGGCATACAAGAATATTCTCCAGGAATTTTATCAGAATGCAAGCGTTGATGTCAACACGAACCCGCCTACCATTAAAAGCACAGTGCAAAGAAAGGACGTGATAATCACTGAAGACTTGGTTCGTGAGATTCTCAAGTTCAAAGATGATAAAGACGATCCGATAGTGTTTGACTCTATTCTGATACGTGGTGGGTTTCTGAGAATGAAGTATGCTGACGATGTTAGAGCGAAGAAGATGCTGCAAAAGGGGAATTTGCCACCAGAGTTGAAGTATTTGACGCACGTTGTACTAAAGTGTATCGGTCCTCGCAAAGGAACATTCGATGCGATCCGAGACACTCTAGCTTCAGCGATTGTGGCTTTAACGTTGAACAAGCCGTTCAACTTCTCTGGGATGATTATGCATCACTTGAAGGAAGTGATTCTGCAGAAGACAGCAAAGAAGCCCTTCATTGTTTATCCTCGTTTTCTGCAGATGATCCTTGATAATCAGATTCCCAACTTGGTGAAAGATGTTAGAGAGCTGATTACGATCAAGAAAATAGATGAAGCTGAAATGAATAGAATGTTGTCATACAAGAATAAGCAGAAATCAGAATATCCTCCAAGCCGTCGTTTGTATGGGCTTCTTGCTAAAGTGGATTATGAGGCACCACCAGGCAACAGGTGGAGGCATGACGACATCGAATCAGAAGATGATATTCAAATTCACAGACAGGTTTTCAAGGATGGTGATAATATTGGCAGACCTACTGAGGTATTGGGAGCCAATACTCCGGGGAATACGGCAGAGGCAGAATTGAGACACGACGATGACATGTTTGATTCTGCGTCTCTAGATGTTGATAAACCCTCTAGTTCAGTCAGAGGAAAAGAAAAGATTGATGAAGGCCCAATTAATATCATAGATGTAGATGATGATGACGACGACTCTGAAGATACAGATGATGATTCCCCTGAAACATTTGCTGCAAAGCAAGAGAGAATAAAGAAACAAGTTGAAGAGGAGAAAGCTCGTGCAGCTGAGGCGAGAGATCTTGCACGTGATCCCACATTCACTCTGGATAGTGGTGATATTGTTGCTGACATCGATGCAGAACTCAGCACGCCTCCTCCTCAGAAGAGACAAAAGTCTAAGGCAACGAAAGAAGGTAGGGGACAGAAGAGAATGGCCGCGAAACAACTTGTTGCTGAACAAAAGACTCCTAAAAGATCTAAGTCTAGACGTGCGACTTTAAATCTTCCAGAGACTTTTGGTGCTCCCTCTTCTCCCGCCGTGACAACAACAACAGCAACAGAAACAACAAAAGCAGCAGCAGCAACCACTACAGTACCAACTTCAGTCAGCACAGCTATACCTGCAAGAGTTACAATGTCAATGCCTTCCTCGGTAATCTTCACTGAGCAAGTCTCAGTTACCGTTGAACCGACTAGCTCGTAGATCGTGTCAAATCCGGTTGGTGATAGAATCCGGAAATTAAGAGAAGCAGCAAGATCGTCAACTCCTAAACCTACAGATCAGCCTACATCTTCTTTGTCTCCAGCATCGAATGAACAACTGCAACGCCAAGTCAGCGAACTTACTGCTATAGTTGCTGCACAAGCGCGTGAAATGGCTGAGGTACGAAGCAAGAACGCCACTATAGAAGAAAATGAAACGGCGATGTTAGAGTTGATCGGTGAAACAATTACTTCGAACAAAGATCCTCAAGCTACTGTCGACGCTCTCACTTTGTCTAACCAGCAGATCATAGAGTCGAACAGGCAGCTTATGGAATCACACCAGTAGCTGATGCAGTCTAACCAAAGCACCTTAGCGAGACTCACAGGTGTTGAAGCAAAGTACAGTGATCTTCAGCTTGCTAATGTCAACAACGAGTGACGAATCACCAGATACAAGAAACAGAATACAAGGCTGAGGACTAGATTAAATGAGTTAGCTGGAACTCAACCTAGACTCACAGGTGGTTCGGAAGCTGGGGCTAGTACTGCTGGTGGTGATGATGATGAAGATAGTGAAGAAGATGATGATGATGCGGATGACGATGATGAGTCTGATGATGACGGTGATGATGATGGTAAAGGTGGAGATGGTGGTGATCCTGGAGCCACAGGTGGTGGCGGATCATCAGGTGGATCTGCATCAAGGCGTTCCAAGAAGAGTCATGATAGAAAAGGCAATGATCCCGAAGCAGGTTCTTCTGCTCAGGGGGAGCCTGCGCTTGTGAAGAGCAAGATTCAAGAGCTGCGGGATAAAATGAAGAAAGCCGTAGTTCAAGTTGAGTATGTGGAGCCTTTAAACAGCTATTTTGCATATGATGATGAAGGCAACTTGCTCCCTCCACCTGCTATGCAAGAATACGATCTTGAAGAAGGTGAGATACCTCCTGAGATGACATCTGATGATATGGCAAAGGTGTACTGCTTCGCACCTGGATAATCTTTCAGTGCAAGTCAAAGTATTCCACCAGAGATGCATCTAGAGAACAATGAGGTGAATCTCGAAGAAGGAACCAGTGTGCCGACTCCTGAATATGTTGTGGATGATTCGGGCGCTGGAATTCCTAATATCACTGAAGAGATGGTACATGAGGCTGAAGAAAAGTTGAAGTCTGATTCTACTGCAGTTCCTGATGAAGTGAAAACAAGACAGGACAAGATCATAGAACGATATCCCTAGTGGTTTAAGCCTGAAGAGAAAAGAAAGACTGTCGAGCGAGCATCAATCTTCAAGAAGCGATTGTCGAAGATGTCTGGCAATGTAATCAGTTGGGCTTATGTGAGTCATACTAGGATGCTCGGGGTTAAGTGGCAGGAAGGTGTATTGTATTTTCAACAATTCAAGGATGTTCTGAGCCTACCCTTCTGGTATGTCCGTGATCTAGTTCGACTTGATTATCCATTGTACAAAGAAAAGGCTCCTCCTCTTCAGGGCTTCTACACAAAGCTGAAGCGAGAAAGCATAGAGGGATAGGAAGATTTCACGCCTCAGTATCCAAGATCCTGTCAGACAGACAAGATTCATCAGTTCACCTTGAAGCCGATTTGGGAACACAAGATCAAGCCACCAAAATGTGTTTCAAAGATTCCAATCATCCCAGTTGAACAAGACTTCTCCAACAAACTTTACTACTGGCACTATGATGCAGTGACTACAGAGGCAGTGATCGTCTTGAGCAACAGTCCTAATCCGTGCAGGAAGATCAGGATTTGGGACCCGATGTGGCTGATCAACTGTTCAGAGAAGGATGTGGAAACGCTGTACCTGTATCCAATCCAGCACTTACCTGATGAAGCGGATCAAGCAATGAAGTTTCAGAGAGTGATTCGTTTCTGCTACGCCAACAAAGTTCACGCTGGATGCGACTGGTCAAGAATTACGAGGATCAGGACAACGTCAAGTTAAAGAAGAAGACTGAAGATGCTGCTAGTTTTGTTTAGCTATGTTTGTTTTTCTGTTTTCGAGTCTGTAAAGTTGTTTGCTCTGTTGTAAACATTGTCTTTTGCTATCTCTGTACGTATACTAGCCTGGTCCAAGGGGGAGTCTGTTAGTACATGATGTCCCTAGGCTAGTATATTGGATGTTTGGACGTATTTCGGGGTGTTTGGAGACGTTTATACGCGTTTTGGGGTGTTCGAGAAGCTATAGGTGATTAGGTGATTGGTATAGGCGATTAGCAGCCTATACCATATCACTGTTCACGCGATTGAGGACATTCCATAGGCGATTAGGCCCAATCACCTATGTTATCATGTCTCATAGCTGCCCAATCGCCTATAAGGGTCTGTTTGTGTCCGGGAGGTATAAATAGACCTATTCTCAACCCTAGAGCTCAGTTTTTGCCACACACACTCTCCAAACACCCTCCCCTGGTCTGAGATTGCTTGGTTTGATCATTGTACACCTGCGCTCTGTTTTAATGATATAAAAGTTAATCTTTTGACCCGTTTGTGTGTTGTAACTACTCGTTTATCTTAGTTTCATCGTTGTTGCTGTTATTAAAGCATATTCAAGGGATTCCGCACCTTGAGTATAAACCCCGTGATTGTCGGGTGACGCGTTCGTCGGTCCTAACAGGAAAGATAATAGAACACTCGTTAATTTTGTGTTATTTTCTTTAAAAAATCTCGTATATAAAAGTTATTAACGTTTAAAAATTAAGGGAGAAAACATGAGATAAATACATCTAATTTTGTTTTTAAATTCTTTTTTTCCTAAAATATCTCAATGCCACATGACATCTTACATGACACTCTCAAAGGGAAGAATGGTTATATGGGTGCCATGTAAGATTTAGCCCTTTGAAATATATATATACATATATAGGGTAGGGTTCAAATAGGAACCATACCTTAATTATGAACCATAGGAACCAATCTTAGCCATTGATCTCTAATGGCATGATTGTAAATAAGTAAAACATTAATTAATTGTTTATTTTAATCAAGGGGTATTATTGACTTTTGTTCAATATGCTTATTAATAGGTTGATAAGTCTACATTGTAACTGACTACTACTCCAAAATTTTCAAATACGTATCTATACATCAGAACCCTATAAAGAACATATGAGAAAACTTATGAAGATCAACAATACAGGTATGTATTAATATTCAATCTTTCTTTGTTATTGTTAATTTTAGTAATTTCTCAGAAGTAATTGTTTTTTTTTTGTTATATCGAAATGTACATTCAATCTAATATGTGATTTCATAAATAAGTTTTTTTAAATGTGATTTTCATAAATATGTTCACTGATTGTTTTAATGTTATCAAAGTACAGAAAAAAATGCGAATGTGTCGAACATAGAGGTTATATAGTTTTGATATTACACATTGGTGGATATTTATAAAAAAAGGTAATCGACCAAACCCTAAATAAGATTACCAGGTGAAAAAAGGAGACGCTTTATTGGTAAAAATTGATTATACACTTGTGTATACTATACGTTGGTGTATATAACAGACCGTGTCAACAAAAGTGATATGCAAAACATAGTTTTTAATACATTGGTTTATATTAAAGTGTATTTACACTTATTAATGTGTAACATATTGTACATTAGTGTGTAATCTAATACACAGATAATGTGTGATATATAGTGGGTTATACACTGATGTATATGATATTATTATACACTGATATTAAACACTGATGTGTATGATATTATGTTACACTGATATTATACACTTATATTATACACCAATGTATATATGTATAGTCACCTTTAGGTGTGTATACACTGATGTATATAGGTATATTCACCTTTAGGTATGTATACACTGATGTATATAGGTATACCCAACTGTAGGTTTGTATACACTTATGTATAAAAGTGATTTGTTTTTTTTTTCTTTTGTATTCCCAGATGTATCCAAATGGCTCTACTCAGGAAGCAAATAAGGAACATGATCGTATTTTGAAGGAGGCATATGAGTTGGATAAAATGAAAAACATGAAGTTGATTTGAAAGTTTTTATGTGGTTAAAGTTTCGTGTGAACAATTTAAGTTGTTTATTTTTGATAGTTTTATAAAACTTTTATGATACGGTCATATCAAACTTTTGAATGATATTAATGGTTTATTTTTGTTAGCGAAACATCTAATTTGTATCATTGGACTGCCCTGTGCATGATATACACCAACGTATATAGGGTAAAATACAAGCCAACAAATATTAGATTCTTGAAATATTCTAATTCAGTAAATATACACCAACGTATATATGGAAAAATACTAACCAAACAAAGATGAGTTACTTCAAAAACTCTAAGTAGATATACATTGGTGTAATGGATATAAATTAAAGTTAAAAAGTACATTGGTGTACATAAAATGATTACATTGTTGTTAATACATCTGTACATCTAATTTTGTGCAGTTTAATTGTTGGTTACGACAAATGTGTGTACATGTACATTAGTGTATATGTAAAAGGTACATTGGTGTACATAAAAGCATTACACGTGTTAATACGATGCTGTTGTATATATGTATTCATAACTAAACAACAACTTTGGTTCCATTTCAATGACTACATTATCATGCCAAGATAAAGACAAACATTAACATTCAATCCATCCGGTACATGTGGCGTCCAATATCTTGTGGGATACAATGTTGTACTAACTACGTTTTCACAAGGCGTTGCTGCAATTGAATCGTTCGATGATTGAAAAACATCTTCTCGATAGTTTTCGTACATTATAATAGCTTCATCCAAAGATCTAAACCTGGCGCCTACATAGGGTTTTACTTCATCTGGTACACTTGGCGTCCAATATCTCATCCCGCTGGGAGATTCATATACATTGCTGGCAACGAAACCTAAAATGTAAATAATGTAATTAAAAAAACATTGCAATATACAAATAGCCGTTATATAAAATACCAACTCATATATGATACACATGTGTATATTCATTACCCCATTTAAACTACAAACTACTGTACTAACATTTAACTAATATCATACACCTGTGTATACAACAGTCGTGTTCTAGTATCTACAAACCATTATAGTTGAACATTAGACAATTGTACATTCATTTAACTACTATGATACACCTGTGTATACAACAGCTGTGCAAACATATACCAACTCACATATGATACACCTGTGTATATTCACTACCACAGTTGAACATTAGACTACTGTACAATCATTTAACTACTATGACACACCCGTGTATACAACAGCTGTGTAAAAAATACCAACTCACATATGATACACCTGTGTATATTCATTACCACGGTTGAACATTAGAAACTCACATGTGTCGTACATCACATATAATACACCTGTGTATACGGTTCATTACCAACGCACATGTGTCTTACATCAACACATCTAAAGGTGAATATACCTATATACCTTGGTGTATAATATAAGAGTATAATATCAGTGTAACATTATTCTTCATAAGTAGAGCCATTTGGATACATCTAGGCATCTAGCAATAAAAAAAACAAATCACTTTCATACATCAGTGTATACAAACCTAAAGTTGGATATACATATATACATCAGTGTATACACACCTAAAGGTGAATATACCTATATACATTGGTGTATAATATAAGAGTATAATATCAGTGTAACATAATATCGCATACATCAGTGTATAACCCACTATATATCACACATTATTAGTGTATTAGATTATACACTAATGTACAGTATGCACAGAGGTTAACGAGACAAGCGACGTATTATACACCACTATATATCACACATTAATAGTACAGATTAAAGAAGGAACAAATCCAAAATAATAAAACCCAAAAATCGGTTCAGAAAAAACAAAATAATTAACCTTAATAGTTGAAGTATTACCTTGAGGTTGAAGCCGACGGAGACGCCGACGAAACCGATGACGGCGAGATGAATACTACCGACTGCAATGGCAGTTTAATATCTTCAGATCAAATTTATTTTCTTTGAAATCTCGTATTCAGGAGGATTGGGTTTTGGTGGAAATCAGATTTGAAGAGAAAAAGTAGTTATAGGTTAATTTGATTAAAAGAAAAAGATAATTATTTAGGAGGATTGGGTTTTGTTGTTGAAGGATAGGTTAATTTTCTTTGAAATCTCATATATTGACTTGAAGAATACAGAGGATTGGGTTTTGTTGTTGGAGAGGGAAGAGTGACGGCAAGGGGTTAGAGTTTGTAATTAAAAGAAAAAGATAATTATTTAAATGTATATTTACACTAATACCCTCCAGATCAAAATCAATGATTGATGACTCAGATTGGTTCTTAAGTTCCTAACTAGGGTATTGGTTCCTATTTGATATTATTCCTACATATATATATAATATATATATTTTATTACTTCATATTATATTTTTCAACCCCAGAACGCTCCCGGGTATAAACTAGTAAATATATATAAAAAAACTTGTTACAAAATTACAGCTCTCCTCACCACCGGTGTTTGTTTTCTGAAAATGTTAGCAGTTACGAAACGTCAGCGATTATGCCAAAGTCTCCACGGGTATTTGTTGTTTCTTCGTCCAAGATTCGTTAGTTACGTCCCTCAAAGTTCAAATTAGTTGTCCTTTGCAAAATTTCCACAAAATCAGGGCTTTTTTTCTTTTTGATGGTGGGTTTCTTCATGTGCATATATGGTGTTTGATAAAATGCTTCATACATCTTCAAGTGAGGGGAGGCTGTCGGGATAGATAGAAAAGGGTGTTATTTCTTGGTGTTCACCAGATGCAATACAAATGGTTTGAAACTTTAAGGCACATTAGGCTTACTGGCTAACCTATGGGCCAAGATGAAGTACACAATTTTATACATTATTACAATGCAGGCTGTCTATTAACATTAATAGTTTATGGACTTATAGTTTGATCACTTACAAGTCACAAGGAGGAATTTGTTAATATAAATATATACATATGCACACACAACCTGTTTCAAAGAGAGCCAAATAAGTTGACACTTTGACAGTTTCAAGAATTCACTATCTTGCCTTTGGACCAACCACAGCTTCCACGTTAAAGGATATGTGTCCACTTTGATTATTTGGATTACCATTATAAGCTTTCTCTGCTTGCAAACAGTTCTTGAGATCTATCACCACATTGTTCATGGTGGGCCTTCTGATGGATGTGTGAGAAACACAGGCCATAGCCAATTCTACTACCTTCCAGGCTGTATTGATGTTAAACCTCCCCTCTAATCTAGGGTCAACTAAATTGTTAACATTTCCTTGTGCAACCATTGAGTTGACCCGTTCAATCATGTTTATGTCTTCTGATATCGCTCGTCTGCCTGTAATCAACTCCAAGAGTACTACTCCAAAGCTATACACGTCACTTTTCTCAGTCAACCAGTTAGTTAGGTAGTACCTACAAAACAACATGCATTTTAAACTTGGACTTTTGCAATGAAGTAAAAAAAATTTATGAGCCTACGAAAAGAGCCATTAAGTAGCCTTGACATAGTAAACTAACAGGTATTTGTTTTTACTTTCTAATTTTATGACCTGATCAAGTGAATAGCTAAAAAATCATTATTTTTGTTAAATTTTAACCATTTTCGTCAGTTATAAAGATTAAGGTCACTAAAATATAATATTATGGTAGTTTCTAAATTTTGCATATCATTTTATTAAAGTTAATTGCTTGTTATTCTATTCCGTGCAGTTACTCTTCTAAACTGAAAAACGTTAAAGAGAAAAACTCACTCAGGGTCAAGGTATCCACGAGTACCGACAACTACTGTTGATACATGGGTGGCATTGTCAGTTGTAAACGCCTTGGACATCCCAAAGTCTGCTAGTTTTGCCTGGAAACCTTCATTCAACAAGATGTTTGAAGGCTTCACATCTCTATGGACTATTGGTGGCTTGCAACCATGATGCAGGTACATTAGCCCTATAATATCACGAGATGCATGGGAAAGTTGTTGAAGTTTGTGCTTACAAAACACAAAAGGTACAAGTCCATATTTAAGTAATTTAATTACTAACCTTCTGCTGCATCACATGCAATTTGTAACCTTGTTTCCCAGCTCAAGACATTTGGACTTCCATCTGATCACAAAATTACCCAGTTCACTATTGTGTTTTGAAGTAATTTAATTACTCAGTTCACAATTGTGTTTTTGAAGAGCGAGAATCACATAGGAAATTGTAATTTGACAAGAGGACATGTGTTGTATCTAAATGGATAAATATGTGCACCAAAAAAGGTTCTCTACCTAAACTTAGGAAGGTGTGGGTTGGTCCAGTGTATGAGGACTTGTAGACAGTGACTTGTGAGAAAAAAAAAAGGCATGGTAATGAATTTTAATCTTTTTTGACATGGTTTCTTTCTTTTTTAAAAGTTTGTCGAAAACCTACATGTTATACGCATTTTTATCCATGCCTTATATGCTGGTGAACAATAAAGTTTTTTTCTACTCTTTAAAAACCAAATATAGAGACAAATCTATGAGCTATAGACAAATGCATGTTGCAATTGCAAATGACTCTTTCCTTGTAGTGGTACTTAAATCAAGAATGATTCATTAAAATAATATCACATTACCACATAGATGCTTTTCTAAACTCCCATTAGCCATGTACTCGTAGATAATCCCCTTGTGGTTGTTGTCATTGCAGTATCCAACTAGTGAGGTTATGTTTTTATGACGCACATCCATTAGAAGCTTGACCTGTAGACAAAATGAATTTTGTCTTCCTAGTTATGTACTTATGTTTTACTTATATATTTCTATAATTTAAGTAAGTCTTCATGTTGCAAAAGAATTTGCATCCTCGTTCATTTAGTAGGTTTTTATTTACGCATCCTTGCTTATAAGTTATAAGCCAAGGGCAATAATAAAGTAACTTGATAAATGAAAAGCTAATGCCTAATAGTAATTTTTTTCCTCAATAGATGGAAGGCCTTTACAGCATTGACAATATTACCTCTGCCTGAAATTCCTTGTACCCTTGAACTGATGGTTCAGTAAGCATCTTTACAGCAACCTGATCTTTGCCATTATACCCATGGTACACTGTTCCAAACCCTCCTCTCCCGATAACTGTCTTGAAGTTGTTGGTAATGTTCCTCAGATCAGAAAATGTGAACTGTTTATTTCTTGGTGTAAACAGCTCATCATCTATGACCAAATCTGTATTCTTTGATTCAGACGCCGGTCCTACTTGTTGATCGTTGTTCACTCTTTGTTGATTTCCTAAAAGTCAATTTGGTCATATGTATAATAAAGTGATTCTCGGTAAACACAGTAAAAGTATAAAAGTGCATTGATGTACATTGTACAATCTTTTTGAGCGATAGGAAACTATTTTAAAAAGAAGCTTGCTACAAAGATTAGAGACGGAGCCCAGCACGTTGGTAGCTATAAAACACAAATTAAAATGGTTATTGAGTGTATCAATGGTTAATGTTAAAAAAGTGTACCAATGCAAAATTGGTAGAAAGGTGTTCAAGTAAATATTGGTAACAATAAAACACAAGATGACGCACCGTTGACAAAAGACCCCAATGCACCCGTTTTATGGATTTTAGGCAAAAACTTTTTTAAGCACTATATGTGTGTGTGCGTGTTAAGTTATATGAAGAAATGTTAACGTTCTTACGCACCTTTTGTTTTCCGTTTAAGTATCCATACGATGGCTACTACGGTCAATAGCATGACCATAGCACCCATTGTTGCTGTCACTGGAATGATAACTTTTTTCTTATTATTATTATTATTATCATTATTATCAGCAGCATCATCATCTTTTGTGCATGAAACTCCGAGACATGGTTTATCTTCATCACTGATTGATTCCATGATGATAATGTAATTTATGTTAGAAGAAATGATACAGTTGTTTGTTCAATTTTTCTTGCAGTCTAGTTATAAAGTGAGGAGCAAACCTCAGCAACAACAATCCTTTCTTTGCTAGAAGTTCTGGTGGAAGCGGTCTTGTAAAATTGTTTCCCCGTAAGTCGCTGCAAGAATGACCATGTAAGATCGTTATGCATTGTGTGAAAGCTTTTGGTCCTGTAATCTGGTTAGATGTATATATCATCTAGAGGTTTTGGTTTCTTAATGTATGAGGGTTCCATTATTTACTTTTATAATTAACCGTATGTTTTTTTTTTTTTTTTTTTTTTTGTAAATTGATGTGTTAACCTCTATATGAATCCATTGTACGTATGATGGCAGGCCAATTGTAATGAAAAAGGAACACAGAGAAGAAATAGAAGCTAACATCTAAGTGTTTTCTTCTTAGGATTTATATCTGTCTCATTTTCTAATTTAGTGTAGGTTCATATTAAGTAGGATGCTAAACATTTTAGACATAGAAGCTAACATCTAAGTGTTTTATTTGTAAAGTTCTATCATTAGCTTTATTAAGCAATCACTTTTCTATATTCTACTCATTTATAAATTTAGATTCTATGTCTAGGTTAAGTAGACGCTTGTTCACCATTGTTTTTCTATAATTGAATCCAACTGTTGTTTATCCGGTTCATATATCTACATTCTCATTATATGGCATTAGAGCCTTAGCTCTGTAAAAGTAGCATTGCCAAATACCTATCCGCCTATGGGATTGAATAGAGAGAATTTGTATAAACTTGCTATATATTAACGAAATCATCCAAATACAAATGAAAGGGTTCGGTTCTTATTTATAGGTGGTGAAGGGGTGTAATACCCATTGGTGAACCGACGTGTTTGTTCAGTAATAACCACCATAACCGCCCATACTTTAGGTTATACTATAATAATACTAGTTACATACTAAACTTAGGATAAAACAAATATTATGTCTAACATTCTCCCCCCTAATTTTGATTTATCCTTTCTTGCTTCAGAGTAACGTTGGGTCTCCTTATTCATGAACGAGAAGGGATACTTGCTCATTCTTTTCTTGCTTCTTGTATTTCCATTTGGTGCATTCGTTTGCGAAATGTCAAAGTCTCCCGCAATCATAACACCTGAACGTACTCTTATCTTTTCTTTCTTGACTCTTGCTTATTTCGCGTCCTCTTCCTCTTTTGTCAAAGCTTCTTGCTTGTCCTCTACCTTGGTTTTGATTATTACGCGCTTTTCCATGGTGCAAACTTGCTGATGGTTACTTGAGATTGCTATTAGAAGTTTACTTTCAAGATTTTCTTCTAATTCATCTTGACTTTTGAGGCGTTCTTCAAATGTTGTAATTCTTCCAACTGCTTCTTCAAATGGCATTGTGTCTATCTTTGAATATTGCTCAATAGTTGCTACGATCGGTAGAAACTTCTTTGTAAATGACTTGAGTAGTTTTCTCACTATTTCTTTATCCTTAAGAGTTGTGCCAAGGCTTTTGAATTTGGCTCTTATTTTGCTTAGCTTGCTTTCGAAGTCACTTACTGATTTATTTGGTTTCATCTTAAGAATCTCTAACTCGCTTCTTAAGGTTTGTAGACGTGCTTTCTCAACCATATTTGCTCCAAGGTATCGAACTTTGATTGATTCCCAAACTACTTTTTCATTTTGACATTTTGCAACCTGCATTAAAATGTCTTCTGGTAATGTTTGGAAAATCATTGTCTTATGGTAGTGTTCACTTTCTTTTCATCTGCTGCTTCAACTCCTTCTTTTTTATCAATTGTTTCCCAAAGACCATAAGCCTTTAAGATTGTTTCTATTAATAGTGCCCATGAGGTGTAATTTGTTTCTGTCAGTTTCGGGCATTGCAATAATGCATTTCCTTGCTCATGAGTTGATATTGAACTGCTTGACGCGTTTTTGTCATCTTTCTGTGCCATGTTTTCTTTCTTTGCGTTCTTGGACTTTTTCTTTCCACTCTTTCTTACTTGCTTGAGTTTGATCAAACTATCCTATCAACTTTGTAATTGGACTTTCATATGATCACCTTGCTATTGGCCAACTTGCTAACCAATTTTCTTGCTTGCTCCCAACCAACTTGCTAATTAGGGCTTTGTTTTTGACCTACTTGCTAATCAGGTTTTATGTGCTCCTCTCCCACTTGCAAATCAGGTTCTTATGCACTAACTTGCTATACTCAAGGAATAAAATTCGGAGTTGACTTGCTAATCTCAACAAACAAAAGTTCGGAGTCACTTCCAATATTCGACGATCCACGAATGGTCGGAGTTACATGCTATATACTCAACGAGTCACCAAGTGTTTCAGAGTCACTTGCTATTTTTCATCAAACCAAAAAGGCTTGGAGTTCCTTGCTAATTATTTTCTCAAAGAACCGAAATGGGTCGAGAGTATCTTGCTATACGAATGGTTGTGATTCGATTTTGACTTGCTATGTGGAACTTTTAAAGAAATTTTGACTATTCCTTTAAAAATCCTCTTCCAAATTATGATCAGTATAAAAGAACTGCTTCCTTCTTTCCTTTTATAACTTTCTGTTTACTTTCTATAGTCACCCTTGCTTTGACTTTTTTTCTTAAAAAATGTATTATTTCGAAAACAATAATCTTTCTTTTGAATTTACAAAAGTCAATCTTTTCAATAAAATTTTCTGTTACTTTTCTATTCTTTTGAATTTTAAGTCAATCTTCCCCAAAAGTATTTTGCCAATAAAAACTTCCAGTTGCAATTCTTAATGCTTTCTTTGATGCAAGTTAAACGATTTGTTTTCTAAATAGTTTCGGTAACACTTGATTTGATCCTATATCAAATCTTACTTGAATCTTTAAATCGAATACAGTTCTTTTTGTTTTATGGTTCGGTAATAATTTCCCGGTAATCCTTTAACTTTTTGTTTTGATTCTAGAAATCCGTTTAAGGAATGAAAAAAGTTTATTCTTGATGTTTGGATTAATAAACTTTTTTAGAAAACATTTTTCTTAATTTTTGTTGAAAGACAAATTAGTGGGAAAATATATGTTCTTCCAAATGAAGAAGTGGGGCAAGAAACCGTTCTTCTAAATTGGTGTATGATTAATTTTCTTTTAAGTATTCAATTTGTTTTAAGATTATAAAGGCAGGGGAATGAATAACCGTTTGAAAAACGAATCGATCGCGTCTAACTTCTTTTCTGTTTATCCGGTGTCACACCGGACTCTTTTTGTTTTCGCCGGATTCTTCTTCCGGTTTGTTTCTTTCTTCAATTAACGGTTAACTGAGTATGATGATGATGATGATGATGAATCTTCAAATAATGATCTTCCTTATCGTCTGGGTTGGCAAAACTGTACTATGTCTTGGTATAAAACGTTCTATGGCAGTCTCTGTTTTCTTTCGAAAATCAGGGGATGAAACTTTCGGATGATTCTCTCTTCTTTCACAAGGACAGACCGATGTGAACAAAGCTCTGATGCCAAATGTGGGATTGAATAGAGAGAAATTGTATAAACAGGCTATATATTAACGAAAGCATCCAAATACAAATGAAAGGGTTCGGTTCTTATTTATAGGTGGTGAAGGGGTGTGATACCCATTGGTGAACCGACGTGTTGGTTGAGTAATAACCACCATAACCGCCTATACTTTAGGTTATACAGTAATAATACTAATTACAAACTAAACTTAGGATAAAACAAATATTATGTCTAACACCGCCTTCATAAGTCGAAACTGTGACACCCGGCAAATTCAAGTTAACAACGTCGTCTAAATTAAAGTCTACCTTAGCGAGTCACGCGTATTCTGTACTTAACTGGGTTAGTTGAGTCGGGTTATGGTTCGGGAACTGTTATATGAGTCTAGGGAATCATTAGATGTTGGCCTAGAGGATCGTTAGATGTCAGTCCTTAACCAAGTGTACAAGGGGTGACGATTCGAAGAATCGTCAAAGCATAGGGAACATGCAAGTCTCGAGTCCCGGGAATTGGTGAACGAGTGTGAATGTGTATAATTACAAGTGTTATGTGTTTACAATCATTATGTGACTTGTCGGTATGTGAAAATGTGTTAACATGTGTTAAAACGGGGTTTAACGCGCAAAATACTTGGAACGGGACCCTACAGGCGATTAGGGTGAGCTAATCACCTGTAGGGTGGCGATTAGCTCACCCTAGGTGGCGAGTAGCTGCCTCTAGGTGGCGATTAGGGGGCTAATCGCCTAAGGGGGTGGCGATTAGCAGCCCTAATCGCCTGCAACTGAAAGCTAATCGCCTGCAACGTAAGTGACGACTAAAAACGACTATAAATACCATACTTAACCTCCTAAACTTCATTATACAAACCCTAGTCGTCCCATAAACCGCCCCAACACATAAACAACCTCTGGAAGGCGATTTTTGATCAAAACTCAAGGTTTCAAGCTTGAATCATCATACTTTCATAATTCTAAGGTTTGATTTTCATCCATAACCCTTTATAAACGTTTTTAATCAATCCCTAAGGGTCCAGACCTGTTGTTAAACGAAAAAGCTTTCTGAAAATCGTCAATAAGGGTTGTTAATCGGATTATAACTAATATGCATGTATTATGAGTGTGTATGATTAAAAAGCTAGGGTTTTTATGATTCATGATGATGATTTGCTATGTTATTATGATAGATCAGTATTGATATTGATATGATGATGATAGGAATCTCAGTAATTGATTATTAGGGTTATTGTTATATTAGTATGATGATTGCATGCTATGTGTATGGTGTTTGGATTACTTGATTTCATGCAGGACTGATTATACGAGGTTAAACGAAGGATTTTGATGTAAACATGTTTAGGATACTTGTTTGATCGATATTGGAGGTTGTTACACGTTCTAGGTTTGATTTGGTGTGTTAAACGCGCGAAAAACCGGAAAAACTGGGTAACATGCGATTAGCAAGGCTAATCGCCTAAGGGTTAGGCGATTAGCAAGCTAATCGCCTGCTATGAGGGGCTAATCGCCTGATGTGCATGCAATTAGGGGCTAATCGCCTGCTATGTTGTGTTTTTGCATGCTGCATGACCCTAATCGCCTGATGTGCATGCAATTAGGGGCTAATCGCCTGCTATGTTGTGTTTTTGCATGCTGCATGACCCTAATCGCCTGATGTGCATGCAATTAGGGGCTAATCGCCTGCTATGTTGTGTTTTTGCATGCTGCATGACCCTAATCGCCTGATAAGTTCTGAAATGCATGTCACATGACCCTAATTGCATGCAAACTCAAAAATTTGCATGTCACATGACCCTAATCGCCTACACTGTAGGCGATTAGCATTCATAATTGCCTGTTGACCAACGTAATTGCTAGTTGACTTTTCCTAATCACCTGTACTGCTGCTGTATGTATATTTTAGCATTCCGAGACCCGTTTTGACACCTAGGAACATGCTAGGAACCCCGTAACATGTCTAATAACTTGGTAACATATACTTGGATGTATTTCGGTGATACGTGAACTATGTGCTATAACTTGTTGTGTGTTAACGTATGTTAAGTGTACTTGCGTGATTGTATGTTTTGGAGCGTAAACATAACACGGGGAGTCTCGGGTCACCAATGGGATGTCGAGTCTTGTACTTTGGGTCGGTTAAACAGTCACGGTGTTTTCAAACGAACTTGGTTATGGTCTGGACATCTAGGGACTAACTAACCTAAGGGTTATTAGTCTAAGTACTGGTAACTGTCATATGTTAGGTCGCTGTTTTACGGGACTAGCATAGCTTGTTGAACTATTCTATTATCTGAAGTTAACGCAACCTAAGGTGAGTTTACGGCCCCACTTTACTTGGTTTTCGTTTTCGGGGGAGAAAACATGTGTTAAACAACTATTTGGTAACAACTGTCATACTATGGGTTTTCAAACGGTTTACTATACGATCTTTGGAAGTCCCGGGGGGAAACCATGAATGTGCTGGTTTGCACAACGGGGAAATGTGAATAGCGCTATTGGGAGTGACCAACCCCACCCGTCGGCATGGAGCGCCGGGCGGGTGCATATTGTCTCAAACAGGAACAGGTTTACTATACGGGCACAACAACTGGTTTGCGAGTTAGTAATGGTTTTCCAATCGTAGTAGTAATGGTACATGCGCCTAGCTAGCGTACTTGGTTTACAATTGTTATAGTATGGACAGGTTATACTTGGAACTTTGATTACAAACCTGTAAACTCACCAGCATTTTTGTGCTGACGTAAACTCTTACATGTTTTCTCAGGTCGCTAAGGTAGCAAAGTGGAACTAGGGCGCACGCGTCTGCACGGCGTCTAGTTAGAGTTGCATGGTTTTGAACATTAAACATTTGGTTTTATTTTGTTTATGTAACGACATTTAGCTTCCGCTGATGTTTGGGATTTTTAAACTATGTTTTTTTTTTTTTTTTTTTTGAAATTCATTTAGTATCGTTTATTGTGATCATTGACTTGGATCCTGGTTTGTCATGCGCCTCGCGGTAAAACTCCGCAAGTGGATTTTGAGGGTGTGACAGATTGGTATCAGAGCCAGGTTCTAGCTATTTGACCTATTTGACCAACTCCAGGGTTCTAGCTATTATTCCAAGATTGATCTCAGGTCTGGTTATCACCAGTTGCGCGTAAGGGAAGCTGATGTTGCTAAGACTGCCTTTCGTACACGTTATGGCCATTTCGAGTTCTTGGTCATGCCTTTTGGTCTCACTAACGCACCGGCGGTTTTCATGGATTTGATGAACCGCGTTTGTAAACCGTATCTTGACAAGTTCGTCATCGTGTTTATTGATGACATTCTGATCTATTCCAAGAACGAGACCGAACATGGGGAACATCTACGGTTAGTTTTGGAACTCTTACGACGAGAACAACTGTACGCCAAGTTCTCGAAGTGCGATTTTTGGTTACGCGAAGTCCAATTCCTAGGGCATGTAGTCAATGAACTGGGAATCCATGTTGATCCAGCTAAGATCGAAGCGATCAAGGACTGGGAAGCACCGAAGACGCCAACTGAGGTGCGGCAATTCCTAGGCCTTGCGGGTTATTATCGTCGTTTCATTAAGGGGTTCTCGAAGGTCGCTCAACCCCTCACCACTCTTACACAGAAGGATAGAAAGTTCGACTGGGGTGAACCACAGGAGTCCGCATTCCAAAAACTGAAGACTAAGCTTTGCTCTGCTCCTATCTTGTCCTTGCCTGAAGGCACTGAGGATTTTGTTGTTTACTGTGATGCTTCTATTCATGGTCTCGGTTGCGTGTTGATGCAACGCGAGAAGGTGATTGCGTACGCTTCTCGTCAACTCAAAGTGCACGAGAGGAACTACACTACCCATGATTTGGAATTGGGTGCGGTGGTGTTCGCGTTGAAAATTTGGAGGCATTACTTGTACGGTACCAAATGCACCATCTACACCGATCACAAGAGTCTCCAGCACATTTTTGACCAACAGCACCTGAACATACGACAGCGCCGTTGGGTTGAACTCCTGAACGACTATGACTGTGCCATTAAGTACCATCCTGGCAAGGCGAATGTTGTGGCAGACGCCTTGAGCAGGAAGGAATCGACAAACCCTCGTCGCGTTCGGGCGTTGCAACTCACAATCCATTCCTCTCTGCCTGATCAACTCCGTTCTGCCCAATTGGAAGCTTTGAAGGAGGAAAACCTTAAAGCTGAAACTATGCACGGTGCCGACAAGCACCTAGAGCGAAGGCCTGATGGCCTGCACTATTTCGCAGAACGCATATGGGTTCCTTTATTCGGGGGACTACGGGAGCTTGTCCTTGATGAGGCTCATAAGTCCCGGTATTCTATTCATCCTGGTTCGGATAAGATGTACCAAGATCTGAAGGTGCTTTATTGGTGGCCAAACATGAGGGCGGATATAGCCTAATACGTGAGTAAGTGCTTGACCTGTGCTAAGGTCAAGGTGGAATACCAGAAACCGTCGGGTCTATTGCAACAACCCGAAATTCCAGAGTGGAAATGGGAACGGATTACTATGGATTTCGTCACACAACTTCCTAAATCACCAAGCGGGAACGACAAGATATGGGTGATTGTTGATCGGTTGACGAAATCAGCTCATTTTCTTGCTATTAAGGAGACCGACACCATGGATCGGTTGGCTCGTTTATATCTGAAAGAAGTTGTCTCTAAGCACGGGGTGCCAGTTTCTATTATCTCGGATCGTGACTCCCATTTTACTTCTCACTTCTGGAAGTCTTTGCACAAGGCTTTGGGTACCCAACTAGACATGAGTACGGCTTACCATCCACAAACTGACGGTCAGAGTGAGCGTACAATTCAAACTCTAGAAGACATGCTGCGGGCATGTGTGATCGATTTTGGCAAAGGTTGGGAAGCTCACTTACCGTTAGTAGAATTCTCTTACAACAACAGTTATCATACGAGCATCAAAGCAGCTCCGTTCGAGGCATTGTACGGACGGAAATGCAGGTCTCCTCTCTGTTGGGCCGAAGTGGGTGAGAGTCAGCTCACTGGGCCAGAACTGGTGTACGAGACTTCTGAGAAGATCGTACAGATTCGTAATCGATTGGCAGCGGCACGGGATCGACAGAAGAGCTATGCTGATCATCGCCGTAAGCCATTGGAGTTTCAAGTTGGTGACAAAGTGCTTCTAAAGGTTTCACCGTGGAAGGGCGTCATACGCTTTGGGAAGCGTGGCAAACTTAACCCGCGGTATGTCGGTCCATTTACGATCCTGGAACGGATCGGGCCGGTGGCATATCGACTTGATTTACCGACGGAGCTCGGTAACGTACATAACGTCTTCCACGTATCTAACCTGAAGAAGTGTCTGACTGACGAGTCTCTCATTGTTCCACTAGAAGAGATCAAGGTTGATGATCGTCTTCGGATAGTGGAGGAACCTGTCGAGATTCTTGATTACAAGATTCGCAGTCTGCGTCACAGTAAGATTCGTATTGTTAAGGTTCGATGGAACTCGAACCGGGGACCGGAATACACTTGGGAACGCGAGGATCAGATGAAGTCTAAGTATCCTCATCTTTTTCCTAAAGAGGCATTCGAGTCGAGACACGTTACCACTGCAACGGAATGAATCTCGGGGCGAGATTCCTTTTAACGTGGGGATGATGTGACAACTCGGGTAATTCTCTCTCTTGGTTTCTATTTTTGTCTGTTTCCTTTGTTCATACTCTGGGTACTTACATAATTTTCGGGACGAAAATTCTTTTAACGTGGGGATGATGTGACACCCGGCAAATTCAAGTTAACAACGTCGTCTAAATTAAAGTCTACCTTAGCGAGTCACGCGTATTCTGTACTTAACTGGGTTAGTTGAGTCGGGTTATGGTTCGGGAACTGTTATATGAGTCTAGGGAATCATTAGATGTTGGCCTAGAGGATCGTTAGATGTCAGTCCTTAACCAAGTGTACAAGGGGTGACGATTCGAAGAATCGTCAAAGCATAGGGAACATGCAAGTCTCGAGTCCCGGGAATTGGTGAACGAGTGTGAATGTGTATAATTACAAGTGTTATGTGTTTACAATCATTATGTGACTTGTCGGTATGTGAAAATGTGTTAACATGTGTTAAAACGGGGTTTAACGCGCAAAATACTTGGAACGGGACCCTACAGGCGATTAGGGTGAGCTAATCACCTGTAGGGTGGCGATTAGCTCACCCTAGGTGGCGAGTAGCTGCCTCTAGGTGGCGATTAGGGGGCTAATCGCCTAAGGGGGTGGCGATTAGCAGCCCTAATCGCCTGCAACTGAAAGCTAATCGCCTGCAACGTAAGTGACGACTAAAAACGACTATAAATACCATACTTAACCTCCTAAACTTCATTATACAAACCCTAGTCGTCCCATAAACCGCCCCAACACATAAACAACCTCTGGAAGGCGATTTTTGATCAAAACTCAAGGTTTCAAGCTTGAATCATCATACTTTCATAATTCTAAGGTTTGATTTTCATCCATAACCCTTTATAAACGTTTTTAATCAATCCCTAAGGGTCCAGACCTGTTGTTAAACGAAAAAGCTTTCTGAAAATCGTCAATAAGGGTTGTTAATCGGATTATAACTAATATGCATGTATTATGAGTGTGTATGATTAAAAAGCTAGGGTTTTTATGATTCATGATGATGATTTGCTATGTTATTATGATAGATCAGTATTGATATTGATATGATGATGATAGGAATCTCAGTAATTGATTATTAGGGTTATTGTTATATTAGTATGATGATTGCATGCTATGTGTATGGTGTTTGGATTACTTGATTTCATGCAGGACTGATTATACGAGGTTAAACGAAGGATTTTGATGTAAACATGTTTAGGATACTTGTTTGATCGATATTGGAGGTTGTTACACGTTCTAGGTTTGATTTGGTGTGTTAAACGCGCGAAAAACCGGAAAAACTGGGTAACATGCGATTAGCAAGGCTAATCGCCTAAGGGTTAGGCGATTAGCAAGCTAATCGCCTGCTATGAGGGGCTAATCGCCTGATGTGCATGCAATTAGGGGCTAATCGCCTGCTATGTTGTGTTTTTGCATGCTGCATGACCCTAATCGCCTGATGTGCATGCAATTAGGGGCTAATCGCCTGCTATGTTGTGTTTTTGCATGCTGCATGACCCTAATCGCCTGATGTGCATGCAATTAGGGGCTAATCGCCTGCTATGTTGTGTTTTTGCATGCTGCATGACCCTAATCGCCTGATAAGTTCTGAAATGCATGTCACATGACCCTAATTGCATGCAAACTCAAAAATTTGCATGTCACATGACCCTAATCGCCTACACTGTAGGCGATTAGCATTCATAATTGCCTGTTGACCAACGTAATTGCTAGTTGACTTTTCCTAATCACCTGTACTGCTGCTGTATGTATATTTTAGCATTCCGAGACCCGTTTTGACACCTAGGAACATGCTAGGAACCCCGTAACATGTCTAATAACTTGGTAACATATACTTGGATGTATTTCGGTGATACGTGAACTATGTGCTATAACTTGTTGTGTGTTAACGTATGTTAAGTGTACTTGCGTGATTGTATGTTTTGGAGCGTAAACATAACACGGGGAGTCTCGGGTCACCAATGGGATGTCGAGTCTTGTACTTTGGGTCGGTTAAACAGTCACGGTGTTTTCAAACGAACTTGGTTATGGTCTGGACATCTAGGGACTAACTAACCTAAGGGTTATTAGTCTAAGTACTGGTAACTGTCATATGTTAGGTCGCTGTTTTACGGGACTAGCATAGCTTGTTGAACTATTCTATTATCTGAAGTTAACGCAACCTAAGGTGAGTTTACGGCCCCACTTTACTTGGTTTTCGTTTTCGGGGGAGAAAACATGTGTTAAACAACTATTTGGTAACAACTGTCATACTATGGGTTTTCAAACGGTTTACTATACGATCTTTGGAAGTCCCGGGGGGAAACCATGAATGTGCTGGTTTGCACAACGGGGAAATGTGAATAGCGCTATTGGGAGTGACCAACCCCACCCGTCGGCATGGAGCGCCGGGCGGGTGCATATTGTCTCAAACAGGAACAGGTTTACTATACGGGCACAACAACTGGTTTGCGAGTTAGTAATGGTTTTCCAATCGTAGTAGTAATGGTACATGCGCCTAGCTAGCGTACTTGGTTTACAATTGTTATAGTATGGACAGGTTATACTTGGAACTTTGATTACAAACCTGTAAACTCACCAGCATTTTTGTGCTGACGTAAACTCTTACATGTTTTCTCAGGTCGCTAAGGTAGCAAAGTGGAACTAGGGCGCACGCGTCTGCACGGCGTCTAGTTAGAGTTGCATGGTTTTGAACATTAAACATTTGGTTTTATTTTGTTTATGTAACGACATTTAGCTTCCGCTGATGTTTGGGATTTTTAAACTATGTTTTTTTTTTTTTTTTTTTGAAATTCATTTAGTATCGTTTATTGTGATCATTGACTTGGATCCTGGTTTGTCATGCGCCTCGCGGTAAAACTCCGCAAGTGGATTTTGAGGGTGTGACAGAAACTGTACTCAAATTATATAAAATTGTGTGATTACAGATCATAGATGCTAGGTGACTTACAGTATCCTCAAGTGTTCTTGTCGAGCGAGAAACTCCGGCACATCACCTGTCAAGTTATTGTAGGACAAGTCCCTGAAGAAGAAATAATGAGAACTAACCACTTTGTGCAACAACTTAATATTTTAATGGGAGTGAATGTTAGAATATAATCTTTATTCATCATATCATAAGTCTAGTATTACGTTTAATATTATTGTGGCAATGTATAGTTTAAATAAGTCACATGGGTCATAGGTATGGTAGTTACAATCGGTTAGGGTCAGACCGATTGATATGGCAGTTAATGGGTCAATGGTTGTGTTGGTTTATCCTCACACCGTTTAGTAATGTATATATAGGACCAAAGGGATCAATAAAGCACTTATCAATTTCTGTCCAATATCTCTCAAACTCTCTCTAATATTTCTGCACAGAATATTAACTTTTGTTCATTATTATAAACTGCCATACAACAGAATTCTTAACATGGCATCAGAGCCACAAGATCGTGGAACCAGTGAAGGGAATAGCCAAGTGATTAGGCTACACAAGAATCCATTCTCAGTCAAGAAGGAAGAAGATTTCTGTGCGGTTACAAGGCCCATGGGTGCAGTCTCTCACTCGAATTCCAAGGCACTTCTCAAAGGCAGAAAGGCAAAGAGAAGGCATACGATCATGTGGATCATCAGTGGAAGTTTGGCGTTAAAGGTAACCAAAATCTCTCTCCTTTTATGAATTCATCTAGGAAGTATTTATTGAACAAAGAAAGGGAACATCAGATGTATGGAGGTTATATCCACAGAAGTTATGGGAAAAACGAGATCGATTGGCATTATCTAAATTCCAAAGGGCATGTGTTGTTCTTATTGCAACCAACCGTTCCATTACAGGAAAGATTGTCCAGAAAGAATTGGAAAAATTGAATTTATGATAAAGGGTATGTTTGGCAAAACTAGCTGGTGGCTGGAAGCTTTTTAAATATATTTTGATGTATGGCAAAGTAGCTACAGCTTTTAATAAAATGTATAAAAATGACCAAAATGGGCATAATTAAAAACTTGTAAAGAAGGTTTTTATTTTATTTTTAAAACAGAATGGGTATTTGTGTCATTTACTAATTAAAAGCTTGTAGCTAGTATAGTGTTTTCTTAAAAGCTAGTACTAGTAGCTTTTCACTATAGAACTTTTTCTCCAACCTAAAACCTTACAGCTCCTCAACCAAACAAGACTTTTTATTGAGTAGGAGCTTTTTCTTAAAAGCTTGAAGCTCCTAAAAGCTCTTTGCCAAACATACCCAAAGGGGACATATGGGAAGTCTTGGAACGACATCTGGTATGCAAGCCTTAACAGGCAACAACATGCCACAGGATACAAACATTTGTTCACAAATCTGGAACAAACATTCGGTATAGAGGGCAATTATGAAGGGTTCAAGAGGGATCTCTACGAAGGCAAAGGGTGTGTAGAGATTTACTGTGAAGGGCAGATCCACACAATAAGGAGTGTTTATTAGATTCCAACCCTTAGAAGGAATGTATTGAGTGTGGAAAAGTTGATCTCAGACGGTTACAAGATCAGTATGATGGTCATGATGTGTGTTTCATTACAAAAGAACACAAGAAACCCTCCTCTATTCAACCGAACATCCATTGTTGGAATTGTAATGAGATTCATGCACCTTATTCATGTCCAAACATTGAAGAGTATGAAAGGCAAAACAAAAGGAAACAGAAAGGAAAAGATAAAATGGAAGAAATCTCAATGATGGACAAGGAATATGAGAAAAGGGCAATGAAAGAACATCATCAACAATTCAGTATCAGCAGGGACAGAAGTGCACCGGGTTCAAGTCAAGAGAAAGGATCAGAAGTTTATCCAAAGAACTCTAACTTGGAAGACTGCACAACATTTATGGACATGATTCATATTGCAACACAGATTGACAGACACGGAATTAAATTCAAGGCTGAATTTGAAAGAACATTGGCATGGTTTTTGAAAGAATTTTTGGAAATCAATTCAAACATGCCAATCCCACCAAAAGATCACATGGGAAGGAAAATAGATCTTTTAGATCTTTACATGACAGTAGAAAGGTTCGGTGGATATGATGATGTCAACAAATATGACTTATGGGTTCAAGTTGCAATTAGAATGGGGTATGGATATGGATTGCCAAGAGAGATGAAAAACGATGGAATTGTGTAGGATATAAGGGTCACATACAATCAGTATTTGGAGATACTTAACTGGTACCATCTGAAGTTTACGGAAGGGAATTGAAGGTGGAAGGCAATGAAGAAAATGCAGATTTCAAGATGGGATATAAGGAATGGCAGAACAGTGATCTTCCTCCAAAGAAGAGATCCAAGACCTCAAGCAGCAGTGAAGATTAAGCAGGAAAGATTATGTTATGATGAATCAAAGATTAGGGGAGTGAATGTTAGAATATAATCTTTATTCATCATAAGTCTAGTATTATGTTTAATATTATTGTGACAATGTATAGTTTAAATAAGTCACATGGGTCATAGGTATGGTAGTTACAATCGGTTAGGGTCACACCGATTGATATGGCAGTTATTAGGCAGTTAATGGGTCAATGGTTGTGTTTGTTTATCCTCACACCGTTTAGTAATGTATATATAGGACCAAAGGGATCAATAAAGCACTTATCGATTTCTGTCCAATATCTCTCAAACTCTAATATTTCTGCACACAATATTATCTTCTGTTCATTATTGTAAACTGCCATACATCAGAATTCTTAACATCCAGAAATAGAAGATAGAAATAACTTACAATGATTCTATCATAGTGAGATTAGCAAAGGCAGTAGCTATCTCTCCGCTTAATCTGCTAGAGGAAAGATTCCTGCAACAAATTTGCTTGAATAAAATGGTTGCAAAATAGAACTATTACAAAGTGATGATTGTGAAACGGAATACATACAGGGATATGATTCTAGATGCCTCTGTGGCACCATAGCTGCAGCCAAGACCATCCCAAAGAAATGCACGTGGCATACATGGATCTCCTTGCCAGTTCTTTTTTAACCCATATGTCAACTTGATACTCCAGATAGCAGCAGCTAGTTCAACAAAAAGACAAAGGAGGAAGACCATGTTTAAATGTAAAACGAATGCGACTGTTATATTTTAAATATAACACATACCGTCTTGGTCTTCTGATTGCAGTAGTTGGAACTGCTTTACACGGTATAGCTCCATCGCATTGATGAGAGGAGGGAGGGTTGAATTAAGTGTTTGATTTATTTTAAATGTATATCGTGAGAAACCAGTATGAGGAGATATGTTTTTAAGGGTCGTTGTGTTAGTTGAGGGAGAAAATGGTCCATACCAAAGGTCCTCATTCAGATAAATATTGAATCCTCTGATCTGGTTGCTGTTTAGTATTTCAACTTCAGCAAAGTGAACATAGAGGATAAACCTATTGGTGATAGTAGCATTCCACGCCAGGGATATAGGAGCTGTAGAGATATTAGGTGTAATGGCAGTGCTCATGACCTTTATGAAGGTTACAGGATCGATGGAGAGGGATTGTGTTTGAGAGAGAATTGATAAACTTAAGATTCAATACATAAAATGAAATGATACAATGTGTTTAGTATTTATACATATGAAGGGTTGTGACCCTTGACTTCTAACCGACACAATGGTTAGTTAAATAACCGACACACCTATTCTAACTTAGGATAATTAATATATGTCACACTATATATATATACTTAGGATAAAGGAGGAATATGGGAAATAAGAATTATGTATCTAACATTCTCCCCCCTAATTCTTGATTTCCCCAAGGTCTTCAACTCCTATGAGACTTCGCATCTCTATGAACTTTATCCTTGGTAGTGACTTGGTGAGGATGTCGGCTTTCTGCATCTCTCCACTGATATGATCAACTTGTATCTGCTCGTTCTCTATGCATTCTCTGATAAAGTGATACCTTGTGTTGATATGCTTGGATCTTCCATGAAACACAGGATTCTTCATGAGTTGTATCGCTGACTTGTTATCTACTTGTAGAGTTATCTTCTTTGGTCTTTCACCTGTGAGTTCGCTTAGTACTCCTTGTAGCCATATTGCTTGACATGCTGCTGATGTTGCTGCCATAAACTCTGATTCACATGATGATAAAGCTACTGTGCTTTGCTTCTGACTTGTCCATGTGATAGGTGAATCTTTGTAGTAGAATATTGTTCCTGTTGTTCCTTTTCCATCTTCTTGGTCTCCGAAACTGCTGTCGCTGTAACCAATGATTTCTGCTTCTTTTCCTTTGCTGTATTGAATTCCATAATTCAATGTGCCTTTGATATATCTTATCAAATGTTTAACTGCCTTCATGTGAGTCGTCTTTGGTTTCTCCATAAATCTGCTCACGTATCCAACTGCGTAAGTAATATCTGGTCTGGTATGTGTAAGGTACCTTAGGCTTCCAATTAGCTTTCTGTATTCTGTCTCATTGACTGGTTCACTCTCATCTTCTCTGGTGAGCTTCAGACCTGGTTCCATTGCAGTCTTTGTTGGATTGCAGTCTTCTAGTCTAGCTTCCTTGATAACTTTCTTTGCGTAGGCTGATTGCTTCAATTGTATTCTTCCTTGTGCTTGGCGTACTTCTATCCCTAGATAGTATGTGAGTGGTCCTAAATCACTCATCTCAAACTTGCCTTGCATTTCATTCTTGAAGCTTGATATGTCCTTTACTGAACTTCCTGTCACTATTATGTCATCGACATATACTCCTATAATGATTGTTGACTGTCTTGAAGTTCTCTTGTACACTGCTTGTTCTTGTGGACATCTGATAAATCCTATCTCTTTTAGGATGTTGTTCAGCCTTATGTTCCATGCTCTTGGTGCTTGCTTCAAACCATATAGAGCTTTCTTTAGCTTGTAGACTAGGTTCTCTTTTCCTTTCTTTATGAATCCATCTGGTTGTGATACGTAGACATCTTCTTTTAATTCACCGTGTAGGAATGCTGATTTGACATCCAAATGATGTACTTGCCATCCTTTCTGAGCTGCCAATGCTAGTAGTAGCCTGATTGTTTCCATTCTTGCAACGGGTGCAAATACTTCATTGTAGTCTATACCTTCTTGTTGTACATACCCTTTTGCTACTAATCTGGCCTTATGCTTGGTGATCTGTCCACTTGCGTCTCTCTTGACCTTAAATACCCATTTTAGACCTATTGGTTTCTGACCGGAGGGAAGTTTAGTCAGTGTCCAAGTGTTATTCTTTTCTATAGAGTCTATTTCGCTTTCCATTGCTTCTATCCACTGTGGGTAATCTGCTGCTTCTCTGTAGTTTGCAGGTTCTTCATCATATGTTAGATAAAGATGTTCAAATTCTTCTGGTCTAAGAGGTTCTGTGGCTGCATAGATGTCATTAAGTGATCTAAGGGCTCGAACTGGTCTATGTAAGGAGCCTGGTGAGTCTTCTATCTCTTGAGTACTCGTCTCAACTGCTGGATCACTTGTCGGTGTCTCTTGTACCGTTATTGGAGTTCTTGTAGCTGTGATTGGACTGCTGAAGAATTCATTATCACTCTCTTGATCTTCACTGTCCTCGTCATTATCTTCTTGTACAGCTTCATTTTCTGAATCTCCATGTATCTCAAATCTTGTCCAAGATGGTTCATTTTCACTTCCTTCTTTCAAGTAGTTGTCCCAATTCCATGGTTCATTTTCTATGAATTGGACATCTCTACTGATATGTATCTTTTCTTCTATGGGATCATATAATCTATAGGCTTTGGAACCGCTTTCGTTTCCTAGATGTACCATTTTCTTACTTCTATCTTCTAATTTCTTTAGGAAGGGCGTTGTTACCTTTGCATATGCTGTGCATCCAAATACTCTAATGTGCTTGATATTGGGTGCCTTTCCATTCACTGCTTCGTAGGGTGTCATTCCCTGTAGTGCTTTTGTAGGTAACCGATTTTGTATGTAAATCGCCTGTCTTGTTGCTTCTGCCCATAAATTCTGTGGTACGTTCATAGCCTTTAACATGCTTCTTGTCATACTCATTACTGAACGGTTTTTCCTTTCTACTACACCATTCTGCTGAGGTGTGTAAGGCGCTGTAAGCTGCCTGAGGATTCCTTTGTCCTCACAATACGTGGTAAGTGCTTTAGAAGTAAATTCTCCTCCACGATCCGTTCTTAATCTCTTAAGCTTTTGACTTGTCTCTGTCTGAGCTTCACTTAGGAATTTCTTGAAATTCTCATAAACTTGATCTTTTGACTTAAGCATGTAGATCCACATATATCTTGAATAATCGTCAACTATAAGGAAGAAATAGTTGTTGCCTGCTAATGATGTGGGTGAAATCGGTCCACATAAATCTGCATGTACGAGCTCGAGAGGTCTCGTTGCTCTAAAACTTGCTTGAGAGGGGAATGGAAGTCTGCTTTGTTTCCCCGTAATACATGCATCACATACTTGAGATGGGTGCTTGATTCTTGGTATTCCATGTGCCATTCCTTTAATACTTAATTGTCGTAGTGAATCGAAATTCACGTGTCCCATACGTGCATGCCATAACCATGCAGGTGAATCTATTCTGGCTTGTAAACAAATTGGACTTGTTATTCTGAGCCGTACCTTGTAGAGTCTATTCTTAGCTCTTGGGACTTTCATCAATAGGTTGCTGTAGGCGTCATAAATCCTTAAATACTCATTCTCCATAATCACTTTACATCCTGATTCTGTAACTTGCCCGAGGCTTAAGATGTTGCTTTGGAGTGTTGGAATGTAGTAGACTTCTGTAACTAGTCTTTGTTCTCCGTTGTTGCATTCCAATAATACTGAGCCTTTACCTTTGATGTTGACACATGATCCATCTCCAAATTTTACACTTCCTGCTATCTTTTCATCTAACTCTGTGAAGTAGGAGCGTCTTCCTGTCATATGATTGCTTGCTCCGTTATCTAAGTACCAAACTTCATTTCCATTTTCTTCACTGTGATAGCTTTCTGGTATAATCTTCTTTTCTTCTAGAACTACTCTTCTTTCTTCACCAACTGCCATAAGTAATGTGGGATCCTCTTCTTCCATTACTAGGTGAGATTCTTCTTGCTTATTTCGAGGTTTAGGACATCTGGGAGCGATATGTCCTATTTCATTGCAGTTGTAGCATCTTACACTGCTGCCATCTCTCTTGGGCTTGTAACTACTGTCGTCATGACGATTCTTAGTGGGATTTCTATCACCTCTGTGATCTTGATGGCCATTTCTGTCAAAGTTCTTCCTCTCGTATCTTTGACTCTTATTGAACTTCCTAAAGTTCTGTCTACCTCGATTCTGATTGTAGTTCTTGTTATTGTTGCTGAAAGGCCTTCTATCTTGCCTTGTAAATAACAGCTTCTCTTGACTTGCGGGTCCATATTTCTTCTCATCTCTTGACTTAAGGCGTTCCTCATACGCTTTGAGTCTTCCAAGCGCTTCATCTAGCGTCATGGTATCCATATCTGAATATTGTTCTATGGACGCAATAATCTGTAGGAACCTCTCTGGTACGGAGTCCAGCAATTTTCGCACCAACATTGACTCTTCAAGTTTTGTTCCTAGGGTTCTTGACTTTGTACTAATCGCACTTAACCTACCAGCAAACTGGTCTATGGTTTCTGTCTCTCTCATCGACAACATCTCAAATTCTGTGCGTAATGATTGAAGTCTTGCTTTCTGGACTCGGTCAATTCCAATAAATCTCGTCTTTAATGCTTCCCAAATTTCTTTTGCTGTAGGATGTGACGCCACCTGCATCACCATATCCTCTGGAATTGCCTGAAAGAGATAGGCAATCGCTGTCCTATCCTTCTTTACATCTACCGTTGACGTGCCTTCTGTGGGTTCCACTACTTCCCAAAGACCATTTGCACTCAATATTGCTTTAACACGAACAGCCCAAATCGTGTAATTTGTAGATGTCAACATCGGTGTTTGGAGGCTGAAAGTGAGAGTCTCCTTCGTGACTGTCTCTTTCTGTGTCTGTTCTTTCGTCATTTTGGGTTTACTGGGAGTTTTCTGTGGACTTTTAGTCTTTTTCTTCCCTATTGTCCGAAACTAGTATGGACTACCCAACACTTTAATGGAACTTTTGCTTGACTACTCTTGTCAAACTCTACTATGATAATTTCGAGAAATACTATTTGCTTAACAAAGTTTTGATCTTTGTGGCCGGCTTTAACAAAGTACCAAGATCTTCGTTATAATACTCTCGTGTATCACTAGTGTTCCTCTAAATAATTCTAAAGTCAATCCTATGACTTGATAATCCTCCAACAATGATTGATTAGTGTCTTGCAATAACACCCTTTGTCAATCTAAAAACACCCTAAAAACAAATCTCTTGTTTTTCTACTATGCTTCAATCCTATTTTCTTTTTTTGTTTAATCAGTGATAAACTCTAATAAACAAACACTGATACAATTTTTAACACAATATACCCTCAAATAATATAGAATATTATAAACTGTTTGACTTCCACAAAGTCAAACTTCTTCTTCCTGTTTCTTTCGAAACCTACTGCCCAAATACAACTTTTCTGTTTTGATCTCCTTTGATCAAAAACAATGGAACAATAACACTTATATGTTCCAAAAACAATTATTTTTGGATCCTAATCCAAAATTATGATCGAATACGAAAATGATTTCAAGAAAAAATTTCCCGGTTTTTCCTTGAACCCGACAATAATCTTTAATCCTTTCTGTTTTTTGATGTTTTCTTTATAAAATCGAATCTGTTTCGTACTTATGATTGTTCGGAAACAATGTTTGAATTCTGGAAACTTGGTTTTATTGAAAACGAATTTTGGCGGGAAAAACTTGTTCGAGAAAAACAGAGTAACAGAGAAGAAAGATTTGGTTTTTTGATTTTGATTAAGATTATGTATTCGAAACTAACTTATAGACTAAGGGCAGGGATAGTATAACCGTTTTTGTTGTGTCTAGATGATGCTTCTGTGATTCCGGTGTCACGCCGGAAGTTTCTGGTTTGGCCGGAATATTCTTTTCCGGTTCCCTTCTTTGCCTTGAACGGTTGTATACTCTGATGTATTGATCCTTTCGAATCCTGGATGGCCTATGAAGATTGTTCCGATGAATTTAGACTCCGATCCCGTCTGTCTCTGTTTTCCTTCTTCGATGTAAAAACAGGGGATGAAAATCTTCTTTGATGTATTGTTTGTAATCGGATGAAACAATTGATGAACCTACGCTCTGATGCCAAATGAAGGTTACAGGATCGATGGAGAGGGATTGTGTTTGAGAGAGAATTGATAAACTTAAGATTCAATACATAAAATGAAATGATACAATGTGTTTAGTATTTATACATATGAAGGGTTGTGACCCTTGACTTCTAACCGACACAATGGTTAGTTAAATAACCGACACACCTATTCTAACTTAGGATAATTAATATATGTCACACTATATATATATACTTAGGATAAAGGAGGAATATGGGAAATAAGAATTATGTATCTAACACTTTAATGGTACGTTTAAAGGCCCTGGAGAAACTGTATTAGAAGTCTGTACCACTCTACCGCTACGTATAGTAATCGGATCCCATATTCGATCATACATATCATCTCCATACCTGTGTTAGCAAAAAGAAAATTGAATATAACATTAATTACCTTGTAGTAAAAGGTTTGAATATTGAGAATGATTTCTCATAAAACAAAGTTGTGAGCTTCTTATGGGAAAAGTTGACAATAGTGGTTGATATTACATATTTGGTTTCAGACAAACTTTGACGGGAATAAGATAGGTAAAATAATCATTGTTATATGACATAACAATAATATTTACATGCTTTGATCATTATACAACATAAGGAAATTCAAGTGTTCACAAAGAGAAATTATATCCAAATATTATTACGTTGAGGTTATTGCTTCTGTTTCTATAACCTGACCGCAGCTTGAGTTGTATTTACACTGTTCAAGAAATTAAAAAATCAGACCTGACTCGTTCAGTTGAACCAAAATTGACGCGATCAAACAGGTCAAGCGATGTTGACGGAGGTGCATCCATGTTGATATCAAAATGCCTTAGTTCTATTGCTGAAATGAAAGGATTTCCTTGATCTGTGTTTACAAGGCAAATATGTATGTAATCTGATGAGGCCAGGTGTATTATCTCATAAAAAAATTCCTCAGACTGGTCTGTTATATAAACTGTTCTCCAAAGATCTGCTCCAAGATAGAGATCAAATTGTGGGAGTTGACCTTTAGAGTCATAATTCCCATAGAAAAACCTCGCCCTTATTAAATACGTATTATTCTTCCCTTGTTTGGGCCTTAGCGTGTAGCAGCTTTGGGTATTTTTAGGAAAACTCCTAAGAGTTGTGAGAGGGATATCAAGGGAACCGAAGTTATATTCAGGCGATATTTCTCCACTTAGTCCACTCTCTATAAAACCTGCATCTGAAACATAGGTTATGCCTGTTTTCTTATCTGTGTATTTTGAGCCTTCAGGTATTCCACAATCTATGCTGATGAAACCTGCAAATATAGTTATAAATTAAAGAAATGTATTTGATACATATTTATTTAAAAAAAACATCCGTAGGTACCTGATTGATCATCCTGAGCATGAACCATGGCTAAGGTGAGCGCCACATAAAGAATGCAGACAGTGTAGAAACTTCTGAACATTTTCATTTCTACAGCAAGAAATACGAGGTTTATGTTTTTGCTTAAAAGCATACTTATAAGATAGTGTTCGCATATTTAATTGTTTGTATGAGATCAGGCTTATGGGATTCAAGAAATTAATATACATATTGCAACTTGTGATGTTTATAGTGCACTAAAACAATAGTAAAAACAAACTAGAAGATTTAAAATCAACTTTAATGATGACAGAAAAAACTGGAAAAACTTTGGTATAATGTAATTGAAAAAGATTACATTAATAAAACATATGATATATGAACTTTTTGAGTTTGTCTTTCATCATCTCTATGGAGCATTTTATGCATCATGATCATTTAAGAAGAATGTATTGACTGGTAATGTTGTACTTTCAGACTAAAATATTGAACCAACTTTTTCAGGACTTCTTGGTCAGGGTCAACGAAGAATTCTCTACTTTGTGGGCGCTAAAATTCCATGTCAAACACACTTTACTGAAAAAAAAAAAAAAAAAAAGAGCTCAATTTCTTCAATGAAGATTCCAATGAATTTTGGTGGCAGACGGGTGAGCCTCCTTGACTCGTCTAGTTCCATAGAAGCATGCACAGACCATGATTATGATTTCGTTATTGGAAATCTGAATGGTGCCTGCCATGTTTTGTTTGGTTTGTTGGTATGAATAAATTTTGCAGCTTTAACTAATAAAACATACGTACTTCCACTGTAAATGTTGTCAAAGGCAGAAACAGTGGAAGCTTCAAAAGTATATATATTTTTGGCAATCGGTTTGTTATCCTTGTTAGAAGTAAATAATCAAGACAATCTTAATATTACTATGATATTACTAGAGTCAAACAGGAAAGTCAAAGGACAGAAAAAGGCGCCAAATTAGAAGTGGTGTCTATAGTTATGTCGGTTATTAGGAAGGGTCATGTCCGTTCAATAGTTACTTAATTAACCGACTTATGTAAGGGTATAAATACCCATATGTGTCATCATTTGTAAAGTGTGGATCAATAATATCATATTGTGCAAATCCTCCACCATCTGTTCTCTCTAAACGAGTCCTTGCACAATCTTTGTGCATACTCAAACATGTTCATCTATAAACCAAGTATGATTCGCTAAACAGGGCCAGATTCGAACATGGTATCAGAGCACACGGTTAAGAAATCCTGGAAGAAGAAAAAGAAGAAACCTGTGACGGAGAAAAGCATCCCTGTTTTTGCGAAATCGAAATCAGAAACGATTGGAACAAGAATCGTTTATAAGAAACTTGAACTTCGATTCAAAGATCATATACTTCATCGTTCAGTCAAATGATTAAAGTCCATAACCGTTTATAAGAACTTGATCGGAAAATAAGATACTTCCGACGAAACTCCAGCGAATTCAAAAACCAATCGATTAAATACGAATCGCCACATATCGTCGGACGAACGGTTTCTAAAACCCTATCCCTTAATTGCTTATGGAATATTGAATACAGAATTGTTGTTCTAAACTTTTGTCAACCATTTTCATCATACTCTGTTTTTTTTTTTTTTTAAACTTAGAATCACATATTTTATAAACTTATTCTCTTAAAAGTTTTCAAAGAACTCTGTTTGAAGAAAAAATGTTTTTCAAAACAAAAACAGAAATCAAAATTTGAGAACAAGATTTGGATTTTTGAATTCAAGAAAAAAAAACCACTTTGTATTTATACGTATATTCGATTTCTTATAAAGAAATTATTATTTTAAATCTGAATTAGAACATAAGATTAAAGGACCGAAGATTATTGAAACAAAGATAATCAGATTATTTGTTTCAATCGAAAGTAAGACAAAGGGATATTGTGGGAAATTATTTTTGTTGGGTGGGTTGACTTTTTGATGAAAGTCAACAGAAGGATTCTAAATGAAAAGTCAGAAGCTTTGACTTAAGAAAAAAAACGTTTAAAGGAAAAAGAGAACCAAATTTTTAGAAAAACATCAAGAACAGATGGTTTGATTTGCTTGGCAACCGAAAAACTCCGATATTTGGTTTGGATTTGTCCTGCAACCGAAAGCCCCGTTACTGTTCAAGAAAAGCAATAATTGGTTTGATTTGTTAGACGACCGAAAGACCCAGTTAGTAGGTTTTGATTCGTCTTACAACCGAAGACCCTGTTATTGTTGTGATAATAAGAATAAATGGTTTTGATTCGTTACAAACGACCGAAAGACCCCATACTATTCTCGGAAATAAAGAAATTCGATCGAGGAAGAAATTGATAAATAGCAGTCTAGCAGAGAATTTATCAAATCTAGTGGTGGTCGAAAGATAAGAAGGTTCTCATTTGAAAAAGAAAAAAGGACGATGGAGTGCAAAGATTTGATCATTATAAGTTAGGAAAGATATCGGCGAAAAAGGATATTGGAAAAGAAGCCATTGGTGTGTTTCATCCAGATTATTGTAGAAGTGTATTCCCGAAAGCGCATCCCATAGGCAGGTGGCCAGAAGAAGATGCAAGAGGGATCAGAAGGATCATTAGAATACAAGCAATGGATGGAAACAAGGCTTTCAATCATACGCCAGTAAAGTTCAAGAAGATGACAGAATAGATGAACAAGAACAGAGAAAAACGAAGTTTAAGATTATCTTGATTAGGGGTGTAAGTGCATTATCTGTATGTCCCTAGCTAGTGATAGATCTCTATTGGTCGTTAGCTAGGATAATCGAGTAATTTATGGCTCATACGTATACTAGCCTGGTCCAAAGGGGAGTTTGTTAGTATATGATGTCCCTAGGCTAGTATATAAGTTGTTTGGACGCGTTTCGGGGTGTTTGGAGATGTTTATAAGCGTTTTGGGTGTGATTGGAACCTATAGGCGATTAGGACCTCTTAGTAGGAAATTACAATGTAATTGCTAGCACTATTCACATGAATAAGGTGTAATTGCTAGCACTGTTAACATGAATAGGGTGTAAATGCTAGTTATTGCATGCGATTACGGCCTAATCGCATGCTACTGCATATGGCATAGCTTCATAATCGCCTGCACTGGTCTGTACGTGTTCAGGAGGTATAAATAGACCCAATCATAACCCTAATCATGAGTCTTTGCCACACACACTCTCCAAACACCCTCCCCTGGTCTGAGATAGTCTGGTTTGATCATTGTAACTCGAGCTCTGTTTTAATGATAAAACTTTAATCTTTTGACCCGTTTGTGTGTGTTAATTACTCATTTATCATTGTTTCAAGTTTGTTTCTGTTATTAGAACATATTTAGAGGTTTCCTCACTCTGAATATAACCCTCGTGATTGTCAGTTGACACGTTTGTCGATCCTACAAGTGGTATCAGAGCCGAGGCTCTTATCACGAGCGTTTTGATAACAAAAACGAGTGAAAACAAGTGGGTTTTAGTGTGAAAGTTGTGATTTTTATCCAAAAACATGTTTGAACTTTGAAACTTTGAGTTTTTGATAATAAAAACCCATAATTTCAAAATCTTAGTGTGTGTTTACAGTTAAAAACGTGTGTTTTTTTATTAGGTTTTGTTCTAAAACTGTTTTGGAAACTTTTCTAATCATTTGGCGATTAAACACATTGTTTTGGATAAGATTTTGAAGCAAAAATGGTAGTTTTTGAGCAAAAGTGAGGTTGCAGATCAGATAAGGCGATTACGAATCCCTAATCACATGAACTTTTTGCATGAATAGCCTAATCACTACCCTTACTAGCATTTACAGCCCTAATCGCCTTCAATAACACACGATTACCACTATATGCATGCAAACTCAGGCGATTACGATGTATTCATGTGTTCTTACTAGTGATTAGGAGCTAATCGCCTACAATTGCATGTGGCATAGCTCCTAATCATGTGATAAATCGTAATCACCCTCAAACTCGTAATCGCTCAACTATTCACTAGCAATTACGCGTAATCACGTGTAACAACTAGCAATTACGCGTAATCACATGTAACAACTAGCATTTAGGATCCTAATCACATGTAAACTAGCAATTACAACTCCTAATCACGTGTTGAATCCTAATCACCCTTAAACTCATAATCGCTCAACTGTTCACTAGCAATTACGCGTAATCACGTGTAACACTAGCAATTAGGATCCTAATCACGTGTAAGCTAGCAATTACAGTTCCTAATCACGTGTAAGCTAGCAATTACAATTCCAAATCATGTGTAAGCTAGCAATACAATTCCCAAACACGTGTAAGCTAGCAATTACAATTCCCAATCACTTATAACTTGCTGAACCTAAAATTGACCTAAGTTTGACTCATGTTGACCGAAGTTGACTTTCATTGACCAAGTTTGACTTTAAATAAAAAAATAGGTGTTAACCGCCTTTGACCGAAGTTTGACTTTTGTTGACCAAGAGTTGACTTTTTCACAAGGCTTTCATAATGGCAAATGCAACCAAACCATGGGCTTTTGCGTCTTCAATGAACACGCAACCGGCCCAACAACGACAACAACAGGGGAATTCCGGATGTAATCCGTGGGCCCATCTGGAGAGGAAATCAACATCAGTTGCTAGTCAAAGTCAATCGAATCAAACCAGACAACTTAACAATGTTCAAAACGATCAAGAAACAGTTGTGGTTTCGGTTATTCCTGCAATTCACTCTGTCTCAGCAAACACGGATGCTGCGAGTGTACTTACTATGCATGCTGAGAAAGGATTTGACCAGAAGACACAACTCATGGGAGGTGATAATGGGGAAATTGCGTGTTTTGCTCAACGAGTAGAGACTGTGGAATCGGGAGAAGTGTTAGAGAGTGCTCAAATCTCAGAAGAGAGTACAGATGCAGATAGTGGATCATCATCCAGTGAACAAGATCCTGAACGAAGTTCTGAAGAAATCAACAGAACTGATGCAAATTGTTCAACTTCTGAAAGGAGTGAATCAGAAGAGGAAGATGCTGATGATCAAAATCCAAAAGTTGGAGTTCAAATCAAGCACGGAACTGACCCTATTGCACAAGGATCTTCCAGGTTTGTCTGTTCTAACGGTGCCAAACTCCAAAGTATGATTGAAAGGCTGTCTGAAAACCAACAGACCGTTACTTGTGATCTTTCTAATTGAATAACCATCAATGAAGTTTTGAGAGCAAATGAAATGGAGTTTAAAACTTAAAAGAAATTTTAATGAAAGAAAATTCTGAGCTTTCTAATACTCTTGAGGAAATAAAGAAAGAATTAGCGCAAACAAAATCTGATTATGAAAAAGCCCAACATAAGCTAGATGGTTTTCAGTTTGCAAAGTTTGTGCTAAGTAAAAAATGATGTTGATCTTAAAAACCAGTCTTAGCAAAAAGAAAATCAAGGACTTGGTTACAATAAACGTTTTGTAAATAGACGGAAAGTGAAATTGAAACCAAAGGCCTTACCGGAGGGAAACATTGAGGATTCTAATAAAGAATCCCAGGAAACTAAGAAGGCTCAATCAGGTTCACATAGCTCTATTAAAAATCACATTTTGTGTGAACCAGAGCTGGAAAAGAAGCACTTTCAGTTTCCTGAAGGCACGGAAGGGCTGTACATGTTGGTCGGATCTGACAAATTGTTTTCTGATAAAGAGTTTCCTATTAAAAATGTTGATCAATCCTTAATTAAACATATTTTTGAGGAAATACCAGTTACTGAAGCTCAGCTCAGAAAACTAGTTGATCAGAAGAAACATGTTGAACACAAAACCACCAAACATGTGAATCAAAAGAATCGGTCTGGGAAAAATCGAAAGGGTCCCATGATCAATGAACTTAAGCCCATCAAATCGAAAGGTACTGATCAGATGAGACATTCTCTTCAAAATCATCAAAGAAATTTTTCACCAAGATCATCTGATTATGATTCATATCCGATTACCTCTCAATTTAGAAGCTCACAATGGAGTTGTAGCCCTAGATTTTCTCGGGTTAGCTCGAGACAGTCACGGTATGAACCTCAGTACTATGTAGAGCGGAGGTCATGCTATGAATGTAACGAGGTTGGACGCTTGATTGCTAATTGTCCCTATCTAAGAAAATTAAAGGGAAAATCACTTAAGCCCCCTAAATACAACAACCAAAGATACAAGTCACCTGAACAGCAAGTTCAGGTGACACCAAAGAATGTGAAAAAGAAACAAAAGGTTGTTGTTGATGGTGCAAAGCCTAAAGCTGATCAGGCATCGAGCTCAAAGGCTCCACCTAAGGTTGCAAAACCTAAGGGAGGTCCAAAAGCAGGTCCAAAGACTAACCAAAGGGCAAAGCCACCGGCTGACCCAAAGGTGAAGTCTCAAGTACCACCCAAATCTGTCAAGCAAAGACCTGTAAAGGCTAAGCATGACCATATTGCTTCATTAGCACCATCTACATCAACTGTTGTTGATGAGAAAACCCCTACCCCTCATGGTAGATGGATGGAGCTGCCTATGATTGATGACCTAGGCCGACCAAAGATGGTCAAGGCCTGGGTCCCCCTCCAAAACTAATCTTTGAACGAGTATGCAGAGTGTTCCAGGAGGAACTATCAGCAGTCATTTGATTGTTAAGAGTGGAGCATCTTAGCACAAAATAGGTGTCATGTCGCTCCGGTAAATTGATCATAATATCCTTGGAGGATATGTAACCTTAGACAATCAATGAGGGGATTTGTTATCGAAGAAGAAGAAAGAAGAGAAAACGCTCGATGAGAATAATTCAAGACCCAGTGTTTCGACTTAACAACGGATGTCAGTAATGAATAAGAGTGGACTTGGTGATTGCTGCAGAATGGTTCCTTCATTATCTAAAGGGTTAGCGACCAAAGGTCTATGGTACCCTAATGGCGATAAGCTGGATCTCGTTGACTTTAGTGAATTTATCAATGGTGGTTACAATATTGAAGCTGGATCCGCAACGGGTGGATATCAGTTCTTGGAAGGTCGTCACATGTGTTTCTTGCAACCTACGAAGCCGAATCAGGTAGCTGCATTGAGCTGCTGTTTCCAGGTTTGTCTTTGGATACTTCAACCCACATGCTTGACTATGGTTTGCATTTTCTTATCACCTCCATCTTATTAATAGTGTAACTTCCATAACAATCACTAAGGATCCAGTGATTATTTATGTCCACACTGACTACCGAATTGCCAAAATTTTTACCAAATCACTTGACAAATTGAAATTTGACTATCTTTGAAAGGTAAAAGGCATTTTGGGAAAATCTGAGTAAACCACATCGAAAAATCATTTTTTTAATATTTTTCTTCAAAAATCAGAAAAAACCAAAAATATTGTCTTTTCGCAAATTTTTAGATTTTTGGGGGAGAAAATTCAGAAAAATACAAAAACATCAGAAAATGCAAAAATCAAAAATTTCAAAAAAAAAATTTGAGAAAAGCCAAAAATCGAGTTTTTATTTGGTAAAATAGGGAAGATGATATTAACCCATCAGTTGGACTGTCTGGACTCTTATCATCTTAAAAATATTGGAACTGATAAGTAGCCTCTACAATGATGTGTTGGTAAGCTCGAAATCATTTCCAAGCTCGGCACGGTGATATAAACCTAAATCAACTGAGCATTGTGTGGATTAACGTCGCGTTGGCATATGGTCTAAAAACCTAAATCTCATTGATAGAATGCCAAAATCCGAGGTTTCTGGTCTTTAAGAGGTTGGTACATCAGGGGTGAACTGAACGTCTCTCAGAATAAAATGGGGTGGCATAAGTGACGTGCGTTGGGTTCGCAACCTACAACTGAGACACCTCTTTGCAATTCCCAAAGAAAAAGAAAAGGAAAAAAATAGAATAAATTCTGACAAGGAGACGTCTGGGAATCCTTAAAAGAGCAAAAAGATCATGAATGCCAAAACCCTATTCTCAATGAGAATCGCTCTAAGGTAGCAAATCAATTACCTAAAGCATCGTTCCATAAAAAATCAAAAACACGGTATTTGACTTGAACCCTGGTCTGGATCTCACTGGTCTCTCTGCTACAGCTTTCTTGCAGACCTGATCACCACTAAGTCCATTCCTTGTAAATACGAAAGACAACAGCTTATTCACCGGTTACGAGGAAGCTTTGTGCATGCCTTGACGCGGGAATATGTCGCGTGTGCGGGGAACACCTTTAATCAGTCTTAATATTACCTTAACGTATCTAAAGTGCCTAGCGATAAAACTTGATTTTGAGTTTAGGTGGACAACAATACTGACAGTTGTTGTAGGATGCTTATTGGTAATTTAATCTAAAAACTGAACATATAAGGGTTCTAGCATAGTCCGTACACTGATATGACTCCCTAACTGATGAAACTCGCAAAAATATGATAGTGTTTAGTTACTTGATTTCCTGTTTTCGTTTAATTTCTGTTTGATTCTCTTGAAAAACCCAAAAAGATTTTTATTTTGTCTTTATTTTTGATTGACCGATGTTGGAATACAAGTATTCTTTAATTGGAATCTCAGATCCGAAGCCGAAACACAAATAAAATCAAAATTTTACAAAATTCAAGGGTCAAATATCACTTTCAGGGTTACAAATTGTCAATCGTGAGAGTTCAAGGTGAAATTTGAAAAGATCTAAATGTTCAGGGGGAGAATGACTAGTTTCTCAAATTGGTGGGCACTATGTACAAATCTTGAAAGTTCATCAAATGATAAACTTAAAGAATTTGATTGAGTCTGGATTATTTGTCGTATCTAATATAAGTTGTAGTTTGTGTGCAGTTTTTTACCATGATTCAAACGATAAGGCTCGAAGCTGAACAAGGCCTGAACCTGAACAACAAAATCATCCTGAACAGCAAGAACCCAATATTTCATTTTCGGAGAAACCAGGTCGTGGTAGAGCTCCAGCAATCGAAGCTGAAGAAGATGAAAGTCAAGAAATGAAAGTGAAGATGATATTGATCTTCGTCCAAGTCAAAGAATTGTCAATCATTAAAAGCGGAGATTTCTTGTTTCCTCCCAAGTTATCGAAGCAAATCGATGACCAAGACGAGATCTTATGAAGCCACGACTAAAGCTCAAATTAGTTGATACGTTCAAGTCTTCAGAGGTCATACACTGCGGTGTCACCCTAAGTTGAAGAATGCTGAACATGAAGACTTGAAGAGTGGAAGACCATATATCACCAGCTAGGTCCAATGAGGAGTCTGTAAATACACTTCTTGTGTGTCCCAAGCTAGATGATAGGTTGAGTCTGTAAATCACTAGGTAGGTCCAAGGGGGAGTCTGTAAGTGCATTATCTGTATGTCCCTAGCTAGTGATAGGTCTCTATAGGTCGTTGGCTAGGATAATCGAGTAACTTATGGCTCGTACGTATACTAGCCTGGTCCAAGGGGGAGTTTGTTACTGCATGATGTCCCTAGGCTAGTATATAAGTTGTTTGGACGAGTTTCGGGGTGTTTGGAGATGTTTATAAGCGTTTTGGGTGTGATTGGAACCTATAGGCGATTAGGACCTCTTAGTAGACAATTACAATGTAATTGGTAGCACTATTCACATGAATAGGGTGTAATTGCTAGCACTGTTCACATGAATAGGGTGTAAATGCTAGTTATTGCATGCGATTACGGCCTAATCGCATGCTACTGCATATGGCATAGCTTCGTAATCGCCTGCACTGGTCTGTACGTGTTTAGGAGGTATAAATAGGCCCAATCATAACCCTAATCATGAGTCTTTGCCACACACACTCTCCAAACACCCTCCCCTGGTCTGAGATAGTCTGGTTTGATCATTGTAACACTCGAGCTCTGTTTTAATGATAAAACTTTAATCTTTTGACCCGTTTGTTTGTTTCGGTTATTAGAACATATTCAGAGGTTTCCACACTCTGAATATAACCCTCGTGATTGTCGGTTGACACGTTCGTCGATCCTACAAGGGGCGTGAATGTTAGAAGTAAATAATCAAGACAATCTTAATATTACTATGATATTACTAGAGTCAAACAGGAAAGTCAAAGGACAGAAAAAAGCGCCAAATTAGAAGTGGTGTCTATAGTTATGTCGGTTATTAGGAAAGGGTCATGTCGGTTCAATAGTTCGTTAATTAACCGACTTATGTAAGGGTATAAATACCCATATGTGTCATCATTTGTAAAGTGTGGATCAATAATATCATATTGTGCAAATCCTCCACCATCTGTTCTCTCTAAACGAGTCCCTGCACAATCTTTGTGCATACTCAAACATGTTCATCTATAAACCCAGTATGATTCGCTAAACAGGGCCAGATTCGAACAATCCTGTTTTTTTAGTAACCAACTTCCGTTTTGCAGGCGACTTGAACTTTCCTAACTAATTTCATCATCATATTCAATAGTCATAAAAAATACACAAAGTCTAAAGTTCATATTTGCTATGTCTGAAACTTCAAAAAGAGTCGGTAAGCCTCAAGGAGAACCAAGCTGTAAGCCCGCCGCATTCTTATTCTACCAACTCAGCCCGTAGAGGCATACATACAAACTGAACACCATGAGGCGCATGCCTCGAAGGTTTTTTTAAACCATGCTCTTAACTAATATCAGAAATCCCTTAATTCCTTTTAATATGAACATAGGTCTCAGCATTGGCAAGCATAGGGGATAGAACTTGGTATTAGCTATTTTTGAATAAAAGATTATTGAAGTCGTATGCACTAAACATAATTTAACTTCGGATAACCTCTGACCTATTTGAGATAAACCTAACCTAAAATCCTAAGTCAGACCTCTTTTAGTAAACCGAATGAAATGGTCCCCTCTAGTACCTAGCATTAGGTAGGATTTCCTACTTGCTTCCTTCTTTGTTATGCATAATGTTTTAAATACATTAAGAATTAACTTGTATAGGTTGACAAGCTTTTTATAAGGATACTAGCTCTTAAATAAATATTATCTCCTAGTTATGGTTCTCATCAGCCTTGCATTCTTTTATCAGTATGAAAGGAAAGTGTTTGGTTATTTTATAGGGTTAATTATCTCTAAATAAACCGTATGCACTTCCACGGTAAAAGTGGTAAAATCTCGAATTGTTTTGAGATGACGTTAAAGTATGTACCGTTGCCTAATTAAATCTATTCATGTAAAAACATATAGGTTTTTTATGCCAATTGTAGGATCGTGACAAGATTTGATGATACCGTGCGCGTATGATCGAATCCAAGGGCGGAATCAATGGATCGATTGTTGTTCGAGATGAGATATGATGTTACAAAAGTATGGACATGCAAAACACACACAACACACTCAAAAATTGGGCAGCACTTCGTGATAGATGTTTAGCAAAAGTTACAAAAACTTGGGTAAAGAGGTTCTATTTATAGGCATGCTCCCTACGCCTGGAGCCTTCCAGGCGTAGGGGCTCATCCGCCCCTACGCCTGAGGTTGCCTCCATACGCCTGGTAACCTTTACACAATTACCAAAATGCCCCTAGAACCACGTTTTCAACCCGTAAACGTCTAAAACATATACATAAGATCCTACATTCCTACTAACATATCTAAGCTAGGGACATAGCCGTAGGGTGCACTAACACCAATAATAAACGAAAAGCATGTCAAATTGGTGTGTTAGCAAAGTTTTAGTCACACAATCAGTTGTAGGTAAAAGAGCTACATGGCTTTGAATCAATCACAAGCAACACTGGGGAGTTAAGTGTTTTTTCAGTGAAGAGAGATAATCCTATCTCATATCATTGACTTTGGTATAGTCTTCCCTGATACTTTGGTTGTCATCACGAATCATTCACTAGTATATATATTATATATTTAACCTTGGGGTAGGGAATTTAATTAATGTCCTTTGGGATGGCAGAGCAGACCATACCAGCTATTATGTGTGCACATACATAGAGAGAAGTTTTCAACTGAGTCATAATATTCGCTTGTTAGACTTTACTCTTTTAGATTGCTTGATTCAGGTCTATCCATGAATAACAAAGTTCGAACAAGTACTTTCAAGTGGCAAATTGGGCGGGGCGGTTAATGGATAAAAGTGGATAACGTTTGTTTGTGTCCGGATGGGTTGGCTGAACAGAGTTTGTTCAGGCCTTTATTTTACTTGTGCACAAATTATCGTGTCAAATGTAGTTACTAAAAATATATTATTTCAACAATTACCTAATGTTTTTAATAAAATGACTGCATTATGAATACACTATTAAGCGTTTGGGCCAAAACAGACCGGGTTGGCCTAAGCTGCACATTTTTTTTTTCTCATTTTCATAAATAGTTATATATTTTTTTTTTTACAAGAACCGTTTTATGATAAAAATAATCTAAATCTATATAACAAACGATCTAAAAGGTTGTATGCATTAGAAAAAGACTTTTGTTGGCTCTGAACTTGTTCAACCCCCTGACCCATTATCCTTTTAGCTTGCCTTTTGTTCTGATCCTTTTAATAAAAGTAAAACACAATCTAACTTAGTCTATTAATAACAAAATAATGTTTTAATATGAGCATTATTGTTTGTTGATGTATGCACTAAAACGACCTTATTCATAAGAGAATGATTTGAAATTTCCTACCTGCTTCTTTATGCAGTTCTTGGTTATAGTCAAATATCAACTGTTTTTTTCAGTGAAAGTACATAGGTTTTTTTTTAAGATATAATCCTATCTCATATCATTGACTTTTGAAGTAGTCTTCCCAAATCCCAGATACTTTCGCTTTCATCACAAACCATTGACAAGCATATATTATGTATTTGACTTGAGGATAGGGAATTTACAAATATTTGCTTGTTAAATTTTGTACTGTTAGATTGCTTGATTCAGTCAATCCAGGAATAACAAACTGGGTCGGGTGGCCGGGTATGGAAACGGATAAAGTTTGGTTTTGGGTAGGGATTGGTTAACAGACTTTTTGTTAACGTCGTTAAATTTGTTATGCATATTAGTCTGCTGAATTTTTTTTTTTTTGAAAAGTAAATTTCATTAACCAACAACGCGCGTCCTCAAAGCGAGGACCGCAACAAAACAATTACAATGTTGAATTCTGATATGAAATCGGTTTGTTTGAGTTTTGTAATGGACGGTTAATTTTGGTGGGAAGTGTATAGGAATTTAGAGGGAAATATTTGTAAGTTAGTTATACAAACTTAACATACACACATATAAAATGACATAGTTTGACCCTATATATACAACCCCAATCGGTATGAATGATCCGACATGACTCTAAACTAACTTAACCGCTATAAACTACTTGTGACACACCGGTTCACAATATACGGTTCTAGACTTAGGATATCTATTTTATTTCCTAACATATGTACAATACTATATTAACACAAGTTTAATAAATCAAGATTATGTCTTCTAACATTCTCGCCCCTAATCTTGATTTAGTAAGAGCTTGAATCTTCGCTTGACGATGAACGGGATCTTTTCTTTGGTGGGAGGTCTTGATCATCATATTCGGCGTTCTTCCTCTTTTGATCAAAGTCTTCTTCTTTTACTTCTACTACCATCTCTCTTCCTTTATACTTCAAGTGATACCACTCCATCATTTCTAGGTATCGAACATAGACTTGCCTTAGGGTCATTGCAATCTCGTCCTTTGTCACTAAACTCGGTAGTCCTCTCCCATATCCCATTGACATGGCAATCACTGCCCAATTGTCATCATTCGTCACTTTATCATACCCTCCGAATACTTGCACCTTGGTATAGAGATCCAACAAGTTTATTGGATAACCATATCCATCCCTTGGTGGCATTGGTGCTTTGTTTGTTATCTTTAGGAAATCGTACATGAACCATTCTATGGTTTTCTCAAATTCTAGTTCGAATTTCCTTTTGTACCGTTCGACCGTAGTGGTGATGTGAATTAAATCCATAAACACCACACAATCGTTCAATCTTGTGCTATTTGTTGGATACATGACCGGCCCCCTTTCCATGAACTCTTCGGCCTTATCCTTGTTAATTGAAAAGGTTTCAAAGTTTCTGAACACCGCTGCTCGTTCCTTGTCCAGATTACTGAGTTCGTTTGTACCGGTTTCAAATCTTACTGCTTTGTTCTTGTGGGTCTTTGTTTCTGCAGCCGCCTCATGCGCTTCTTGTATTTTTAATGTATCCACTTTCTGCACTATGTTCTTTTTCTCGGGACACTTAAATGTGAAGTGATCATCACCATCACATATTCTACACGTAATCAATTTTCTATACTTCTGGATAATCGGCCTTCGGATGTAACATACATCCCCTTCAAACTCGATTTCTAGGCCTTCATTTGTGAGTTTTTCGATACTCAAAACATTCTTTCTAAGAGTTGGTACATAAAACACAGACTTAATTTTATGAACCTGATTTCCACTTGTGATGATTACGGTCCCCTTGCCTCTAAAGTATTCCTTCCTATACCCGGTTGGGCATCCTTCAATTCCAAATGATTTGCTGAACAGTGTGAATTGATTCTTGTCTCCACAACCGTGTTCTTTGCGTGTTATACTTGCAAACCATATGTCGTCCCAACCCTTTTCATCGGTCCCTTTAACCATAAACTCCGTCTTCCCCATCTTCTTAGGGCACCCACGTCTGAAATGGAATGGTTGTTTGCATTTGCTGCAACACATCGTAGGAGGATGTTCGGGAACATCTTTCATGGCTTTCACTTGCCTATCAAACTCCTTCTGGGCCTTTGTCCATTCGCTTCCTTGATTCTTGGATGACGATCCTATGTTAAAATTCGAGAATTTGATGTTGAGAGGATTCTCACAATCCTTTTCTTCCATCACTGCCTTATCGGCTCTTCTTATGTGATCATCACGATCACTTTCTTCCTTGGGAACTAACGGCCATTCGTCTTTTCTTCCCATACAATCAACATCTTCGGATTCTCGAGTATCAAATATACCACAGGTCTTAGATCTTTGCTCTGATGCCATGTTGAATTCTGATATGAAATCGGTTTGTTTGAGTTTTGTAATGGACGGTTAATTTTGGTGGGAAGTGTATAGGAATTTTGAGGGAAATATTTGTAAGTTAGTTATACAAACTTAACATACACACATATAAAATGACATAGTTTGACCCTATATATACAACCCCAATCGGTATGAATGATCCGACATGACTCTAAACTAACTTAACCGCTATAAACTACTTGTGACACACCGGTTCACAATATACGGTTCTAGACTTAGGATATCTATTTTATTTCCTAACATATATACAATACTATATTAACACAAGTTTAATAAATCAAGATTATGTCTTCTAACATACAACATATACAAAGGACTAACAATCCAATCCTTCCAAACGATATTAGAAAACCAAGACCTATTTTTCAACCAAAGAGAAGAACAAGACTTAACCAAACAGACAACTTCCGCTACCTTCGGTATTTTCCTTTGAAATATGTTCATGTTGCGAGTCTTCCAAATCGCCCAGCAAGAAATCATAAGGATACCTTTTACAGTCCGTCTGCTGAATATAGTTACCAAAATATTATTATTATTACTATTAATAATTTAATATTATTGTTATGTAATATTTTTAATAAAATGTTTATGCAGTATGGGTATGTATCCTAAGAGAACTAACCCCTATTTGAGAACTGAGAGAACCATTCTGGACCACACATTTCATATAAAGACAAAAAGAAATTTTTTATTTTTTATTTTTTGCTTTAATCGCACATTTTTATGCAAGAAAACAATTTTTTTTTTCATTTATGCATATATGTATATAGCAATTATACATATGTGTATATAGCATTTTTAGCTATACATATGTGTATATTGCATTATACATATGTGTATAATACAATTATACACAGGTGTATATTAAAAAAAATACAAAAAAAAAATAAAAAAAAATCCTGCATATAAATTCGTCTTTTAAAAATTTCTGAATTAAATTTTGTCGTCATGTTTATTTCTGGAAGTTCGTTAAATAGATAAATTGCAATCTAAAGGAGTGTTGCTTCTGTTACAAAGGGAAAATCGACCTAATCTTGTTAAAAAGTTCCTTTAATTTGTTTAAAAAAATAGGTCTTTTATTGATTTTTGTTTATCAGGATTTCACTCCTTGAACCCCCTCCCTCCCAAATGTCTCCGGAACACATACATAACAAAGGCAATGGTTGTGATTTTATTACTAGAGAATTGTCAATTTTGGTTTCTTGGTATGAAAATTTGTAGCTTTCAATTATGGTAGGAGATTAAGATGTAAAAAACTGTGTATGTGGCAGGATGGGTGGGCTAGTAATGGGTCAAAATGGGTTCAGTGAAAATAGGTCAGGTCAGATCGTGCTAAGCAGAACATCTCATTTTCATTTTTTACAATAATTTTTGCAAAAACAGAAATTAATCTAAATCTTTGATTGAAGTGATTGAAGAGTTTTTTGTGCTTTATAAATATTACTTTGGGTCATCATCATCATCATACTCAGTTAATCTCACCTATAACAAAGGTAAGGTAGGGTCTGAGGAGGGTATGATGTAGACAGCCTTACCTCTACCCCTAAGAATAGAGAGGTTGCTTCCAATGAGACCCCCGGCTCGATGTGGTTTGGTATCAAGCCTTGGACATAAGGCACAAAACACTTAGTAATCGGGACAAACCCGATCAGTGCATGTATCCCTTTGTCTTTTGGCTATCAACGCCACCACATGATGCATGATTAACCGCCCGTCGTTTCTAACGTTATTTTCACAAAATTAGTAAAATAACGTTAAAACTAGTACAACTTTACTTTTGCCCCCGAGGGCCACACATATATACATTATATGTGCACACCATAAGTGGGGCTATATAAATATTACTTTGGGTGAATTATAAATATAGTTTGGGACTTGGGTGACTGGAAGTGTTGTTGATGGTACATTGGATGTGTTTGTATGTGAACAGAAATATAATCTTCACACTTGAACAACCATAAGATCTAATACCACAATGTTGGAACAGTTCTATACTCTTGAAAAATGCCAGAAAACCAGATGATCTTTATACAACATAAACAAGGCTTAAATAGCCGATTACAAACAGAAATATGAGAAAAGAAATGAAATACAAGCCATAAAAACTTCAACAAAAAAGCTGGAAATAGACTCTAGACTCTCACACCTAAAGAAACTGTCTTCATGACTCAGCACTCTTGACAGGCTTATTCCAAACAGTACTAACTTCAAGGGCTGCCAACCTTGAATTACTAGCTAACACATCAACGGCTATGACTTGGAATGGCTGCGATTTGAATTATTCTCAAGATAATGCGGTCAATAACATGACGATAACACTAATTCTTGCTGTCAGTGGAATAAAAACTTTGATACCCTTATTTATTCTGCATGAACCCTCAGGACACAAGCTTTTATCTTCATTTTTATCGTCATTTTTATCTTCGTTTTTATCATCATCACTAATTGATTCAATGCTAATAATATAATTAATGTTAGAACAAATGATACAATAGTTTGTTTTGTTTTATTTTTATTTTCAGTTTAGCGGTGAGGAGCAAACCTTAGCAACAACGGTCCATCCTTCGACTTTGCTAGAAGTTCTGCTGGTAGTGGTCTTGTGAAATTGTTTCCCCTTAAGTTGCTACAAGGAAGACCATGTAAGAGCATTATGCATAGTGTAATACATTTTGGTCATGTTAGATATATAGCATCTAGAGTTTATGGTTGATAGGATTTGATGTGTATGCGATTGTTGGTTTGTAAGTATACGGTTATTTGGAGGGAAATGAGTATGGGAAATATAGAAGGAAACTTTGTAAGTTAGTTATAATAACATAACATACACATATAATTTACAAGTGAAGAGTTTCGGCCTATATATACATAACCAATCGGTATGACTATAACCGAAGTGACCTTTATAAACTAACATAACCGTCTAGTACCTATTGTGACACACCGGTTCACAATCTAATATTTCTAGACTTAGGATAATAATATCTAACATATGTACAAACTAATAATAACACATGTTCAACTAATCAAGATTATATTCTAACATCCCCCCCCCCCCAATCTTGATTAGTATAATCTTGCTTCTTGATCTTTTATTCTTCACTTGAAGATGAACGGGACCTTTTCTTTGGCGGGAGATCTTGATCCTCATACTCGGCATTCATTCTCTTTGGATCAAAGTTGTTTTCTTCCTTCACTTCCACTACCATCTCTCTTCCTTTATATTTTAAATGATGCCATTCCATCATCTCTAGGTATCGGATATAGACTTGCCTTAGGGTCATTGCAATCTCGTCTCTTGTCACTAAACTTGGTAGTCCTCTCCCATATCCCATCGACATGGCTACTATTGCCCAATTGTCATCATTCGTCACTTTATCATATCATCCAAATACTTGCACTTTCGTGTAAAGATCTAGCAAATTAATTGGATATCCGTATCCATCTCTTGGAGGCATTGGTGCCTTGTTCTTTATCTTGAGGAAGTCTTGCATAAACCACTCAATGGTTTTCTCGAACTCTAACTCGAATTTCCTCTTGTATCTCTCAACCATCGTAGTGATATGGATCAATTCCATAAACACAACACAATCATTTAGTGTAGTGTCGTTGGTTGGATACATAACCGGTCCTCTTTCCATATAGTGTTCGGCATCATCTTGTCTTATGGAGAACCTTTCAAAATTTTTGAACACTGTTGCCCTTTCCTTGTCTAAATCTTTGAGATCTTCTTTGATACTGGTTTCGAACACGATCTGTTTCCCTTTTCTGTTCTCATCTGCACTGCGCATCACTTGTGCCTTCTGTATCGCCTTCGGTATCTTTATGCACAAGGTTAGTTTTTCCGGGACACTTAAACGTGAAATGATCATCACCATCACAAATCCTACATGTGATAATCTTCCTTATTTTCTGGATGATTGGCCTTCGGATGTAACATACATCCCCTTCAAATTCAACTTCTAGGCCTTCGGATGTGAGTTTCTCAATACTCAAAACATTCTTTCTAAGAGTGGGTATGTAAAACACAGATTTGATCTTATGAATCTGGTTTCCACTTGTGAAGATCACCGTCCCTTTGCCTCTAAAATATTCTTTCCTATACCCGCTTGGACAACCCTCAATTCCAAACGATTTGCTAAACAGCGTGTATTGATTCTTATCACCACAACCGTGTTCTTTGCGTGTTAAACTTGCAAACCATATGTCGTCCCATCCTTTTTCATCAGTTCCCTTAACCATGAATTCCGTTTTCCCATCTTCTTTGGACACTCCCTTCTATAATGAAACGGTTGCTTGCACTTGCTACAACACATTGTTGGTGGATGTTTGGGAACTTCTTTCTTGGCCTTGACTTGCCTATTAAATTCTTCTTTGGCCTTTGATAACTTGCTTTCTTGGATCTTGGAAGAAGACCTGATGTTGAACTTCGAAAATTTAATGTTGAGAGGATTCTCACAATCCTTAATTTCGACTGCCTTCTCGGCCTTCATCTTATGATCAACTTGATCACACATACTACTAGGGATTAACGGCCATCTGTCTTCTTTCCCTATAGTCACAACATCTTCTGATTTTCGATCAACATCAAATATACCACAGGTTCTGGATCTTGGCTCTGATGCCATGATAGAATTTGATGTGTATGCGATTGTTGGTTTGTAAGTACACGGTTATTAAGAGGGAAATGAGTATAGGAAATATAGAGGGAAACTTTTTAAGTTAGTTATAATAACATAACATACACACATTTACAAATGAAGAGTTCCGGCCTATATATACATAACCAGTCGGTATGACTATAACCGACGTGACCCTTATAAACTAACATAACTGTCTAGTACTATTGTGACACACCGGCTCACAATCTAATATTTCTAGACTTAGGATAATAATATCTAACATATGTACAAACTAATAATAACACATGTTCAACTAATCAAGATTATATTCTAACATTGGTTTCTTCGTGCATGAGGATTCCTTTCTCTAGAGTTCTCATTTAGCATATGTTTTTGAAGTCCTAAATCAACCAGATGCGATCTTAACACATGAAATTCGATGAATCCCGAACTCGTTTGCTTTAACTAAGGGAGTGTAGATATGTTGCATTTAAGTATAGAGTTTGTTCATGTATTAGGGTCACTATATTTTGTCGCCTTATTTAGTTTATCTTTGTATATAAAATAAGGTCTGAGCCTCACAACCAATAGACAAAAACTGTATCCCGAAAGGTTGAACCTGTGATTATACAGATCCTATATTTCAGGTGACTTACAGAATCCTTAAGCGGTCTAGTTGAGCGAGAAACTCTGGCACGTCACCTGTCAAGTTATTGTAGGACAAGTCCCTGGAAGAAACAAACAGAAATAAGCACTTTGTGCTACAACTTACTATAATAAAGGATTCCAGAAATATAAGAGATAACTTACAATGATTCTATCATAGTGAGATTAGCAAAGGCAGTAGCTATCTCTCCGCTTAATCCGCTAGAGGAAAGATTCCTGCAATAAATTTGCTTGAATAAAATGGTTGCAAAATAGAACTATTACAAAGTGATGATTGTGAAACGGAATACATACAGGGATATGATTCTAGATGCCTCTGCGGCACCATAGCTGCAGCCAAGACCGTCCCAAAGAAATGCACGTGGAATACATGGATCTCCTTGCCAGTTTCTCTTTAATCCATATGTCGATTTGATACTCCAGATAGCAGCAGCTAGTTCAACGAAAACACAAAGGTTGAAGACCATGTTTAAATGTAAAACAAATGCTACTAGTAACATGTATATATATAGAACACATACCATCTTGGTCTTCTGTTTGCCGTTGCAGGAACTGCTTTACACGGTAAAGTTCCATTGCATTGATGAGAGGAGGTAGGGTCGAATTAAGTGTTTGATTTATTTTAAACGTATATCTTGAGAAACCGGTTATAGGAGATATGTTTTGAAGGGTCGTCGTGTTAGTTGATGGAGAAAATGGTCCGTACAAAAGGTCCTCATTCAGATAAATATTGAATTCTCTAATCTGGTTGCTGTTTAGTATTTCAACTTCAGCAAAGTGAACATAGAGGATAAACCTACTGATGATAGTAGCATTCCATGCCAGGGCTATAGGAGCCGTAGAGATATTAGGTGTAATGGCAGTGCTCATGACCTTTAATGGTACGTTTAAAGGCCCCGGAGAAACTGTATTAGAAGTCTGTACTACTCTACCGCTACGTATAGTAATCGGATCCCATATTCGATCATACATATCATCTCCATACCTATGTCAGCAAAAAGAAAAATGAATATGACCTGACTACAGCTTGAGTTGTATTTATACTGTTTAAGAAATATAAATTTCTAACCTGACTCGTTCTGTTGAACCAAAATTGACGCGGTCAAACAGGTCAAGCGATGTTAATGGAGGTGCATTCATGTTGATATCCAAATGCCTCAGTTCTATTGCTGAAATGAAAGGATTTCCTTTGTCTGTGTTTACAAGGCAAATATGTATGTAATCTGATGCTGCCAGGTGTATTATCTCATAGAAATTTCCCTCAGACGGGTCTGTGATATAAACTGTTGTCCAAAGATCTGCCCCAAGATAGAGATCAAATTGTGGTAGTTGACCTTTGGAGTCATAGTTCCCATAGAAAAACCTCGTCCTTATCAAATACGTATTATTCTTCCCTTGTTTGGGTCTTAGAGTGTAGCAGTTTCGGGTATTTTGAGGAAAACTCCTAAGAGTTGTGAGCGGGAGATCAAGGGTAGCAAAGTTATATTTAGGCAATATTTCTCCACTTACTCCATCTTCTATGAAACCTGCATCTGAAACGTAGTTAATGCCTGTTTTTTTATCGGTGTATTTTGATCCTTCAGGTATTCCACAATCTATGCTGATGAAACCTGCATATAAAAATATAAAGGTTAAGAAATGTATTTAATACATTTATTTCTTGAAAAAGCAAGAATTCGAAGGTACCCGATTGATCATCCTGAGCATGAACTATAGCTAAGGTTAGTGCCACATGAAGAATGCAAACAGTGTAGAAACGTCTCAACATTGTCATTTCTAAAACAGGAGTTATGAGGAAGTTTTTACAATGAAGTATATTTATAATGTAGTTGGTGTTAAGATATTAATTTGTTTGTATGAGATCAGGCTTATGGGATTCAAGAAATTCATATCAATATTGCAACTTGTGATGTTTATAGTGCACTAAAGCAATAGTGTAGTGGGGTTATTTGTAATATTGTTGGAGATATATTTATAGTAATTTCAGACTAAACTATTAATACTGTATATTTTCTGACCCATTTGAGATAATCGTAACCAAAAACGACCCATTTTTTGTTAAACGGATTGAAATTGTCCAATCTAGTAGCTAGCAATATTAGGCAGGATTTCCTACCTGCTCCCTTCTTTGTTATGTACGGTCATTAAAAGATATTAAGAGTTGACGTGTATATAGGTTTGACTAGCTTATTTTAAGGATTATGTCTTAATTAAATATGATCCTCTAGTTTTTTTTTTTAACTTAAACTTCATTAAAACCGGCTAAAAGCTCATCTCAAAGGAGGAGGACGAACCGCCCACACAACAACCTTACATTAACCTGAAAGTACACCAAGAATTCCAATCACATTCATTATCATTACGTCTATTTTTGTACCATAAAAATCCAAGCGATTTTACATCCGCAATGAGCTACATTGGTTTAATTCATGTGCCTCTACAGATCATATCGTTGCGAGCCTTCCAAATGCGTCAAGCCTTGAATCGCTTCTTTATACACCAGTGGTCGACCACAATTCTTGTAAATAGCAACCAAATCTTTCACGTCGAACGCGTAAATGGTCGGGATGTTACAGCATTGTGATATGCCTTGCCAAACACCACAGGCAAACGCACAACCTATCAAAAGATGAGTAGCCGAGTCCTCCCCTTCCCCGCAGAACGAACAGTCCGTATCAGCCACAAAAACGTTCCTTCTCGCTAAAGCAACCTTTGTAGGGATTATGTCGATGACCGCCCTCCATATGAATATGTTGCACTTCAGCAGAAGCCAACTGCACTTGCAACACTCGGACATACCTCTGCTGTTACGCTCTGCAGCTAACCATGACTTAACAGCCGCGACCGAAAACTCTGTAGATCCTCCTTTCCACTGCCAAGCGTTTGCAGTGTGCACTAAAATAACGCCCGATACCTGTCGATACAGTTCCGTCAATTCAAAAGTTTCATTCGGGGTGGATGGAAGTTTTATCCAATTCCACGCAAACTCTCTAGCTCCCCCAGGCCCCAACAGTAAGCATACGATCCGCAACTCTACAAACCTTGTCGCCTTCCGGTCTATATAAGTTAGTGAACTTAGTTTTTAAAACGAAGTCGCCTAACCAAGGGTCAATCCAAAAACGGGTCATTTCGCCATTTCCAACTTGACTTTGTACGAGGGATGTAAACTGTGCACCATCAACTTTGACTCTGTACCCACACATAACAATATTCACCCAAACTCCCCCACCACTTCTTATAACTAGGTATGCCTCCCAATTCCTACCTTTAGAATGAATCGCGTTAATGACTTTCTTCCATAACGCGCCATCCTCCACCCTATATCTCCAAAGCCATTTTAGAATTAGGGCGTCGTTACACTCCTCAAGCCTAGAAACACCCCCCCATTCGTCTTCGGAGTAGTCACATTGTCCCACGTAACCCAATGCATCTTTTTAGCATCACTTGATCTTCCCCATAAGAAATTCTTCATCAATCTCACCAAATCGACAATAACCTTTTTTGGCGCTTTATAAAGCGAGAAATAATAAATGGATAAACTTTGTAAAACCGATTTTACAAGCGTGAGTCATCCCCCAATTGATAAAACTTGTGCCTTCCACTTAGATAGTCGACTCCAAAAAACATCAAGGACCAGATCCCAACTGACAATGCGATTCATGTTCGCACCCACCTTGATACCTAAATACACGAAAGGAAGTTTACCCGGCCTACATCCAATAACCACGGCTGTTGTTGAGGTTTCCTGAGCACTCGTTCCGATGCCAAAGAAGGTTGACTTGTTGATATTGATTTTCAATCCGGAACATAAGTAAAATATCCTCAATATACGTTTAACATTGTTGAAATTAAAGTTAGACCATTCCCCTATAATCATGGCATCATCAGCGTATAGGAGGTGTGTAACAAGCGGTCCCTGGTCCGGTAATCGTATTCCATGAATTAAAGGCCCCAATATCACTAGCTATATTAAAAAGACCTGCGAATGCCTCTATAACGAATAAAAATAAGAAAGGCGACAATGGATCGCCCTTAATACACGCAAACTCGAACATTGGTGACCCATTGACAAGGATTGAGGATCTCGCTGATGAAAGAATACCCAAGATCCAAGAGCACCACATAGAGGGAAACCCATTTGGGTCATAATATTCAATTAAAAATTCCAGTTCACGTTGTCGTATGCTTTTTCAAAATCGATCTGGAGCATAAACATTTGTCTCCCAACTCGTTTTGCCCAAGTCGTCACCTCGTTAAGAATGAGAGGGCCATCAAGAATATATCTTCCTGATAAAAACGCCGATTGTGTCTCCCCGGTCATTCTCCCCATAACCCCCTTCAACCTGTTAGCATGCACTTTTGAAACGACTTTGCTTATGACACCGATTAGTGTAATAGGTCGGTACTCGCCCAAACCCATAGGCGGTTTATTTTTCAGTATCAAGGTGATGAACGAAGAACCAACCCCTATGTTAATCCTCCCGTTATCGTGAAAGTTCTGCGTATTATTCATAAAATCACCTGAGAAAAAACCTCCAAAAACGTTTAATGAATTTAAAATTAAAACCGTCAGGGCCCGAGGCCTTGTCGTCCCCACGCCATTTCCTTTATCTCGGATTTTGAAAATGGAAGGATAAGCGATGCCGCATCCTCCTCTGCTAACTTCCGTAAACCGTGACATACAAAGTGTGGCATGTTTTTGACCTCTTCAACAAATCGCCTTCTGAAAAATATGATCCTCTAGTTATGGTTCTCATTAGCTGATGTGCTTTGAGCATACATATAAATATGTACCCTCGCGCAACTTGGGTTTTAAATTTATAAAAATGATTTTAATCTTAACATTAGAACACACATTAAAGGGCAAGCGCACCCTGTCACATATGTAGTAAAGCATGGATAAGAACCAAGTATCGATCCATGGACGCGTGCGGAGCGATTGTACTGAACCGTTGTCACTGACTTACCGGTAAGAAAGATAGTGAATGTTTGTTTTAACTAATTTAATATAATTTAATCTAATTTACGCTAATCTAAACTAAAACATAGTAAGTACATATAAGACTCCAAATACAAAATGTATATAAAACTATGATATAATAACAACCTAAACATGTCAACTACATAACATATGAAATAAGGCGCGAGATCAACATTCTCATTTTCAGACAATTAGTATCACTTTCGAGAATCCTAACATGACAACTATTCGGAAAGCTAACACGATAAACACACATTAACCACCTAAAATTGTTCATTAGCGAGCTATTGATATAATCTAATGCAAATCTTCTAAAGATAAGTTAGTCATCCGTTAGGAGTTTTCTAACCTCACTAATCAAGGAAAGCAATACCGAATACACGATACAACCACCGAAACTAGCATAAAATAGAGCATATCACAAACTATTCTATTTTACTAACTTTGAACACAAATCTACCAAGGTCACCATTTCTATCAAAATAACTAACAAGGATTATCAACCGCGTCAAAGATTAGTAACAACACCATTAAGCCGATTAAGACCTTTTTACGTGTCGATAAACATTCCTGATTATTATTCGCGTGACTTTAACCAAACCAATACCCGGTTACAGTTTCATGGTGTAAACACATTAAAGAGTTAACTAGTTCACTACTGAGCGATTAACCGGACGGTTTTTCTAACATGTATCCGACTAACACAACACAATAATCATTACAGCCATACGAACATAAACACGAATCCAACAACAACAAAACCTGCTTGCAAATATGTTCATCAAGGTTCAACATGAAGAAAACCAAATTCATACATAATACGATTAACATATAAATGATTGTTTAAACTACTAAATAGTATTGTTTTTACCCGTAGGTTTACAAATACTAATCATAACAAAGCTTCAAAATCAAATTTGATATAATAATAGGTCAAGAATCAAACCATAAACAAGCAAGGTTATGATGGATTGGATGATGATAATGGACTTGGATTGTTTCCCAAGCTTGTTAATCGGCTTCACAGCAGCTTACATGCCTAGAAAATCGCCCAAAATCGCCCCAAAATGACCTAATAATAATTCAATAGTGTTCTGCTTTGTTTTATAGAGTTTTCAGATCTGGCACGAACGTGCACAGATGTTGCACGGCCGTGCACTTTATGACGTCAGCATGCAAGTGGGTTGATTGGACCTGCACGGGAGTGCAAAGGGTCTGCACGGAGGTGTTGAACTGGTCTGCACGGGAGTGCCAACAGTTGCACGGGGAGTGCTGATCAGGAAATAGGAAATGGCTTGCACTCTGGTCTACAATGGCAGTGCTTCCGAGTAACTTGGGTCTGCACGGGAGTGCCAGCAGTTGCATGGGAGTACTGATCTGGAAATGGCTTGCACTCTCGTCTGCACTAGCAGTGCTTTCGACTAACTTGGGTCTGCAGGGCCGTGCAGTTGGTGCGCACGGCCGTGCAACACCTGAAGAATGTGCAGAAACTGTCCGTTTTGCCCATAAATCCATCTTTTTCTTCAACTTTATCTTTGGTACGCCGTTTAGGACTTGCAAAAACAGAAGTACAAGATTAAGTACCAAAACTACAAATTTACAGTCGAAAACGCCTCAAACGGGAGTAAAACCATGTCAAATCAGATTATAAAGTGAAGGAATGTATTTCACAGAAAAAAAAAAAAGAATTCGACATAACTATTTATATTTAAAAACATTTAGGTTTAATTTTGCAAATAATAAACAAAAAACATGTCAAATCGTCACGTTAGCAAAGTTTTAGTTACACAATCAGTTGAGGTAAAAGAAACACATGGCTTTGAATCATTCACAAAGAACTGTGTGAGAGGTTTTAAGTGTTTTTCCGGTACAAGTACATAGGTTATCCAGACATAATCCTATTTCATGTCATTGACTTTTGAAATAGTCTTCCCAGCTCCCAGATACTTTCTCTGTCATGACAAACCACTGACTAGCATATATTATGTATTTGACTTGAGGATAGGGAATTTAAATGATGTGCCCCTTGGGATTAGACAAAATTGCAGCGTGTTAAACTTCATTCTTTTAAAGTTTTAGGTCAACCAATGAATAATGGTAGGGGAGTGGGTTGACCCGCTAGACTTTTTGTTTAGATCCTTAAACTTGTTATATGCACTAGTTCCATTTGGCCCGTTAAAGATAACACATAACCCGAATTGAGACATTCATGAATATAAGGGTATAAGTAAATATATCGAGTGAATTAAAGTCTGAATTGACACATTCATGAGTATAACGATATTATATCGGGTGAATTAAAATGTTATAAAGTTTTTCAATTTAATATGAGTTCGGCTTTTAAACCATTGCGAATTGAATTTTTGCAATCATGTTTCACTCTTTTATTTCTCAAAGTTTGTTAAATGGATGAATTTTAATCCAAAGTAGAGTTCGTACCATTCAACGTCATTATACTCAGTTAATCCCACCAATAACAAATTTAAGGTAGAGTCTCTGAGGAGATTAAGACACGTAACACTTAGCAATCGGGACAAGCCCGATTGATGCATGTATCTTCTTGTCTTTTGGCTATAAATGTCATCACATGATGCATGAATATCCATGCACCGTTTTTAACGTTATTTTTACGAAATTATTAAAAGTAGAGCTCTTATCATTCCAAACGGGAAATCAACACTGTCTTGTTAAATAGGTCCTTTTATTTATTTTTGTTTTGGTTTTGACTCCTTGACTTCCCTAATTCCACCGAAACGTACACTTAAAAAAGGACAATGATTGTGATTTCATAATTGTGCCTGCCCAATTCCTTTTAGTTTGTTGGTATGAATGAATTTGTAGCTTTTAGATATGGTACCGTAGGACGTTTCTTGTAAAAAATGTGTACGTGTCTAGATGGCCAGGTTGATAACATGTCAAAATGGGTTTTAGCGAAAATAAGTAAGATCAGGTTGGGCTAAGCTGCAAAAACAATATTTTTACTTACTATGAATAGTTATTATAGTCATCTAATAGTAAGACTATAAGGAGTCGTGGGGAAAGAGGGGGATGAAGCGTCATGTGATACTTTTGGGTCTCACGTGGAGCCGGTGAAACTTATGGAGAGTGGAAGGGGGAAAGGAATATTATTATTATTATTACTAGCAGGGTGCCCGCGCGATGCGGCGGGGAAGACAGACGCTTCTTAGAGTGTGCAGGGTTCGGTTCAATTCGGTTATTGGTCTCAACCGAAACCAAAGTCATGGGTAACCGATCTTATAAACCAATCGGTTAACTGGTTCAATCTATTTTGTAAGATTGTTGGTTTTTAGTTCGGTTCAGCTAATTTTTTGCTAATAACCAAAACCAAATTTAGCTTAAACGTGTACTCGTATTTCTATTAGTTTATCAATCATCTTGTACAATATATATTGATGTGGTATATCACTATATCTTTGACATAAGAGAAGGGCAATGATAGGAAGCGAACTACGGTAACGGCTAGAGAATGAGAAGCAAATAAAAAAACAGATAGTTTTACGGTTCGTTTCGGATACAGCTTCACCATAACAAACTGTAAAAATAGGATAGAATCTAAGGATCGTTTATGATACAGATACACCACACAAACAAACAACAAAATTCTCATTCACAAAACAACCTATCAAATAGCGAGTAACTAATTAACTAAAGGCTGTTAAAAAAAACTAATTAACCGAAGATTTGTACACCCCAAACAAATAGCGAGTAGACCAAACATCCTATCAAATAACCCTTCAACAACCAATCAAACATCAAAATTATCCAACAAACTTTCATCTAAAATTATAATTTATCACCAACGTGAATTTCACATTTTTCATTATACTCATAACATCTAGAGTTAAAACTGATGTATAGCTTCATCGGAGCATTATTGGTGACCATCATACCAAAACGAACACGCTGCAAGAGGACGAACATCCCCAATCTCACTACAATCCAAAGCAGAGATGTTTGCATCTGACAAACGAAACAATCAATTTGACATTTTAGACATTAGATGTAAAAGTGGGTAGATGATTATAAATTTATATCCCTACCTTTCTCACCGAACCAGAGAGGACAGTTTTCGACGATGTTTCCATTCCTCCATTCCTTTCTTAAGACTTCGATACCATTTATGGAGACAATCAGCCCTTACTGCTGATGCCTCTTAACAACATCAGTAAAGGTCTCATTATCAATGGCATGGATCAAAGGGAAGCAACAATGTTAAAATAAATTAAATTTTGTTAGGACCGTCGAACTCGCGTTCCAACAATCACGGGTTTTATCTTAGAGGTGCGGAATCCCTCTAAGATGATCTAATAACAGAAACAACGATTGAAACAATGAAATGAGTAATTACTACACACACACGGGTCAAAAGATTATAGATTAATCACTAAAAACAGAGCTCAAGTGTTTACAATGATCAAATCAGGCGTCCTATGACCAGGGGGGGTGTTTGGAGAGTGTGTGAGGCAAGAACTGAGGTCTAGGGTTAAGAAAGAGGGTATTTATACCTCCCGGGTACGACCAGACCCTGTCTAGCGATTAGCAGCAGCTGAGGTAGCGATTAGCTGGCTAATCGCATGCTGAAAGGCCTACTCGCATGCACTGACATGCGATTAGGGCCATAATCGCCTGCCAGGTCTTCATAATCGCATGCTGCAATAGCTAATCGCCTAACAGCCCCTAGAACCTCCAAAACGCGTATAAACGCCTCCAAACACCCCGAAATACGTCCAAACAACTTATATACTAGCCTAGGGACATCGTGCACTAACAGACTCCCCCTTGGACCAGGCTAGTATACGTACAGAAATAACCAAAAGACATCGTTCATACCAAAGCAAACAAACTTTACAGACTCGATAAGCAAAAACGATTACAAACTAAACAAAAATACAAACAGCATCTTCAATCTCTGTCTTCAGCTTGATGTTGATCTAATCCGTGTGATTCTCGACCAGTCGCATCCTGCATGAACCTTGTTAGCATAACAGAACCGGATCACTCTCTGAAACTTCATAGCTTGATCGGCTTCAACAGGTAGATGCATGATCGGATACTGATACAACATCTCCACATCCTTTTCCGAGCAATTAATCAACCACATAGGATCCCAAATCCTAATCTTCCTGCATGGGTTTGGACTGTTGCTCAAGACGATCACCGCTTCAGTAGTAGCTGCATCATAGTGCCAATAATACAGCTTCGTGGTAAAGTCTTGTTCAAGAGGAATAATGGGAATCCTTGAAACGCATTTCGGTGGCTTGATTTTGTGCTCCCAGATTGGCTTTAGAGTGAAGGGATGAATCTTGTCTGTTTGGTATGATCTGGGATACTGAGGCTTGAATTCTTTCCATTTATCCATGCTTTCTCGTTTCAGCATCGTGTAAAAACCTTGAAGAAAAGGAGCCTTCTCTTTGTACAGAGGATAATCAAGACGAACTAAATCACGGATATACCAGAATGGGAGGCTCATAAGGTCTCTGCATTCCTGAAAATACAATACACCTTCTTGCCATTTTACTCCCAGCATCCTTGTGTGACTAACATATGCCCAGCTTATCACATTTCCAGACATCTTCGTCAACTTTTTCTTGAAGACGGAGGCTCGCTCAACCGGCTTTTTCTTCTCTTCAGGTTTAAACCACTTAGGATAGCGCTCTTTGATTTTATCCTGTCGAATTTTAACTTCATCAGGAATATCAGCAGAGTCAGACTTTAGCTTTTCCTCAGCCTCTCGAACCATCTCCTCATCAATGTTTGGAATACCAGCGCCCGACTCATTTACCACATACTCAGGAGTTGGGACGTTGGTTCCATCTTCAAGATATACCTCATTATTATCAGGATGCAGCTCAGGAGGGACACTTTGGCTCGCACTGGAAGATTCTCCAGGTGTAAAGCCATATACTTTTGCTAGGTCCTCTGGTGTCATCTCTGGAGGAATCTCGCCTTCTTCCAAATCATACTCGGGCATGGTAGGCGGTGGAAGCAGGTTGCCTTCATCATCATAGGCAAAATAGCTGTTTAGAGGCTCAACATATTCAACCTGAATCAATGCCTTCTTATTCAGTTGCTTGCGAAGCTCGTGAATCTTGCTCATCTTGCTTGATGGCTCCCCCTGAGCAGAAGAACCTGCCTCGGGATCATCGCCTCGACGATCATGGCGCTTCTTAGTTCGTCTCTCAGCTGAACCACCCGATGACCCGCCACCGCCTGTGGCTCCAGGGTCACCACCATCACCTTTACCATCACCCTGATCATCATCATCAGACTTGTCATCATCCTCTTCATCATCCTCATCATCCACTTCTTCACTATCATCATCATCATCACCAGCTGTACTCGCTCCAGCCTCAGAACCACCAGTGAGCCTAGGCTGAGTTCCAGACAACTCATCCAACCTAGCTCTTAATCGAGTATTTTGTTTCCTGTACCTGGTGATTCTGCGCTCATTGTTCACATTTGCGAGCTGGAGGTCATCGTACCTACTTTCAATACCAGTCAGTCTCGCCAAGGCACTTTGGTTCGACTGTATCAGCTGCTGGTGTGATTCCATAAGCTGCCTGTTCGACTCAAGAAGTTGCTGATTAGACAAGGTGAGTGCGTCGACAGTAGCTCTAAGATCTGTATTAGCAGTAATGGTTTCACCAATCAACTCAAGCATCGCTGTCTCATTTTCTTCGATCTGAGTATTCTTGTTCCTTAACTCTGCTATTTCCCGCGATTGTGCAGCAACTAAAGCCATGAGTTCGCTGACATTTTGCTGGAGTTGTTCATTAGAAGCAGAAGTAGAAGAAGATGATTGGCCTGAAGGTTTAGCTGCTTTGGTTCTTGCAGCTTCCTTCAGTCTCCGGATGTGGTCACCAACCGGATTAGAAACCAACTGCCCACCTGTCACTTCAACAGTAGCTGAGACTTGCTCAGTGAAGACTACTGAAGAAGGCATAGACATAGTAATACCTGCAGGCATAGCTGCACTGGAAGATAGAGGAGCTGAAGAAGTGGTTGCTGTTGTAGTTGTTGTAGCTGTTGTTGTTGCTGTTGCTGCTTTTGTTGTTGCTGCTGGTGTGGTAGAAGAGGTTGGAGAGCCGAATGTATCAGGAAGATTCAAAGCTGTACGTTTACCCTTCAATCTTTTTGGATTCTTTTCAGGCTCAACTACAATCTTTGACATCCTCTTGTGACCTCTACTAACCTTTGCTGCCTGGGTTTTCTGTCTCTTGGGAGGAGGAGGCGTGCTTAGATCAGCATCGATATCAGCAATGAGATCCTCACCTCCTAGTGTGAAAGTGGGATCCCTCTGAAGTTCTCTCGCCTCGGCCGTGAGAGCCATATCCTCCTCTAAACTGAGCACATCAGGTCTATCATCTTCAGTGGCCTCTGAGTCATCATCATCATCATCAACATCTTCAATGTCAATCGGGCCTTCATCCACTGTTTCTTTTCCCTTACCCGAGCTGGATGGTGCATCAACATCCAAAGACGCAGGTTCAAACATATCATCATCGCGTCTATGCTCATCATCCCCCGTATTGCCCGGTTCATTGGGACCCAATTCATCAGTGGGTCTGCCAATAACATCATCACCTTTGAATACCTGTCTGTGAACATGAATGTCATCTTCAGAGTCACTGTCGTCATGTCTCCACCTATTCCCAGGTGGTGCCTCATAATCATCTTTCGCGAGATATGCATACAGTTTCCGACTTGGTGGATGTTCCGCCTTCGGCTTATTCTTATACTGCAGCATTCTCTTCAGCTCGATCTCATCAATGTTCTTAATCCCGAGCAACTCATTATCATGCTTCACCAAATCTGGAATCTGGTGGTCAAGGATCATTTGTAGAAACCGAGGATAAACTATGAACGAGTGCTTTGTTGGCTTCTGCAAAATCACTTCCTTGAGCTGGTGCAAAATCATTCCAGAGAAGTTGAACGGCTTGTTCAACGTCAACGCAACTATCGCCGATGCTAAAGTGTCCCGGATCGCATCAAACGTGCCTTTGCGAGGGCCGATGCACTTTAGCACAACGTGCGTTAGATATTTTATCTCTGGCGGTAGACAACCCTTTTGCAGCATCTTCTGAGTACGAACATCATCTGTATACTTCATTCTAAGAAATCCACCGCGAATCAGAATAGTATCGAACACAATAGGATCGTCTTTGTTATCTTCAAACTTTAGAACTTCACGAATCAATTCTTCTGTAACAACCACGTCCTTTTGCTGCACAACACTTTTAACCGTAGCTGGAACAGTGCTGTTGTCGACCTTCGCATTCTGGTAGAATTCCCGAATAATATCCTTGTAGGCCGCGTATTCAGTAGAGATAGCATACTTGATCTTTGATCGTTTCAAGTATTCGATAACACCCTCGAACAACTTGCATTCCGGCTTTGTAACTGGTCCGAGAAATGCCAAACAGTTGTGCTTCTCCGATGTTCCGTACTGCATGATTCTATAAGGCAAACACAACGACAAGATCATTAAAACAGGTTAAGATGCGATAAACACGGACAAAACGGACAAAATTTGGCAAACTTTGGTCAACACAGAGTTACTAGCGATTATGCCTGTTAATCGCTATCATCAGTACACGAGTAGGCTTACTCGCATGGGACTTGGGGCGATTAGCAGCATATGGCCATAATCGTGGGAACTGTTCACGCGATTAGCATAGCTAATCGCATGACAGTATGTGCGGACCAATGATTTGTCAAACAGTCTCATAATGGGTCATGTTGGGATGGATTTAAGTCACATTGGAATCTAAACATATTGATAATAGAAACCCCTATGCCTAATTTCATTTGCAGGGTCAAGGATGGTTCCAAATAACCGGTTTGAAAGTTAGGGTTCTAAGGTATTTCAAAATTGGGGATTCTTGATACAATTTGTTTTAGATCAAAAACTTGACACACACATAACCTGTAGAGGCCGATAATCAAACCCCCATCAACAAATATCAGAAACAAACAAGCTTTGTGGGTTAATCGATTGGTTCTTTTTCAACTTAGGTTTTGCTTAAAAATCACCGATCTGACCCATTAAAACAAGGAGTTAAGATCTGAAATTTGGAGGAATTATTACCTTTATAGTGAGGAACAAGTGTTTAGATCAGAAGAAATTTTTGCAAGAGTTTTGTTATAATCGGTTGAGAGGGAACAGGTACAGTGTTTGAGTTCTTTGAATGAGAATGAAGAATAAAACACTAAGTATTCCTTATATACCCCCTCCTAATCGTGTGCTATTGTCAAGCGAGTAGGGATACTCGCATGTTATAAGGTAGCGATTATAGCTAATCGCATGAAGGTTTCACACGAGTTGAGCTAATCGCTATTGCTTACACACGAGTAGGCACTTGAATTCCCTTATAAGCAATTAAGTTAATCGCCTATAGAGAGACACGAGTAGGGCATAAACGCTATAGATCTTTACACGATTAGCCTCTAATCGCTTACAGACCAAGGCGATTAGGACATAATTGCTTATAACTTTTACACAAATTACCAAAATGCCCCTGCAGCACCAAATCATGCATTTTTGACCCGTTAAGGCTCAAAACATGCGTTTTTCAACCCGATTTAACACGCGACTCAGATGATGACTCAAAAACTTGAAAATGTTTCATTTTTCACCCTTGTACTCGGTAAAACACACGGTTTTGACCCGGTAAAAGTACAAGTTTTTCAATTAATTATCCTTTTTATTTTTCGGCGTTTTATTCTTGAAGAAGTAAGATTACAATGGATTAGGTTTCCATCATCGGCAATCAAGAATAGCTAATCTACTAAAATTAAAATAGAAAATAAGCGAAAACACAAGAACAATTAACTGAACACTAACAGATTTTTGCGAGTTTCGATAGTTAGGGAATCATATCAGTGTATGGACTATACTAGAACTCTTATGCTTTCAGTTTTAGATTAAAATTACCAATAAGCATCCTACAACAACTGTCAGTATATTTGTCCACCTAAACTCAAAATCAAGTTTTATCGCTAGGCACTTTAGATACGTTAAGGTAATATTAAAGCTGATTAAAGGTGTTCTCCGCACACGCGACATATTCCCGCATCAAGGCATGCACAAAGCTTCCTCGTAACCGGTGAATAAGCTGTTGTCATCCGTATTTACAAGGAATGGACTCAGTGGTGATCAGGTCTGCAAGAACGCTGCAGCAGAGAGACCAGTGAGATCCAGACCAGGGTTCAAGTCAAATACCGTACATTTTTTATTTTTCACGGTACGATGCTTTAGGTATTGATGATTTGATACCTTAGAGCGATTCTCTTTGAGAATAGGGTTTTGGCATTTATGATCTTTTTGCTCTTACAGGATTCCCAGACGTCTCCTTATCAGAATTTATTCTATTTTTTTGTTTTTCTTTTCTTTTACTGAGTATGGCAAAGAGGTGTCTCAGTTGTAGGCTGCTAACCCAACGTACGTCACTTATGCCACCCCATTTTATTCTGAGAGACGTCCAGTTCACCCCGGATGTACCAACCTCTTAAAGACCAGAAACCTCGGATTTTGGCATTCTATCAACAAGATTAAAGGCTTTTAGACCATATGCTAACGCGGCGTTAATCCACACAATTCTCAGTAGATTTAGGTTTATATCACCGTGCCGAACTTGGAAATGATTTCGAGCCTACCAACACATCATTGTAGAGGCTACTTATCAGATCCAATATTTTTAAGATGATAAAGGTCCAGACAGTCCGACTGATTGGTTAATATCATCTTCCCTATTTCCACCAAAGAAACTCATTTTTTTTTCATTTTTTCATTTTTTGAATTTTTGAATTTTCTCATTTTTTTGATTTTTGCATTTTCTGATGTTTTTGTATTTTTCTGAATTTTCTCCCCCTAAAAATCTAAAAACTTGCAAAACGACAATATTTTTGGATTTTTCTGTTTTTGAAGAAAATATTTACAAAAACGATTGCCAATGAGGATCTAATCCTGCTTTTCTTTAATGCCATTTAAAACCAAAAGATACTCGAAACGAGGTTTATCAAAAGCTTTGGTGTATAAATCGGCACGTTGGTAATCCGTGTGGATTTTAATCATATCTATCAGTTTCTTTTCATAGCAATCGCGTATGAAATGATACCGAACATAGATATGCTTCGCCGTGGAATGGTTTACCGCGTCTTTAGCAAGCGCTATAGCAGATTCATTATCACAGTAAATAGGAGTGTTTAGAAATTTCAAACCGTAGTCTCTCATTTGTTGTTGTATCCATAAAACCTGGGAGCAACAGCTGGACGCAGCTATGTATTCCGACTCGCAAGTTGATAAGGACACAGAGGCTTGCTTCTTGCACTGCCACGAGACTAGTCGACCTCCTAAGAACTGGCATCCAGCCGATGTGGATTTTGCGTCTTTCTTGCATCCGCCATAGTCAGCATCACTATAAGCAACGAGATCAAACTTATCGTCATTAGGGTACCAAAGACCTTTGGTCGGACAACCCTTTAGATAACGTAAGATCCTCTTCACGGCAACCAGATGGGACTGTTTCGGCCTGGACTGGTATCTTGACAGCAGGCAGGTTGCGAACATTATGTCGGGTCTTGAAGCTGTGAGGTACATCAACGAGCCAATCATTGCTCGATAAAGAAAGGAATCAACGGCTTGTCCTTTCTCATCCGGACCAATCCCGTGATTGGTTTGGATAGGGGTGGCTATTGCAGCAGAGTCTTCCATCTGGAACCGGCTCAAGATGTCAGCAACATATTTTGTCTGGTGGATGAAGATCCCCGACTCAAGTTGATCTACTTGCAAGCCTAAGAAAAATTGCATTTCCCCCATCGAGCTCATCTCGAACTTGTCCTGCATTAACTTTTCAAATTCCCTGCACAAAACCTCATTAGTTGACCCAAAAATAATATCATCAACGTAAACCTGTACCAGCAGACGGTCACCATCCTTTTCCTTGGTGAATAAGGTGCAGTCCACGAGTCCACGGTTGAACCCATTGGAGATCAAATAACTGCTGAGCATTTGATACCATTCTCTCGGAGCCTGATGAAGCCCATACAACGCTTTGTTCAATTTGTAAACCTTGTCACGATGCATTGGATCTTCAAACCCCGGAGGTTGTGAAACATACACCTCTTCCTTCACGATACCATACAGAAAGGCACTTTTCACGTCCATTTGATACACCTTAAACCGTTTGTACGAAGCGTAAGCTAAGAACATCCGGATAGCTTCAAGGCGTGCAACTGGAGCGTATACTTCGTTGTAATCTATTCCTTCGATTTGACGGAAGCCGAGGACAACTAATCGAGCCTTGTTTCTGATAATTACCCCGCGGTCATCCCGTTTACACTTATAGACCCACTTTGTTCCAATTTTCTTAGCACCTGGAGGTAAGTCAACTAAGTCCCACACTCCTAGCTTTTGGAACTGCTGAAGCTCTGTCTGCATTGCTTCAATCCATGGTTCTTCTCTCAAAGCCTCTTGGACGGATCGCGGTTCCACCTGAGACACATAAAGAGCAAAAGACCAATCGTTCTGATGACCTGCTTTTCTGATCTCCGAATAAAGAGCTAGGGTAGCGGAGTTGTCACTTGGACTGGCATTCCTGAGCTGACTGCGTGTCATCACTCTACCAGTCGGATCACCTATCACATTCTGCAGTGGATGAGTGTCGTGAATCCGAGATTCCGGATGTGCCGGCACTGGATCATCCGACCGCAAATTGAGATTTTCAAGTCCCTGAGAGATGTTCATCTCAGCAGCACTTGAACTAGAGGGAGCAGCGGGTTGCAAATTAAAACCGGAGAAATCAATCTGTAGACCGATTCCAGGAGCTGCTGAAGAAGAAGGACCAGCTTGATCATTCCCTGTAGGAGGAACTGGAGCTGTATTGGCAGATTCACCATTTCCAGCCAGCTCTTCAGTAAGAGTTTCCCGAGATTCTGTATATTCCTCATCTGAAGAAGATTCCATAACCTCTGACGCTTCCTGAAAGACTTCCTCAACTTCAACTGCTGCGGCTTTATCAGGGGGACCCATGGATGTAGAAGCATCTGATGCGGCAGGCGCAGGCGCATTAACCACGATCGGACGCATTAGCGGTGAGCTAGCTGCGTTTTCACACTCGTAATACATCTGCGCCACAGCATCATCTACAACATTATCCAGGTTGAAAGAATCGAACAAACTCTTATAGTCGAACAACCAATCGGGTCCAGCACCACGTGCATTGACAGTGTAACGTTGAACATCGACATTAAGCCACTCCTCAACGTTATTGGTTCTTTTGTTGTATACCCTCTTGTTAGGAGTACTGTATCCAACAAAGAAACCTTCATCTGCCTTTGCACCAAACTTCCCATCGGGATGTAGCATAGTGCATGGAGCACCGAAAGGTTCCAGAAACTCTAAGTTCGGCTTCCTACGGATTAGAAGTTCGTAAGAAGTCTTGCCGAACCTCTTAACCGTAAGAACCCTATTTAGAGTATAACACGCGCAGTAAATTGCCTCATTCCAAAACATGACAGGCAAGTTAGAATCTGCGAGCATTGTTCTGGCAGCCTCAATAAGAGTTCTATTCTTTCTTTCTGCAACCCCGTTTTGCTGAGGAGTGTATGGCGCTGTGAATTCGTGATGAATACCCTTTTCTGCACATAGTGACTCCATAGCATTGTTCTTGAATTCTGTTCCATTGTCGCTTCGAATCCTGCGGATTTTTAGCCCATAGATGTTTTCTAGTTTGGTGAACAGATTCTTCAAAAACTCAAAAGTCTCACTTTTATGCTGCATGCATACAACCCAAGAGAACCTTGAATAGTCATCAGTGACAACCAGACAGTATAAATCTCCATTCTTGCTTTTACGATTGACTGGGCCGAACAGATCCATGTGCAACCGCTCGAGAGGCATACTGACTGAGTTGACCTTCTTAGGTTTGTGAGATTTCTTCTTCTGCTTCCCTTTCTTACATGATACACAGACGTCATTTAAATGAAAATTCTTGACAGAGACACCTTCCACAAGCTGATTCTGAACCAGATGATTCATCTTCCTCAAGTGAATATGCCCCATTCGCCTGTGCCACATAATAGACTCCTTCTCTGTAGCCTTAGACAGAAAACAAGTGACCTCCCCCTTAGCTGTTACAGCTTGACTCATATCCAGAACATACAAATTGTTGACTCTTGGAGCTGAGATCATAACCCACTGTTTCGGAATCTTAAAGCCAGGTTTCAGAATGAAGCACGCATTGTCATCAAAGAATACTGTGTATTTCTTGTCACAGATCTGTGAGACACTCAGCAAATTGTGGTCTATCTGTTTCACGTAGCTTATCTTCTCAAAGCTTACGATTCCATTTCCCATACTGCCTTCTTTAGTGATGTATCCCCCTTTATTACCAGCAAAAGCAACATATCCCCCATTGATATTCTTGATGTCAAATAGCAGAGATAAGTCGCCTGTCATGTGCCCAGAAGCTCCACTATCAACAATCCATAGGCTGCTGATAAGGCCCTGTGGAACTCCCTGCACGACATTCAAAGATTAGTGGTTAAGGGGGACCCAAGCCTTGACGGTCTTGGGTCTACCATCTACATCCAAAGTCGGAAATTCAACCCACCTTCCGTTAGGAGTTGGTGTTGCTTCCGATGGTCCGGCAGTTTCTACATTAGCAGATGATCCTCCTTCTTTAGTCGGTGACCTGGGTCTCCAAGTCTTTCCCGGTCTCCTTGGCTTGGGCTTCTTCTTTGCCTTTGGGCTAGAAGGTCCAGCCTCAGATTCCTGTGGTGGGACAGCCTTTGGATCCACTTCAGACTTAACTGCACGTGGAGCAGTATTAGGGGCGCCTTCAGGTTTAGCTGCAGCCTGTGCTTGTGGCTTAGGCGCTGCTTGAACCTTTTTAGGAACTTGGCCCCCCCTCGACTGCGGACCCTTGCCATCAACTGGCTTTTGGTTCATAGCAATCTTGTTACGAGTGTCATAAACTGTCTGTTTACCCTGTTGCTTCTCAGAAAGCTTAGGAGAAACAGGCGGTTTAGGATTGCTAGAATTGGGAGCATCATTTGTTTCGATCCTCTTGTGTCTCAATTCGGGGCAAGCAGCAACTAAATGCCCATGAACCCCGCACTTGTGACAGGATCTATACTCCTCAAATGGTGGAGTATTTACATCATTACCCCTTTTGTTTGATTTCGTGGCAAAGGTGTTTTTATGTTTTAAATCCTTAAGACATTCTTTCTGCCAGTCAGTCTCAGGATAATTATCAACCTCATTGCCTGAAGATCCAACAAATTGAATAACATGTTTCTTGGGAGAGTTCTTCTGAGCTTGATTTTGAGGATTCAAAGTGTTCTTCTTTTGATTTTTACCTTTGTTTCTTTTGGACTGATTACCCTGACCCTTCTTCCCATGTCCCCATTGTTCTTTCTCAATTGTAATGGTAGACTCTTGCCAGATTTTACCAACAAGACCAGGTGCCAGGTTCTTATAAGGAAATTCCTCATCAGCATAAATTTTATCAGACCCTTTCAATTGATAGAACACTTTGATTGTCTTAACAGCAGGGGCTTGCACTTTCGGCTCAGGCTCACACAGAATGTGATTCTGGACAGGAATATCCGTATCCTTTACCGGTGCATACCTCTCTGGTTCATCAAGCTCATCCTCAGAACAGTCTGTCTCGCAGACACTTGCATTATCTGCAATCTCACCATTTTTGGCAGCAACAGCAGTGGGTGCAGCCTTAGTAACTTCAGCAGGTTTAGGTGCTTCTGTCACTTTAGGCGCAGGAGGAGCAGCCTTAGTGACTTTGGCAGGGTTAACTGCTTCCATCACTTTAGGCGCTTCTACAGCTTTAGCTGCCTCTGCTGCCAAGTCCACAAACTCTTCCTTCGGTAAGATATCATTGTGATGATGTTCAAATCTCACCGGAGGAGGACACTGAGCATATTTGGGACTGGTGGAATTGCCCTCCTTATCTGAGTGTTCAATGATATGATCAAGAACATACTTGCAGTTCAGGTAACTCTCAAGTTTCTTCTTGATCTTTTGATAGTCACAATTGACAATGGCCAAATGTTTCTTAGTGTCTTCAACCTCATTTATATAATTATTAATAGCAATTTGCTTGTTGGCTAGGGTTTTTGACAATTCAGAAACATCCTTCTTATAATTATCAACAGTATTAAGAAAATTTTTCTCTTTCTGTTTTAAGGAATCATTTGACCTTTGCAATGGACCCACATCAGCTTTTAAATTCAGATTCTCATCAGTTAATTCTTTGATTCTGAGTTTAAGCTGATCACACTCAATGGAGTCCTTCTTAAGAGTATCAATGGTGATTTTGAGGGCTTTCTCATTAGCTCTCAAAACCTCATTGCTCTCTTGGCATTGACTTAAGTCAGCTTTCAAGTTCAGATTTTCGTCTGTTAAGACATCAATTCTGCACTTAAGCTTACTACAATCAACACATTCAGATTTTGAATTGGAGGAAGAACATACCTGATTAGACGACTCTGTAAGGGCCATCAAAGCATAATGAGCAGCCGTCTTCACTGGTCCGAAGAAATCAGTCAGATTGTTCTTTGTACAGTCAGCATCCACAAGTATTGACCTTTTGCTAATCAAGGCGTCTGCTTCAGCTAACAAATCCTCCAAGTCCACCCCTTCATCAGAATCACAGTCCGAATCACAATCCAAGGCTTCAACTTCAGGAGTAACTACTTCAGATTGACTTGGACTCTCTTCAACTTCTTCTTGAGTATCAGACATAATTTGGGCAAAGCATGCTGCACCACCCTGAGGAGCTTGTTCACCAGTGATGAGGTGATTCCAGTTGAACACTTCATCTTCTTGAACTACTAAGGCTTGATTGTTGTTTGCTTGAGGCCTTTGGTTCTGATGATTAACTGGGACAAGAGCTCGTTCAGCATTTTGATTCAGTTGTGTCTGAGCTTGCTGCCTCTGATTATTCTGATTGCCTCTGTTGTTGTTGAAGGGATTCTGATTTCCCTGTTGTCTCGGTCGATCACATTCTCTGGCAAAGTGTCCTCGGTTGCCACAGTTGTAACAGGTGACCTTTGTTTTATCAAACCCAAACTTAGTGTTGTTGTTGATCAGCACATCTCTCTTTCCAGTTCTATCCATATAGTCCTTTGCACGTCTCACCACACTAGCGAAGTGCCACTGGATGTCTATCAGATCCATGTCATCCTTGTCGATCTGGGCATAATCTTCTTGAGTAAGATAAGGATTTCCGATCTGCCCCGCAACCAAGCCACTATAGGAATTGACCAAGGTTGACAGCAGAGCCATATGTTCTTGGGCTAGCTCTACAGTCACCTTCTCAAAGCCCGAAGTGTTCAGCTGTTCTGCAACAGGATTGGTCCGATAAGCACCCTGATTTGAAGTAGAAGCACCTCCATATCCACCAAAGTTAGCAGATGAAGCACCACCAAACCCTGATGAAGAAGGTCCACCAAAGTTGGGAGTTGCCTGAGCTGGTGCTGCAAGATGAGCAAACGGGTTAACACCAAACTGGTTAGTATTAGCATTAAAATTAGAAGGATACTGGTTTCCTTGACCCCAAGGAAAGACAGGTGGAGGAACATCAGATGGGGGTCCATAGTTGTCAAACGCAAAGACTGGATCAGGATTAACCATGAACGCAGTCTGAGGTTTGGATCCACCCACACTGATGTCCTGAGCTGGATTCCCATAATAGATGCTGGGATTCTGAACAGCGGGCGGCTTATTAGCTCTCCTGATCTCCTCGATCTCCTTGTTCTCCAGCTCGGCCACGAACTCGTTGATGGAGAGTGTCTGATAAACATTGTTGGACTTCTGAATGTCCAGCCATTGATGCCAGTGTGCCGGGAGCGCCTCTGCAAATCTTTCCACAAGTTCTGCTGACGTGTAGATAACCCCGTACTGATACATCTCGGACATCAGATGATAATATCGAGCTGTCAGATCTCTCAGTGACTCATTTCCCATCGCACTGAAATTCTCAAACTCCTTCTTTAACTGATCCACCTTCACCTTCCGTGTCTTCTGATTTCCCTCATTACGCTCAGCAAGCGCTAACCACAGCATCTGCGAAGTAGTACACTGCGCGAACTGATGAAGAATGTCTTTGGGAAGAGCCTGCTTCAACGCTGCCATCGCCTTTTTCTCATAGTTATATTTCTTCCTCTGCTCCTCAGACATGTCTTCTATAGAGACCGGAGTAGTGGAGTTTTCAACTAGCGGCCTTGTGTACCCATTCTCGATAGCTGACCATACCAAGCCATCGATACCCTCAACGTGTGACTGAAATCTGCCCTTCCAACCGTGATAATCTGCCATATACTGCAGTTTCGGTGCTCGGTTAGAACTGCCCGTCTCTAAGTCACTGATAAGAACGGACGACAGCTGATTTGTCTGAGAGTTGGCAGCAGCTGCGAGTGCCCAAGGATTCGCATTCATTGCTTGCTGTTGAGCAGCTAGCGCCCACGGATTGAATCCGGCAACATTCGCTTGCATTTGCGCTTGTTGCATCCGTTGCGCGTTTCGTTCAGCCGAAAACTGCCAAGGGTTCGTGGGCACGTTTGCTTGATTGTTCATTTGGTTGTTCATTTGCTGGTTATACTGAGTTCTCGGTTGACTCAGATGTCCCCAAGGGTTCGCCATTTGTTAAGGTATGTTAACGTATGTTAATAGTCCAATACTTAGTCAATTTTTATGTTCCAGAACCTTTCAGGCGATTATGGGGCTAATTGCTATGTGTTACAGGCGATTAGGGCTAATTGCTAGTAGATATAGGTATGTCACGTGATTAGGGCTAATTGCTAGCAAGTATAGGCAATTAGGGCTAATTGCTAGCAAAATGAAGGCAATTAGGGCTAATCGCTAGTATCAGGTGGCGATTATGGAGTTTTCAGGCAATAAGGTATGTCACGTGATTAGGGCTAATCGCGTGGATAGTAGCAGGCGATTATGACCCTAATCGCTAGTAGGAGCAGGCGATTATGGCTAATTGCTAGCTCACTGATGGCGATTAGCAGCTAATCGCTAGTAAGGTGGTGGCGATTAGCAGCTAATTGCTAGCAAACCCTAATTGTCTGATGCTAATCGCCTGATCTGATCTGCAGCCGCACTTTTGCTCAAAAATCACCTATTTTGACCCAAAATCTTATCTAAAACATTGTATTTTGATCCCAAATGATTAGACAAGTTACCAAAATAGTTTTAGAGCAAAACCTGATCAAAAACACACGTTTTTAACCGAAAAACACACACTAAAGTTTTGAAAAATGTGGGTTTTTGATAAAAACTCAAAGTTTCAAACTAAGAACAGGTTTTTGATTAAAAAACTCAACTTTTACACCAAAACCAACCTGTTTTTGCTCGTTTTTGTTATCAAAACACCCGTGATAAGAGCCTCGGCTCTGATACCACTTGTTAGGACCGTCGAACTCGCGTTCCAACAATCACGGGTTTTATCTTAGAGGTGCGGAATCCCTCTAAGATGATCTAATAACAGAAACAACGATTGAAACAATGAAATGAGTAATTACTACACACACACGGGTCAAAAGATTATAGATTAATCACTAAAAACAGAGCTCAAGTGTTTACAATGATCAAATCAGGCGTCCTATGACCAGGGGGGGTGTTTGGAGAGTGTGTGAGGCAAGAACTGAGGTCTAGGGTTAAGAAAGAGGGTATTTATACCTCCCGGGTACGACCAGACCCTGTCTAGCGATTAGCAGCAGCTGAGGTAGCGATTAGCTGGCTAATCGCATGCTGAAAGGCCTACTCGCATGCACTGACATGCGATTAGGGCCATAATCGCCTGCCAGGTCTTCATAATCGCATGCTGCAATAGCTAATCGCCTAACAGCCCCTAGAACCTCCAAAACGCGTATAAACGCCTCCAAACACCCCGAAATACGTCCAAACAACTTATATACTAGCCTAGGGACATCGTGCACTAACAAATTTCTATTTTAAAAGACTAATAAAAGCAATCAGATAGGATTCATATTAGTAATAACATGTTTTTTTTAGAATTTAATTTTAAAACCTCCTGGATAACCTGTACCCATTTGCCCAAACTTTAACATGTACCCATGATGATTAACCTACATACAAGTTTAGAAAATAAATGATCAAATGTAGAGAAGAAAAACCTTAATGGGTGATAGAGTGACAGGCCAAAATGGGTTGTGGTATCTTCAAAACATAACCATTTAGGCGACTTTCACAACCCATTTAAGTTAATCCATAACCTTGATTTTAAAAAGTGCGAAGCGCGCAAAAGCGATCAGGTCTAAAACTGAGGCGCAAAGCGCAAAAGCGGTGGGCTTCTCGTACGCGAGGCGCAAGACGAATATGTATGTATTTTTTATATATGTTATAGGTTTTTAGCATTATTTAGCCAAAATATAGATACATATAAGATTTATATATGATTTAACATAAATGTACAACATTTTTAGCTACATGTATAACAAAATTAAGCACAAAAACACCTCGTGTACGAAAAGCGCGTTTTTATTACGCTTTTTGTACGATGCTCGCTTTTTGCGCTTTTAAAACCAAGCCCATAACGAACAGTAAACATAAGAAAAATACCCAACATGTTCATAAAAGCTAACCGACTACATTGTTGGCAGAATCGACAGTCAGCACCAACCAATGCGACAGTATCCATCCACCATTTCAGTTACACTGTTCTCCAAATACTCTTCTTTCACTCCTTTTATATATTAAAAAAAAACAACTAATGTCAATCAACTAATAATCTCCCAACCAAAAGAATTTTTCAAGAACTAACAGAAGGTACTTAGTTACTGTTGATTCTGGGGAAAGGATGTCCTGGTGTGGGCAAACACCTAAATTATTCCTTATGTCATCCTGCACAATCAGAAAACAAATAATAATTGCCACCATTGCATTATATTTAAGATATCATTCAAAAATACCAACGAATTTATTATTTAAGGAACTATAGGAGGGAAGGAGAAAGAAGGCCAACAAGCATGATTTTTTTTGTTGTTGTTGAAACAATGAAACCCCTGTAAAAAACTAAAGACTTATTAGATTTTTTTATCTTTAGAAACGCAGAACCCTATCACAACCACCACCACCACCACCACAGCAACCTCGTCGGACACCCTAACCGCAATAGACCACCGCTTCAAGCCATATATCTGCATTAATTTTGGCAACATTAGCTTAGAAGAAAAGCATGGTAACATTATACAGAACCAACAAGATTAGCTTACCCTTCCTAGCCCTAGATCTGCAGGGGTTGCTTCCAGGCCCTAGGTCATGATCTGCTACTAACAGTGACTTTACAAATTCATATATGGAGCTTAAATCGTACCAAATCCATCAGTTTCAAATGTGGAATAGTAATCTCACCTTTGTAGATGCCACCGATCTGTTGGAAACCACCGTTACCGCCACTTGTTGCGACCACTTCAGCCACATGGGAGGCCGTTGTCTCGAAGCCACTCCTTCAAGCCACCAAACACCATTGTGCTGCTAATCGATCCATGGTCACCAGAACCAACATGTCTTCTGCTTGCTTCCATCGCTGGTGAGGGTGTCGCGGAACTACACAGTCTCCTTGTTTCTAACTAATATGTTTAGCAATATCTTTCCTGCAATAATCAAACAACAAAATATGTTGGAGTTGGTTTAAAAACTTTCAATCGATAGGGCATATGGCGATAGATTCAAATTTCAAAAACCATGTACTAACAGAGAGCCATAAGAGAGAGAGAGGGAGAGAGAATACAGACCAAAACTTAATTAAGCAAAAATAAAGCCATATATCAAACAAACAACCATATCTATCCACATACACACATAACAAAAAAAGCTAAATAAACAAAACTTAATAATAATTTCATCCATACCATTGTAAGTGCATTAACTCGTGGAAATGCATTTCATCCTTCTTTCAATTATTAGAAACCCGAAACCTCTCAGCCTCTTGTTCGTTTGAGTGTAAGCACCTAACAAGGATTTCAGATCCGAGGTCTTTCAAGATGGGGCAAATTTGACATTTAGGGTTTCTTCTTGAACAAGATGAAGTGAAAGAATTCATGAGAGAGAACACGAATGTGAATTTCAAAAGGAACAAATTGTGAGAGATAACTATGAGAAGGGAATTTAATTTCAAATTTCAAAACAGAAGAAACATGGAGCCAAAGATCAAAAGTGTAAGAGACTTTGAAAGCAGAAAAAGGGCGTTTCCTAGAGAGAGAAATCATAGGATTGTAAAGGTTGTGTGCTTGTTGGTGTTTGGAGGATGAGATGAGACGTTGGATGAGTTTTGATCTAACGGTGGTTGAAGGTGATAAATTTATGGATTGCTATCCTTGTTGTGGGTTTCTGACCAATGAGAGAACGCTATTTAAGAATGCATTAAAATTAGGTGATGGCTGATGGGTTGTGTGCTTGTTTGTGCATTAATACTTGTACAACATGCTTTAAAGCTTGTATTTAAGAGAAGTGGCAAATGACCAAAGTTGCCCTTCCTATATGCTTATTAATATAGTATAGATTATTAGAGTTAATAGTCATTTTCGTCCCTGAGGTTTGGTCCAGTTTGCCACTCCAGTACAAAAGCTTTTTTTTTGCAATTTCTTACCTGTGGTTTGGATTTTTTTTGCCAAATTCGTCCTTTTCACTAACCCAGTTAAAAAATCTCGTTAAGATCAGGGGTAGGTTGTCTTTTTGCCACTTTAACGAAGGACTATTTTGTCATTTAATACCCTATAATTATTTTAATAAAAAAAAACCCCATAGTCTTCCCCTACCCACCTCACCCCCCCTCTCTCTCTCTCTCTCACACACAAACACATAACTCTCTCTCTCTCTCTCTCTCTCTTGCTCTGTAATACATTCTAATAATAATAACAATAATAATCACCATTACATCAACTACCATCACCATTAATCGAACCCCATAAACAACCACCGCCACCTGAACCATCGCCCCCATCCTTGTAACCTTCCCAACCATCTGGAACCCTACCTTTACCATCGGCACCCACCACCTGTGACCTTTACCCAAAACCCCACCTTGACAACCACCGCCTCCTCCGTAGCTCCACCATACATCACCATCTACTGTACAACAACCCTACTGACCCACCTTTGGGTTCTAACTATCGACCAGCTATCATCAATCCATCCAAACATCATCACCATGCTCATGTAATTTTACAATCAATATGAACAGGGAACTGATTTTACCTTGCCTTGATGACGATTAACTGACAAGGACAGCGCCGCCGTCGGAACCACCACTGGATTCCTCCTCTTCTGCTCCCTCTCTGGCGTCTTCTTTCTCCTCTGATCTCTCTCCCGTCTCTTTCTCTGTCTCTCCTTTGCTCGATCTCCTCTCTCTCTCTAATAATAAACAGTAAGGCGTTGGGGTGGGGGTGTTGGTTGAGGGGTTCGGCCGGTTGCCGGAGCTATCGCCGGAGGTGGAGACCTCCGGTCCTTTCTCCTTCTCGTTCACTCTGTCTCTATGTCTCTCTCTCTTTCTTGTTATCAGGATTTGTTTTAATAAAAAGAGAGTTAAAATTTTAAAAACAAAAATAAATAGGTAAATGACTATAATACCCCTGAGTTAACAGAAAAAATAAACCCAGTTAGTGAAAAGGACGAATTTGGCAAAAAAAATCCAAACCACAGGTAAGGAATTGCAAAAAAAAACTTTTGTACTTGAGTGGCAAACTGGACCAAACCTCAGGGACGAAAATGGCTATTAACTCTTATTATTAATATGTGTGTTAAATTAAAAAAAAAATTGAACCAATCAAAAAATGACATGTGCTCCAAAAAAACGCCCCACGCTGGTGGAGATTTCCCCGCCCAAGTGGCTCCCCCCCTTCCCGCCCCACTCCTGACGGTCTAATTGGCAAGTTGTTTGTACATGATGGTTTTCTTTCTCATGCTTGGCAAGTGTTATGTGCATGAGGGGTTGTACCCACTTTTGTTTCTTTATATTTAACTTTTTACTTTTAACCTCACATATACATCCTTTATAATTTAACCCAATCACTTTTTCACATTCAACTTTGGTCTCCTTTAGTTTTCATCTTTTATAGATTTTTCGTTTTACTTTTTGATCTAAATTTTGTGAGTTAATATATCACACCGTGCGTGCGTGGTTCTATGTTTTTATGCCTATTTTTTTTTGTTTAACAACCACACTGCAACGTCGGTCTAGATTGACTTAGTGTTTTTATGTTTTTCTCACTACAAAAACTATTTCAAACACTTTTTTTAGAAAAAGTCACAAGTTCACAAGTAATTTGACAAAAAAAAAAACACTTTTAGAGTTGAACAAGCAATTGCAAACGCCCTCTAAAGTCGGGTGGGGCACTACCCCCGACTCTATTGAACTACAATAATTTCTAGCCGAGTAGCTCGCTCGAGTTTGGCTCGGTAAAAAGCTCGAAACGAGCCGAGCCTTATCGAGTCCGAGCTGAACTTGAGCTTAAAACAAAGCTCGTTTATTAATCGAGCCCGTGCTCGAGCCTGACATGTGAAGGTCGTCAGACTCCTCTTGCCATATCGAGCTTAGTGTAATACTAGTTTTATTTAGGGTATGTTTGGCAAAACTAGCCGGAGGCTGGAAGCTGGTAGCTAGTAGCTGTAGCTGGAAGTTGTTAGCTGTAGCTTTTTAAATATATTTTGGTGTTTTGCAGAGTAGCCGAAGCTTTTAATAAAATTACCAAAATGGGCATAATTAAAAAAAACGTAAGGAAGGTTTTTATTTTATTTTTATGGTAGAATGGGTATTTGTGTCATTTACTCATTAAAAACTTGTATCTAGTAGGAGCTTTTTCTTAAACGCTAGTAGCTTTTCAATATAGTGTTTTTTCTTCTAACCTAAAAGCTTTAAAGTCCTTTAACCAAACAATGCTTTTTACCGTGTAGGAGCTTTTTCTTAAAAGCTTGAAGCTCTTAAAAGCTCATTGCCAAACATACCCTTAAGCTTGTATACTAAACGAGCCCGAGTCGAGCTTCATTTATCGAGCTCCGAGCCTATTATTTGTATTATTTTATTTAATATATAATTAAATGACATATAGTAAACGAGCCGAGCCCGAGCCAAGCTCAAGCTTAAGAAATTTCTAACAAGCCGAGCTCAAGCTCTCATAAGTTTTTTGAGTTCGAGCTCAAGCCTGGTCAAGTTCTGGCTCGCCTTGGCTCGTTTGCACCCCTAGCTATATCACTTCACTAATTCACAACCCTGAAACACAAATTTTGAGACAACACTACCTTGAACTACCCAACCCATAAAAAAAACAAAAACCCACACACCCATTCTATCCGTGGCCTTATACCCGTGTACCATACCCGTAACCCAATATCCATGCCACTGACAACGGTATTGCCGTGGAAGTTGTGGGGGTACTCATGAGGTTTACGGGTGACGCCCTCCCACCAGGACATTTTAAAATCTTCGATATACACATAGTTTTTAAATGTTCCAGATATTAAGAAACCGTCCCAACGGACGGGTACCGTACCAATTATTACATTGGTTTGTCAAAATCTAAATAAAATAAATAATTTGTGTACCGTTGCATCAAAATCCCAAAACATGTTTAGACCAGGTGTAGTGAAGCGTGAAGAGGGCGTGAAATGCTAACATAGCGCCCCCCCCCCCCACCCCACAGTTGCAGGGGGGCGCTATGTGTTCAAAAATCTTGCAAGCGTGATGTTAATAGCGTCGGGCAACAAATGAAACAACCAATTATATTATGTCACGTGTCCTCATCAACGATCAAAAAAAATTCCAAACGGTCAATTTTTTTTTAATGGCAAACGGTCAATTTTTTTAAGGCAACGGAATTTTTTTTTAAGTATATATATGTATACACACTACAAAACACACACTACAACACAAACCCATCAAATACATATTATTCAAACAAAAAAACACTAGTTCAAAACACAAAAATGTTTCCCTATCGTGCACCTTTTAGGGTCCCGTCTCGCCCGGGTAACTCAAATCCTACGAGGCAAAACACTACCCAACCGCCACCCAATATTAATTGGGGCGATTTTGACGCGAACACAATGGGATACGCTCAACTACTTAGCATGTCGGGTCAATTTTTTCAAGGGCCAATGGGGTTTGCGTCAAACATGAACGTAAACTATGGCCAAGGTTATCAAGAGGAGCCCGAGCTCGTGCCTGAAACTCAACGCGAGCCCGACCAACCACGTCGAACCCGAGGGTTCTCAACCGGGGGGGGGGGGGGCGAGACGCTCGCACAAAAAAAAAAAAAAAAGAAACTAACGCGCCTCGTCAAAAAAAGAAGTATGAGCGTTGGTCGAAAGACGAAGAGTTTACTTTAGCGCGGGCTTGGCTCGACATTTCGGAGGATCCCGAAGTTGGTTAGTATTTTTTTTTTGTATTTATATATATTTAATCGTATATATATATATATAGTTATATATTTCTAATCGTATAATATTTTTTTGTAGCGAACTATCAAGACAAGTCGTTGTTTTGGATAAGAATTCGAGAACTATTTTTTGCCGCCATGAATAGAGGGGAGTATCGAGACAACGATTCGATATCGGGAAAGTGGACGGATATAAATAATAGATGTCATTCTTTTGCGTAGGTTTACCAACGTTGCAGCGACAACATGGGCAGTTGAGAAGGTGATGATGGTGTGTTTGCAAGAGCGTTGGAGGAAATGAACGCAACCCGTGGGACGTTCGGGTATTTGAGGATTTGGGAGATGTTGAGAAAAAGTCCTAAGTAGGCTGAGGTATCGCCTATGGGGTCCGGTAGTAGGCGCAAAATCAGGAGAGGTGCAAAACGAAGCAAATCTCCTCGTCGCGAGATCTGGATACACTGTCATCCGATGCTCGCTATGTGAGCTTAGGTGATCATATTAATTTGGAGGAGGAGGAGGATATTCCTAGACCACCGAAGATCAAAAAAGGTGGCAAGGCGGAGTCGTCTTCGGGCGGAGGTGGTGAGTTGAAGGAAGATTTTGAAGAAATGAATCGAAGACTACAAGATATTTGCGATTTTGGCCAAAGACGTTTGGAAACTATGCAGCAAAGAGTGGTCGAGAATAAAAGGTTCGTCGAGATCCAAGAGGCGAGGCAAAGGAAAAAGGACATTGAGTTTTTGTCCAAATCGATCGACCACCTCGAGGGAGACGCCCTACGCCTTGCACAACTTCATAGGCAACAAATTCTTGTAAAATATAACCTCTAGTGTGTTTCGCTTTTTTTATGTTGCGTTTTTTTTAAATTTGCTATTGTATTTTTTTAGTTGTTTGAATTCAATTAATATTAGTTGTGTGTTTTTAATATTATTTGTAATTTTTTTATATTATTTGTCTTTTATTTTAATTATTTTGACTTAATTAATTAAAAAAATAATAAAATAAACAACCAATCAGAAACAGAGGCCTATTCTTTTTTCCCACTACCACTACATCTTACTTTCACTTTAAGCCCAATGCTGACTCAACTGCCAAATGAAGCAGGTCCCTTTTCCCCACAAATATAGTGTTTACATAAAAAGATGGGTTTAAACAAAAACAACAGGTTACCAAACCAGCAGCAACAATGGGGGATCCGTATGGGCGATATGGAGCATCAGCTGACAGAGGTATCCATCCGTACATCTTCTTCCTCCTCATCCTCTTTAATAAACCCTAATATTTCTTAAATAATTAGTCATCAACTTATCATATTTTACTGTGACAACAGCTGCTTATACATCAACATTATCGTCTCAACCTTGGCGGCCTTCATCTGATTATCTACAAAAACATGTAACAAATATTGTACATCTTGTTTAATATGCCAGCTGTCAACCTATTATATTATAAAATAACGGTTTTTTTTTTTGTTGAAGATACTGGGAACGTGTCCACCTGAACCTAGTTCTAATGGTTACCCGTCTGCTTGGGAAGAAGATTCATATTTTACTGGAACTGGGCCCACCATATTATATGACAGGTCCAATTCCTTGAGAAAGGTTGCTGATGGTGTCCTGGTAGGAGATCGGGAATCGAATGTTTTATTTGTGGATGCACTCCCCTCTGACTCTACCCGAAGAGAAGTTTCTCGTATCCTTTCCGCTGTGTTCCCGAGTTTAACAAACGGAGGAAAAAGAAAAGAAAGAGAGTGGAAAGAAAAGATTTAATTAAAGGGATATTGAATTTTATTAATCCGAACTTTGACAAATTGGCCAATATTAATCCCAACTTTAAAAATTGTTTGTGTCGGTCCCAACTTGTAAAATATTTTCCTACACTGGTCCTTTACTAAGGGTGATCTTGATCAATTGACCAGCAACAAAATGAAGCTCATTCTGTTGAAAAACAGACAATCAAGACCATCATTTGTAAAGGACCAGTGAAGGAAAATATTTTACAAGTTGGGACCGGCACAGGCAATTTTTAAAGTTGGGATTAATATTGGCCAATTTGTCAAAGTTCGGATTAATAAAATCCAATATCCCTTTAATTAACTATCGTGATGTTCCCGAGTTTGAAGTAAATGAAAAGAAAAGGAAGGATTTTATTTTTTAAAAATCATTTTCATCCAAATCTCTTCAATTGGGAAGGATGAGATATGGAGGAAATTGAGCAAAATTTTCCTTCCGTTTCTCTCCTTAAAATACTCCTTAAAATAGTTGTGGAACATGATCTTTTCCTAGTAGTATCCTTTCAAATCCTTTCTTTTCCTTTGTTAAATCAAACTCTGGAACATAGTGGAACATTTCATATACATGTGGATTTAGGCGGTGGCGGGGACAAGAATTTTTTCATATGGTGGATTTATAATAACCCAAAGTCAAAATTCTCCAATTGGATCATGTTGAGTTGGGTGGAATTAACTAATTGGATATGGGCTATAATAGTTATTGTGTTAAAGAAGTTTAAAAAAAAACAACATGATCAGTCTTTTAATGATTTAAAGGTTACAATTTAAAAATTAACTAACTGGACTTAATTTTTAAAATATAAATTTGTTTAGGCCCGTATTCGGGTTATATGTTTTATCGCATACACAAGGTTAATTGGACAAAAAAAAGTTGTTAGTGATTAAGATTTAGAAATTATTAAAGGACTAGATTATACCCCGGGAACGTCCCGGGGTTGAGAAATCTAATATGACATATTAGTTTTACATATGAAATAAAATGATTCGTTTTACAGTTACATGCAAGAAAGCTTCGGGTAGCACCTAACCTAAAACAATTAACAATGTATTTCCAATGTTAATGCCTAACCTTAAACAATGTATAACTCTAATATTAATATCTAACCTAAAACATTGTATAACTCCAATGCTAACGCATGTTGAAAATAGAATTCATATTTACTGATTTAAACATAATTAGTGACTTAGTGACTTGCCTAGTGGTTTTTTTCTTGTATGAACAAAACCACAGAAAAAAATAGTCGTTTTTTTTTCTCCGTTTTTTATATAGCAATATGGTACTCGTTGGAAAGATAATAAAACGCTCGTTAATTTGGTGTAATTTTTTTCTTTAAAAAATCTCGTATATAAAAGATATTAACGTTTAAAAGTTATAGCAGGAAACATAAGAGATAAAAATCCAATTTTATTTTTAATTTTGTTTTCCTAAAATATCTCAATGCCACATTGGATGACACATGGCACACTCAAAGAGGAGAATGCCTCTTTAAGTGCCATGTCATTAAAATGGCTTTGGTTTATTATATGTATAGATATTGTGAAATGAAATATAATTAAAATTACGTAATAATAAAAACATTTGTTTTTTATACATTTCATTTTAGAAAAAAACTGGTTTAAAAAAATGACAAGTGGACAACTTTTTTTTAAATTTATTATATAGGTAGATGTGGAATGGGTCGAAACTTCCAAATGATATATTTGAACCCCCTAAATCGTTTTATTTAATGAATTAGATTCTTATTGATCTAATTCAGTTTTATACTCATATTGGAGACTCTTTGTGGGTAACAAAAGTGTTATAGGTCAAACTGGTCTGTAACATCCAGTTTTAAGTTTTAGAAAAATTTCCCTGTTTGACCCGTTAGCCAATGTGTGTTTCAAGATCAGTTACCATGTTGGGTTGTACACTATAGTTCAGTTACCATGTCGGGTTGTACACTATCAGTTAACTTAACTGATGCTTATAAGTGTATCTTGTATAATCAAATTATTGACATGGAAATTGTTCCTTGACACCTGGCAAAAGATCTTTTCCGTCCTTTCCCTGGTTTTCAAGAAATCAGACTTGTACACAAGGAGCCGATACATGTAAGTTTGATAGCCACTGTTCTTCGTTTTGGTGTATACAGGTTTAAATCGTTTAGAACTACATGTTTTGAGTAGTTCAGGAATGAACCTGTTTTCCAGTTGGCTTGTTGAAGTAAGCCGCATGATACAGAATGCTCAAAGTTACCATTAAACAAACTAATAAATGTTAGCAGATAGACTAAGTTTGAGTATATGCGTATGGCTCTTGTTAACATGAACATTTTCTACCAAGAATAAAGAAGGAAAATGTGAAAACACCTTTGAAGTTCTCGGGCCTTTGGTCTTTCTTATGCTCTTTTGTTGGATGTTTTAAGTGTTCTCGTTACATGCCACATGGTCACAAAGAAGTACTTGTACACAGTTCAACAATATTGTTTGACTATCAATCACATGCCTAAATTACCATCAAATAATGCCCATATAAAGAGGATTTTGTAGCAAATGCAGCAAACAAGCTTGACCCACAATCATTATTCTGTAAGAGATATTGGTTACAGCTTGGTACAACCAAATGCTATTTAAGAAATTTATTTGGTTTTCCTGTGCTGATCTGTAATTTTGGAGCCTAATGTGTCCCTTCCCTAAATTTCAGTGTGTTTTTTCTAAATTTTGCAATCTGCTTTTTAATTTTTACCCATGATCAGCGTTGCTAGTATTGGATATTTACATCATATGATCATCGGTTGCAGAGTGAAGATAAATCCGTAGTTTTGTGCTTTGTTGAGTTTTCAGATTCCAGTCGTGCTTTAACTGCTTTGGAAGCCCTTCAAGGTTTGGCCAGTCAACTAAAATTACAATTTGAGCTTTTTTTGTTCTTCAAAATTTTAATTTTATGGAAGATGATTTGTTGCTAATGTTAAGAAGTTAACAATGGTGTCTATGGGATGCTACTATGCAGGTTACAAGTTTGACAACACGAAACCTGATTCGCCAGATTTGCGAATACACTTTGCTCATTTTCCATTTCAACTGCCGCCTATTAATGCTCATATTCCATCTCAACTGTCACCTGATAATTCTCATTTTGCATCTCAACCACCATGGAGGGATACTCGTTTTTTGTCTCAACCGCTGCTTGATAGTGTTATTTATCCTTCTAAACTACCTCATGACAGTGCTCATTTTCCATGTGAACAAACACCTAATAGTCCTCAATTTTCATCTCAACTACGTTTTGATAGTGTTGTTTCTTCATCTAAACTACCCCTTGAAAGCGCTCATTTTCCATCAAAACTACCACCTAATGGTGCTCATTTTACATCTCAACTACTGTCTAATAGTGCTCATCTTTCATCCCAACTGCCGCCTAATAGTGCTCTTCTTTCATCTCAACCACCGCCTAACATTGCTCATTCTCCATTCCAACTACTGCCACATAGGGAGGAGCAAGATCTTGCTATTTCAAGGTAATTACAACATTTTATGCATTAATTGACCATTTGATATGTCTTGTATTAGTTATAACTTTTTATTATTTCGAGAAAGTTTGGAGTTAAAATTTTCTATTAGTTTGTTACTACAATACTTTTTTTTTTGTTTGACAAATGAAGGTATAAGTAATTTTTATCTATAACTTGACACTTCTAGGTAGAGGGAGGGGCTAAATTCATTCTTATAAGCTACATTTTATTTTATTTTATTGTTTTAAGAAACTATTGTTACGCACACACCCACTCACCCACATAGGCATGAGTTCATTGGGGACTTCAAAAAAGTGGGGAACTGGCTCCCAAAAACTACGATAGGTTGCGCTTGTCTTGAATGGCAAAAGTGACACTAAGCTGGTGGATGATGTGATCAACATGTAAATACGATTACCCTTTGAAGAGTATATAAATAATGAAGGATCAATTTTTGGTCCTTTTCATCACGTTTTAACCTGTACACCCACTTACAATCAATAACATTAGCGTTAGGAATATGTGGTACCAAGGCATTTTGAACATCTAACTGGCGAAGAGACCAGTCGCATGTGACTGCAATCTAAAGAACCACTACTAGAAAAGTGGCATTTTGCTACAAAATTTTCTTACGGAAAAATATGCGTCACAAATCTTAACAAATTTGCTACTCATTTGTGACGAAAAAAAATCTATAATGTTTTTAGCAAATTTGTGACACAATATATCTACAAATTCTTAGGAAATTGCGTAGGAAATGTGTCACAAATTTCCTACACCATGTTTTTGTCACAAATGCGTTGAAAATTGTGTTACAAATGTGTAGTAATTGGTTTGCGACGAGGGTTTTTCTAACATCAAAATTTTGTTGAAAATGCGTCACAAATCAAGAAAATGCAAGATTTGTGACGCATTTTCAACAAAACCTTAATGTTAGAAAAACCCTTGTCGCAAACCAATTACTACACATTTGTAACACAATTTTCAACGCATTTGTGACGAAACTATGGTGTAGGAAATTTGTGACGCATTTCCTACGCAATTTCCTAAGAATTTGTAGATATATTGTGTCACAAATTTGCTAAAAAAATTGTAGATTTTTTTCGTCACAAATGAGTAGTAACTTTGTTAAAATTTGTGACGCATTTTTTACCATAAGAAAATTTTGTAGCAAAATGCCACTTTTCTAGTAGTGAACCATAACCGTAGTTGATTAACCACCTGACTAAATGTTTCATGATAAGTATATTCCTGATTGTACGTTGGTTGAATTCTTTTGTCACTGACCGAGTTTTGTAACGTTTGCCTACTCCTTTTTCATCACGTTTTAACATGTACACCCACTTATAATCAATAACATTAGCATTAGGAATATGTGGTACTAATGCCCATGTACCATTTCTCATAATAGCCAAGAATCCTTTGCCATTGGTATACTTGTAATTGTGTGTGTATACACACACACACACTACATATTTACACTTAGACCCATGTATTATAAAACTATTCTAGTCAATTTTCTAATAATGCGTATACACACACATACACGTGTGCGTGCTTACTAAAATATACGTATTATTGTATTTATATAAGTTTGTAATTGTATGTTGAAAGGGAGAAAGAGCTAGTCGTTCAAGATGAGGAACTGGTGATGATGACAAAGAATTCCAAAAGCTGCTATACTTGTGGAAAGCCGGGTTACAAATGCATGGAATGCAAAAGCCAACCCCAACTTTGCTATGGATGTGGCGAGCCGGGGCCCAAGAAAAAAGGCAAAGGTAGCAAGACATTTGTTAGGAACCCCCCTAGAGAAAAAACTGTCGTGATTCTAACATGAATGCCAACGAGGGACGCTAGAGGCATTAATTAGCTAACAGGTACCCTTTAAGTCAAATCTCTACTTGCTAGTGTATTGTGCTATTTGGCAATGAATTATTCATTCATATCTACCAAGTTTTGTAGATGATTTAATTTACCTGCGAATGAACTACTAGACGAGGTCTTAGTACTAAAGACAACTAATATAGTATCCCTAGTGAAATAGGGCTTCTTTTGTTGCACTATTAAAATAGTGGATGGTGACATTATGGTGGTTGGTGGATTTTATGTCATCCATTTGGATATAGGTATTAAGTTGACTCTAGAAATGTGTTGGTTAACAAGGAAAGTTGAAAGAGCATGTTGACGAACACACCAATAACATTCATGGATTTGAAGCGGGTATGTTAACCTCATCGGCAATTTGGTAATTGGTGTTCTTCGATAAAGTTCTTATGTACTTGTAGACGGAGGGAAAACATGAACAATATTCACAAGTGCCAACTTTTAAGTAAGTTGCCTGTTAAATTCTTGAATTGTGACTTTTGGCTTTTGGCATTGGAAAGTCTACGTTTTAGGACACAAGTGGGATCAAATTAGACAAGATTTGCTATACAAGTTTGTAGGGACGTAGGATAAAGGTAATGGACTTTTAGGAGAGGATACGTTTGTGTCTTAGCTTTGTCTCATGGGCTTGGATTTCTCTAACACACTTCATGTGGACTTAGCATACGATTGTCTTACTATGTCTGTGTCTATATGTTTTTTTATGATGTCATATATGTTTCTGTTACACGACTTCTTTGTTATAGTTAGCTTGCTATTTCTATATTTTTTTTAGTTTTGTTTGTTGTTGGTTTTGGAGCTGGAGTCTCTCTGAAAGCAATCTCTCTATTCCCAATATGGAGGTAAGGTTTGCAACATCTCACCCTACCCATATCCTATTATAATAGCTTGCTATAGGTGAGATATTGTTGTAAACTTTCAAGCAATGCATTTAAGTTGGGTTTTGGTTCATGCATCATGGCAAGGTGATTGTTTGAGCTTTAGAAGCAATACTTGGATGTGTAATTATCATTAGAGTTTAAAGTAGCACTTTGATCAAAACACGAGGTATCAGTTCTTGAAGGATTATCATTGTGAGATCGCTTACAACCGTTCAAGTAAAAGCCAATATCGTGGCATATGTTCTTAGCGATAAGGAGCATATAGTGAACTATCTCATTAAATCCATGACAATGAGGTCCTGTCAGGGATCATCATGTAACTAAAAAAAACCATGTAACTACTAATTAGTTATGTTAATTAATAAATGCTAGCTACTGATGTTAAAAACCAACCCCTAATAAATAATGTTGTTTAGAGAAGAAAAATGCACACCTTTAATCTTTGAATCTTGATTAAAATGTAGAACTATTTAGGCCTGCGTTACAGCATAGCTAACTGATTAGGCTTTTGTAAATATATTTCTTTTGTTCATCTCTACAGCTTTCAGTGTTTAATTCTTGTTTTTTATTTTATTAATCTTAAAAAACAGGAGGATGGAACTGATGAATTTAAGGAAGCGCTTGGTACAAAACAAAATTGACAATGGCTGTGAGGATTTGGAGACTCATGTTAACATCATTAGGAGAATTTGGTTTCATTTGTTTCTCCATCTTTTGTTATTATCATGAAATTCTTTCTTCACCTTCCTCATTTCTAGCACATTGTTTTGCTATGTATTTTAGGATCCATACCTTCTGCTTTAGGTATATGTTTTATCTTTTGAAAATTAATATATGGGTACGACTAGTGGTATGTTTTATCTTGTCAGGGACACATTTCAATCATAACCAATTTTATGTTGAGATGTGTGAGAGGTGAAACACTCCTACATAATGCATTCTTTCTTCAATGAGATAGTGGGGTAGGTGGCTAGGTTATCTATACTACATTATAAAGGAGGTATGAGCAAATATGTTCAAATTGTTTAAAGTTAAGATGGTATACCAAGGGTCCTTTACAAATCTGTAATTTTTTGTCATTTTCTTCCTTTTATGCCTTCATGTACAACCTTTAATACTAATTGTATATATCTTTTATGCACTCTTTGTATCCACATGAAGATATAATCTCTTCATAAACACCCAATTGAATGTTGTAATCCTTGAAACCCCATAATGCTCTTCACCTTCACTATGTATTTTTTTCTTATGAAAGTGGTTAAAAATATAATATATGAATATTTAGTAAAATGGTGGCCCTTTATGCTAATGCATATCACCAAAACAAGAATACATCAAGTATTTATGGTCTAACTTGAATACCTTTTTTATTATTTTGTTGTAATATCCTAACAATTTCTTGTATATATTCTTTTAGTTTAAGTTGTAACAAAGCTGCTTGTTATATTACTTATGTTCGGAAGCAATGAAGCATTGATCTATGCATTATATAACATCCCTAATTTGCATTATGTGTTTGTTGGTTTCACTTAAATTTACAAATTTAAATTAGTGGATTTTGTGTGAATACCAGTTTAAATTACTAGATTTGTGTGATTGCCACCCATTGCCACCGACACGACAATGACCTCACCACTTACACGTCGTTGTTGCAACTAGCCATTATAAAAAGAAATAAGAAATGTAGCGGGAGAACACTATTTTGGAACATCTTTGTCATTCCTAATATTGATCACTTTGTAAAAATTGTACATCTACATGTATCATGACCACTTTAGAAATACTGTTTTCAGAAATAGCAATTAATGACAATCTTGGTTTGAACATTGGAATAATTATAATGTTTTTTTTTCTACATCTAATGTAGAACAACAAAAGAACAAAGTACAACCGATAGAAAATTTTGATGGGCAAAAGGAAGTACTAATAATTGAAGTGCCCACACTTTTGCTTAATTAACCGAAAGAGAAAACAAGAATTTTGGATCAAATGTATTGATTGATGAAGGTTCTATTGGAAGGGTTACCAATGGTACTGAAGAAGAGCGGTGTTTACCTAAAAAGACGTCCATAAAATTTTATTCCACCTAATGTACTTGTAAGATGGTTTTTTTTTCCTCTATTGTTTCTCTTGACATATATTTTATGATTTCATACCACTAGGCTTGCTAGCTATATTCATTTAAGTTAATTAAGGTATTGGCTTATTTCCATGTCACATGCTTTCACCTATTATGATCCATTCATGGTAAGCCGGCAGTCTATATGGTTTGAGACTTTGAGATAACGGTACGGATTTGACCATTTCAATGTTCGGTCAATAGTTTATAACTTGGATCGAGGTTGTGTAAAGTGTAAACGCCCGTTTATTTTTTATACATATTCTTTTTGGAATGTGGTTATGTTTAGAATTCACCCACAAACCCCACACACGTGCCACAAACCTCAACAACTAGAAGACGACAAAACATATACACCCGCTACAACGCGCGGGCATTCACACTAGTGTAACATTTATATTACACTAAGACTACTCCTTCACATTTCACAACCTATCCAACCTAGCCTTTCAATAAAATCTAATTTCACTCTTTACGTCTCCACAACCCACCTTTTTCCCATTAGCAGTCTAACCTAAACCATCTTTCTACTTCATATATATGATTTATGGTTTTAGTTTATTCTATAAAATTTATTATACTATATATGAATGGAAAGTGGGATGAATAGTGGTTTAACGGGGTATTGTGTGTTTATTAATTAATGGGTTGCATTATGGATGATGGCACTCTTATTGGTAAGGTAGAGGAAGTTGTGAGGGCGTTGGGCATTATTCGCTTAGAGGGGGCGTCTCTGGGACTTAGGCTTAATATTCGAAAAACTGAGATTTTTTTGCCGTCATGCAATGATTCGAAGAAAGTGCCGGGTTTATTCCCTACTGAGATTAGCAGGCCCGTGTGTGTGTGTGTGGGTGGGGGGCGGGGGAAGGTAAACTCCTTGGAGGGGCGGTTAGTCGGGATGCAGAGTTTATTCGGGTTGGCAGCTTAAAGAGCTCTACGGGCGATTGAACTTATGAAACGCTTGTCGAACCTGAGGTAGAGATGGACAAACCGGTTTTTTTGACAAACCGGTCTGGTTCTTAAACCGGTTCGTTTTTTTTTAAGAGGGTAAAACCGGTTTTTGGCAAAACCGGTCCGGTTTTGAAACCAGTTTTTAGCACTGACCCCAACCATCGACCGGCATCGATTCGGAACGGGTTTAAAACCAGTTTTTCCTCCAAACCGGTCATCAAATATTCAAAATACACTATGTAAACCGGTTTACTAAAAAACCGGTTTTTACCCCAAACTGGTCTGGTTTTCAAACCGGTTTCCAACCCTATTCGACGAACGAAACTACCAACCGATGCCAATTCGACGAACCGGGTCGGTTTCAAACCGATTTGACCAAAAACCGGTTTAGCGGTTTTTTTTCTGGGTCGGGTTCTAAAACCGGTTTTTTGTTCATCTCTAACCTGAGGGATCTCCAAAGTGAGCTCCTTTTGTTGCGCTCGTGTATGGGGGTTGGCTAAATTAGTGTTTGGGCATCTGACTTGTCAACCTGAACATGTCAAAGAGGCAGTAGCCATCTTTGATGCTGGCTTATGGGGGGCAGTTGAAGACATTGTTGTTTGCGGAGGACCGCATTTTGGAGACCTCTAGTGGAGTTAGCTTCTTTACCTATGCGTTGTGGGGGCTTGGGGCTTTTCTTAGCGGAGGACGTCTCCGCATATGCCTTTGTGGCGTCCAGGGCCCAGGTTTGGAAAATGCAGGACCACATCTTGCGAAGCGCTGGTGTTGTGAGGGTGGATTCGGACTACTCCCTCGCGCTTGGTAATATCAAAACAACTATCCCGGACCTTGATCTAGGCGGTTTTTATTGATAAGGAGACTGCCCCCAAGAAAATTCCAACAAACTTTGGCGAGTGCTCTTTATGGTAAAGACGTACAAGATATGGAGGAGCAGTTCAATATGACTCCGCGTCAAAAGGTAGTTTTTGCTTGTCTCAAGGGGCTCATGCCTAGGATTTTTTTGACTGTTGTGCCTATTGAAGGTCTTGGACAACAGATGTCAGCAGCTAAATACAGAGCCATCCTCAAATACCGGCTCATGATTCCTCTTTTCACTCCAGATGAATCATGCTCCATTTGCAAAAAAAAGCCTGTTTGGATAGGTTTCGCAAGCATGCCCTCCACTGCAAAGAATTGTCATGGTTCAAGTATCCTCATGATTGGGTTAGGGATGTTTTATGGGATGTGCTTAGGCGTGCCGGAATCTCAGCCAAGAAAGAAGCATCTGTTAACTTTCTGACTGATCCACGAGAGGGAAGATCTACCCTACCACCTGCGAACGTCCTTGTGTTTAGCTGCGCAGGGGGTAAGCATGCGTGCGTCGACCTCACTAGGGTGTCTCTATTGGTGGGCCTGAGAGACAATGGCTTCGTTCCGGGACAGGCTGTTTTGAAGGCGGAAGCTAGGAAGATGGCTAGGCACGAGACATCATGTTTAGAGAACCTGCACTTGTTCGTTCCATTTGTATTCGACACATTTGGATTCCTAGTCCCTGAGGTAGTCTGATTTCTGGAGCGGGTGCAGAAGGTGGTCCACAGTGACTCGCAGAGCCTGAGGAACCAAGGGTTTGTATTGAGTAGAATATGTTTTGCGATTAAAAAGGGATAGCGGCGCAGGTTGTTGCTCGCTTACCCATTATCTAGATGTAAGTTGGTTTTTATTGTTGAATGAAAAAATATATACATATTATCTGATTCAAAAATTTTTTTTTAAGGATAATGTTAACTAAAAAAATTATGAAAAGAAAAGGTGTTGTGGTAGGGTGGTGTTGTTTGCTTTGCGGAGAGGGCATCACACAACCGTCGCAAGTTTGCGTTCATTCCATCTCCAACAAACTATGGCTATCGGAAGACAATGCTCAATCCTTTTCTGATTACCACAATTTGTTTGTCTATGATAACGGGTCTATCCCATGTCCAAGCCCCACTGTTACCAAAGCATCTAACTCTATCACTAACAAGCCAAAATCAGTCTTAGATTGCTAATGATTATCTCAACTTATTTAAAGTTAGCCCAATTGTTTAAAATTAAAAAAAAAAATGAAAGTTAAAACCAATTTAAAATTTACCCAATTAAGGACCATTTTTCTAGTTGCCTGAAGGCCAAAACTTTTCGAAGATTCTCATGGATGTCTCTAACACTGACCAATATATCATTAGAACAAATGGGTTCTCGTTTAGTCTAGTTTTCAAAGAAAAGGTTCACCAAGGTAGTTAAAGTATTTTTCCATTTTGTTGATTATTGTTTTACGATAAAACAAATAAAAAAGTTAGTCATGTTCAAGAATGAAGTATCGTCAATAACAAAAATATCCAAACCCCAAACGTTCAAATACCAAACACCATGATACAATCTTCCTTCCACATATTGTTTGCCCAACATAAAGAGACAAATCATGAACAACTGGGCCGGCCCAAGAAGTAATCAACTAAAGCAATGAGTTAGAGGCCCACCTTTCAGCTTGTGTACTAAAAATAAACATCTTGTTTATGTCAAATTAACATCTCAGCACCGTGACCACTGCCAGGGTTTTGATTTGTAGAGTTTAGGATACAGATCGGATAACATATTAAACCACAACATAATGAACTTGGCTAACCAGGTCCTTCACTACACTGAACTATTAAAGATCCAACATAGTACCTTGAACTTTAAAAAACACTTAAATGGCCCAGACTCACTTGGCTCATTTGATTACATTGAGGAATTTGTTACAATAAAATTGCACACCTTAACGTACTAGTTTTACATGAGCATTTGACACTTCAAATATTTTAAGACTCTATTATCTTGGGTTTGGATCGCTTACACCTTCCAGGTTAAAGGACACTGATCCACTTTGACGAATTTTTTCTGCTTGCACGCAATGTTTGAGATCTATCGCCACATCGTTCATGGTTGGCCTTTTGACGGATGTGGAAGAAGCACAAGCAATTGCAATTTCTATTACCTTCCAAGCTGTATTGGTGTCAAAACGCCCCTCTAATCTGGAATCAATTATAGTTTCAACATTTCCTTCTTCAATTAGTGACTTAACCCAGTTAATTATGTTTATGCCATCTGATATTGCTCGTCGGCTTGTAATCAACTCTAGGAGTACTACCCCAAAGCTATACACATCACTTTTCTCTGTTAGCCTGCAAGTCGAGTGATACCTGCATTTTACATTTCAACGAGAGGCATTATTGCATGTTGTTCATTAACTGTTTATATGATTTTTTCTATCAATCAACTTAAAAATCAAAGAACTCACTCAGGGTCAAGGTACCCAACAGTGCCCGCTACATTTAATGATGATACGTGAGTGCACCTTCGGTAGGAAAAGCTCTAGACAACCCAAAATCGGCTAGTTTTGCCTGGAAACCTTCATTCAACAATATGTTTGAAGACTTCACATCTCTATGGACTATTGGTAGTCTGCAACCATGATGCAGGTATGCTAGCCCTATTAGAATTATCCATGGATATATGCTAAACTTGTTAAAGCAGCAAATACTTCAAAACCTCGATCAGTATAGTACAAGCTGTTGAAAAGTAATTAAAGTTCTCTCTTTGCATGTACACGTGGAATATGTTTTTGAATTCAATAATATGGTTGTTGGTGCTTGGTCAGCTTTTGTCCGGGTATTCTGGTGTGGCCGAGTCATTTGGTTTGTTACCTATTTTAGTGATAGCCGTTAGTTGTTTTTGCCTATATAGGTCAGTAGTTGTTTCCTTTCAGAATGTACTTTTCATTATCAATTAATAAGAAATCTGTGTTGCATGCAATTCTGTTTGTTCTTTATTAATTCTGATTCTTAGTTATTGAGTGTGCTCATAACACACGTGTTATTTGCGTAATCATAGAATTACCCGCATATAAAACATGAAACACATGTTTAAAAGATGGATCACACCAAACATGAAAATATAGCCCAAAGATGATTGGGAAATTAATAATGTTCATGATCATGCTAAGGGTAGTTGACTTTTAGAAGTCAAACTGACCCGAGCTTGGAAGGTGATATAATGGTGTGAATAAACTGATGAGACATGTTAGTTATTAGACATGATGACTAACTTAATTAATCTTATGAGTATAGTGAAGGTTGATCTTTTCAAGCTAGGTGCAAGCTTGGAAGGAATGAATCAACGAGCAAAACGGGTCAAGTGGATATGAGCCTAAAGTGCAAGGAAATGAGAATGAATACAAGGTAAGTTTTACTTACACCATTAGACTATAGCATAGCCACATTAGTCTTAAATCTTGAGTATGTGATAACGATAAACCCCAAGGGGTGGAATCTATTAGGTGGGCCGCCTTATGTGCACTCATAACAAAACGTGGTTGATGACCTTAATCCAGACAATGAGTTATGATCGAATGGTGATATTCATCACACGGGTTAATTAATAAAGATAGTTGAGGAATGATGTACCCAAATGAAATCATGTGAATGAAGTTGTTAAGCATGTTGTTAGATGGGTCAAGTTTTTGTCACTTGAACCATAGGTAAAAACTTGGATAACATAGTATAATGAGCTATTGGTCAAAACGGGTCAAATGGTGAAGTCCTCACCATTTGAGCCCAACACTTCAACTTGATGCTTGTATACCATGCATCAAGATTCATGACGCTAAACGGATCAAATGGCAAAGTATCACGATTGAGTCCCGAGAAATTAATGTTTGCCAAATTAGAAGGTATACATGTAAATGCATTTGAGAATGGGCACTTGATGCCAATAATCATGGAGGTTGAGCACAAGGTATGGGTATGGGTCCAAGCCACCCATTAAGTCCCTAGTCAAATAAACGCCTTCGGGCGAAGCAACATAGGTACTAAAGCCACTCACATGAAGTGTGGTGCCAATCAATTAAGTTATTTCCATAACTATGTCTAATGCGCGCTAATGAGCTTAAAATTGATTAAATAAGAGAAATATTGAGAAATGGTGAAAATCTAAGTCCGGAAGGACTTAGAGGTTTTTAAAAAAGTCAATGAGTGGAAAATAATGAACTCAAAGCAAGTAGTGTCGCCACAGATGGCTAATTTGAAGTAAACGCCTACGAGGCATTTTGGGAAATTTTAAACAGTCATTGAAGGTCAAATCTAGTAATCGGGTCTTAATAACACAACCGGTCGACATTTTTAGTTAAACAAGTAACCAATGGGTCGACAACATGATTATCCTACCCTTTGAACAATCAACTAGTGTTTTGAAAAGTCCAAGACCCCAATGGGTCGATTTGGGTAAGAATCAACAAAATCATTCGAAACTAAGTACCGGATCATAGTGACATTGACCGGGCAATGTTTCCAGTCAAACAAATGTCAATTCAGTTGAAAATATAATTATAACTTGTATAAAACTTATCGAGTCGTGGTTCCCCTTTTTGGATATAATAGAAAACCTCAAGGTGGGATCCTAACTGAAGCCTTCGTTCCCCTTTCTGGTGATACCTTAAAACCTCAAGGTGGGATCCTGACTGAAGATTTGGTTCCCCTTGTTGGTTCCAAGTCAAATCCTTAAAGGGTATCTATGTTGGCCGTTTGGCCTGGTTCGCTCCGTTTCGAAGAGTAACGACACTTATACTATAGTAATTGCATTATTGGCAACCACACTAACCATTATTTTTGTAATGGTGTTATGCCCGCGATTGTTGAAAGTCCCGGAATAAAGATCAAGTCGCGAGAAGAGCTGAACACACCCGATCACTCATCAAGCTTCCGCATTAGAATTCAAACAACTCCCGTTAAAACGCGAAATCTTAGTGTATGTTTTAACTGTTAAAATGTAAAAAGTTGTGGGAATCAAGTATGTATTTGATCTCAATGGTTTGAGTTTATAATAAATATCATAGTTTTAATCGGGATTAGTTTAAGTAAGGTTAAAACTCGTAAGATTAGGCGTTAATCACGTGATTACAGGTTAGGGTCTTACATTATACCCTCCACAAGTTGGCCCAATCCCAAGGGGCGACTAGTAGCATCGACAGGCGACTATGAATCATAATCACCTCAAAAGCATACAACTATGACCATAGTCACCCAAAAGACACACGACTAGCAAGGCTAGTCATGTAAACAAATCATAGTCGTCCAAAACATCCCCCAACACCATAAAAACGTACAATTTACATATAAACGACCACAAAACAACATAAAAACACATATACTAGGCTAGGGACATCTAGAATACATGTACTAACAATGGGGAATGAGAAAAGAGGGATGAGGCTAGTGATTTTAAAAATTGGGCTTGCTTTGCTTTTTTATAACAAACAAAAGGATCAAACCTTCTATGTGTTTCAGTTTTATGTGTATTTTTTGTTTGCAATTTTTTTATTAATTTGTGTGTTTAATGAATATATGTTTGTGTAGATTGCAATAATCATGGGAATTTCACCAAGGAATTCATACTATGTAATATAAGGGGAAATAATCAATAGAAAATTGTATTAGAAAGGAAACTCTCTCGACATGGGCGACCGAAGAGACCGACGAAAGGATGAAGACGACTCGATCAAATACTACATAACCAATCTCCCCGATGGTTGTAGCGGCTCGGATTTGGAACGACTATTGGCTAATCATGGTGAAGTTTTGAAAGTCTATATCGCTAGAAAGAGGGACAAGATGGGAAGACGTTTTGGATTTGTGACTCTTAAAGTAACGAGAAATAAAGCAGATTTGGAAGAAAAGATGCAAAGTCTATGGATCGGATCGTATAAACTTCGTGTAAATGTTGCTAGGTTCACCGGAGACACAGAGAACGACTCAAAAACGGAAGGGAAGAAAGCCACAGAGACGGTAGAGAAGACAGTTATAGATTTTCCTCCGTTAACGAATGATAGGATGGAGGTCAAGAAGAATGTTGGTCCCAGTAATCGTTTCGATACAGCAGGGAATTCTTTTAAGGAGACTTTAACTGGTAACAAGGAAAACAAGGCTGAAGAAAAGGTAGTTTTCATTCCAGACATTGTTAATGAGTTTAATGATATACATGGAAGGGCCCTAGTTGTTACAACGTTTGACGTCGAAGGTTTAAAGAAGATTCCTACATTGATGAAGGAGTATTGTGGTGGTGAGTTCAAGATCCAATATATGGGTGGTCTGAGTGTGCTTATCTCATTCCCCTTTGCAGACGTAGTGGAAGACATTCGTATAAAGCTTCTTCTTAATACGGATTTGTTCCACTCGGTGGTGGTTTGGAAAGGACAATCCTTCCCTTTTGAGAGGATAGCTTGGTTGAAAGTTCAAGGTTTACCTTTGAACGTTTTATGTAATGATACGCTTAATAAGATCGGATCAATGTTTGGCAAGGTGATACACAAAGCGAACGTTAAACAGCTTGATAATGATCTGTCTTTTGAATACGTGGCGGTCCTGGTTGGAGAAGGTAAGCGAATCACGGAAGAACTGGTTATTCAGTGGAGAAGGAGAAAGTTTAGAGTTTGGGTTATGGAGGAAATTAGTGACTGGATCCCGGACTTCCTCTTCAAGAAGTTGGAAGTTGAAGAAGATTCGAGCTCCGGCATTAAGTCCGACAATCAACCGATGAATATTTCCGATGACGCAATTAATGCTAATAATTTGGAAAGTCAACCAGCATCGGCGCGTGAAGGAGAAATTAATGATCAGGCTATGGAAAGTCCGGAAATTGTGCCTGATTTAATTGACAATAATGAACAGAATAAGTTTGGTAACGAATCTGTTACTAAATCGGTTGAAGTTAACTTGGGTGGGAATTTTCAAACTTTGGCAGAATGGGAAGTACAAGACAAAAGGGCTTTTGCAACTGGGCCTGTTGTGGGCCAAGAAGAAATGATAGGAGCTTTTTTGGGCCAAGAGTTTACAAAGATGGGTAACAAGAGTAAAAAAGGCTCGTTTAACAAAGACAGACCCAAGATGATTTCAGTGGATGAGCGGCCCAACCCCAACAAAAGACCTAGGCTTGACTTTGACCCTACTGGTTTGGACCCTTTTGGTCTTGATGTTTTATTAGGGATCAATAAGAGGAGTTCAGTTTGCAATACAGTGGTTCAGGAAGACAAGGAACCAGCGCCGATGGATGTGCAGGTTAACAACTCAGTGGGGGAAAAAAGTATTGACCTAAACTCCCAACCAGAGAATGGTGATATCCCTATGGAGTCGGGTAAAGTGATTATTGAGTGTGAAGATGCTGCTGATAAGTCGTCAGAGGTTATTCGAGAGGTCGAGTCTACGGTGGATTTAGGAGTCAAGTTGGGTGCGGATCTCGGTAATTTTGTCCAACTCGTTCGTGATTCAGTGGAAAAAGAAGGAGTACAACAAGGTAACCAATGAATTTTATGTCCTTAAATGTTAAAGGTCTTGGGGCTACCGGTAAGGTTGGGTGGGTTAAAGGTCTAAAGAAAAAGCATGATGTTACATTCTTGGCAATTCAAGAAACCCAATTATGTAATTCTGATTCATTGAACTTTGAGATGCTGTGGGGTTATAAGGGCTTTGATTGTGATATCAGTGATGCTAATGGAAGGTCGGGTGGTTTAGTAAATGTTTGGGATGAGAAGGTTTTCATTAGAAATACGACGGTGCCGAGTCAGAATTTCTTAATGTCTAGTGGTATTTTAATTTCGGACAATCTTCCTATGAATATTGTTAATGTGTATGGCCCCCAAAATGTGGTTCAAAAGAGACGATTATGGGAAGAGCTGAAAGGGTTGATGCAGATTTATGTGGGGTTTTGGGTTTTCCTAGGAGATTTTAACGCGGTTAGGTTCCCGGAAGATAGACGGAACTCGAGTTTTAACCCGACTAGTGCGGGTGATTTTAATGAGTTTATAGACTCTATGGGCCTTAAAGAATACAAAATGAGGGGTAGTAAGTACACTTTTATGGCTGGTAAGGGTAAAGGTTTTAAATTTAGCAAAATCGACCGGGTTTTGGTTTGTCAAGACTTTCTAAACAAATGGCCTCAAGCGGTGCTTCGAGCTTTGCCTAGAGAACGCTCTGATCACTGCCCGCTTCTGCTATCTTTAGTTGACTCGAATTTTGGGGCTAAACCTTTTAGATGGTACAATTCGTGGTTGGAAAGGGATGATTGTGAAAGATTGATAGTGGATGTTTTGGATAGTCACAATTTTAAGGGTGAACCTGCTCTTATAATTACTGACAAATTTAAAAAGGTTCGTAGTGCCTTAAAAGGCTGGTGGGAGGCCGTAAAAAACAAAGAAGGGGCAGACTTAGATGACATGAAATCAGAAGTTAATAAATTGGATCTGAAGATGGAAAATGGGGACCTTGATGAGGAGGATATGTGGGTTTATGAAGAATGTAAGCAAGGTATAGATAAGTTAGATCATTACCGAGCCCTTGATATCAAACAAAAGTCGAGAGTGAGGTGGGCTTCAAGTGGAGATGAAAACTCTTCCTTTTTTCATAATGTGGTGAACGGGAGAAAGGCGAAAAATAATATCCCTGGGTTGTTGGTTGAAGGTAGTTGGGTGTCGAAGCCTAGTTTGGTTAAAAAATGCATCTTCCAATATTACCGGTCTTTATTTTCTTCTAAGCTTGCAGGTAGGCGTCCGTTTTTGTCTTGTGATAATATTAACAGGTTGGCAGCCGAAGATATTCCAGCCTTGGAAGCTAAATTCTCAAAGGAAGAAATTAAGAAGGCTGTTTTTGAGTGTGGTAGCGACCGTGCTCCGGGCCCGGATGGTTTCAACTTTGCCTTTTTAAAGCATTTTTGGGCTTTCTTTGAAGATGATTTCCTGAACTTATTCGACGTTTTTTATGAGACGGGGCTGATTGATCCTGGAGTTAGTGCTGCGTTTATTACTCTAATCCCAAAGACTAAAAATCCTACCGATTTGAAAGACTACAGGCCTATTACATTGATTGGTATTATTTCCAAAGTGATATCTAAGGTCCTTTCGAATAGGATCAAGAGGGTGATGGGTTCTATTATTTCAGAAACTCAGTCGGGTTTTCTGTCTGAGAGATTCATTCTTGATGGCCCTTTGATAATTAACGAGGTATTTTCTTGGCTGAAAAAAAGAAACGAAAGGGCTTTTATGTTTAAAATTGACTTCGAAAAGGCTTACGACAACGTTGACTGGAGCTTTTTGATTTCTATTCTGGAACAAATGGGTTTCCCGGCTCGTTGGTGTTTATGGATTAAAGGAGTTTTAAGATCGGCGCGTTCGTCGGTCTTAGTGAACGGTTCTCCCACTTTTGTATTCCAATGTGAAAAAGGCTTAAGACAAGGAGATCCTCTCTCCCCTTTCCTTTTTCTCATTGTCATGGAGGCCTTCACTTGGTTAATCAATAAAGCCTCGAGTATTGGTGTCCTTGAATGCATTAGAATCGGTGTTAATGGCCCAAGCTTATCTCACTTGCTCTATGCGGACGACGCCTTGATAGTAGGTAAATGGTCGTTTGATAATTTCAAGATTTTGCTTCGCATTCTCCGTATTTTCCATCTTTGCTCCGGTTTAAGGATTAACCTACATAAATCGGACATCTTTGGAATTAACTGTTCGAGTGAAGATGTTAAAGTTATGTCCGACCTTTGTGGGTGTAAGCAAGGTGTTCTTCCTTTCGATTATCTTGGCATTAGAGTTGGTGCCAATATGAACCGAATACGGAATTGGGAGGTGGTCGTGAATAAGGTTAAATCTAGACTGAAATTATGGAAAGCTAAGTTGCTTTCAATCGGTGGTAGACTTGTGCTCATCAAGTCGGTCTTAGCTAGTTTGCCCATATATTATTTTTCGATTTATAAAGCGCCGGTTAAGATAATTGAAGTCTTAGAATCGATTATGAAGAACTTTTTATGGGCTGGTAGCGAGACCGGTAAAAAGATCCACTGGGTGTCTTGGGATACTGTTACGGCTCTTAAAAAAAATGGCGGCTTGGGAGTTGCGAAGCTGGCTGAGGTTAATGTGGCTCTGCTGGTTAAATGGGCCTGGCGATATAGAGTCCAACCTACGAGTTTATGGAGGCAAGTTATTGATGCGTGTCATGGCAGAAACAAAGCCTGGGATTTACTTCCGTGCAAAGTGTCTGCTACAGGAGGATGGAAGGCTATTGTTACAGGTCTCAATAAACTTATGGTGGACTCCAAAAAGATTGTGTTCCAGTTCACAGGTCGGGTTGGGAATGGCAGTCAGCTTCGGTTTTGGCTGGATATTTGGCATGGAGATAACCCTCTTAAAGAAGAGTATCCTAACTTGTTTCGCCTTGTGGTTGATAAAACAGATGTTATCAACAATGTTTGGAATCCCTTTTCTAAAAGTCTCATGTGCAGATGGAAAAGATCCTTTTTGGTTGATTCAGAGATTCAAGAATTAAACAGGTTGGTTGATAGCCTGCAGAGCCTGTCTTATTCGGTGTCGAGTGATCGTTGGGTTTGGAACAAATCGTCAGACGGCGTCTATTCAGTGGCTGGTTTCAGAAAAATGTTAATTCAGGATCGAGATCAGCCCAGATTGACGCTTTTCAGGAGGATAAAATGGGTTCCTCTAAAGATTAGACTTTTCGTTTGGAGACTTGAGATGGATCGGATACCAACCAGATTGGCTCTTAGAAGAAGAAACGTCTATATCCCTGATGCAGCCTGCGCGCTTTGTGATGTGGAGGATGAATCTTCGCTGCACATCTTTACAGGGTGCGGTTGGTCATTCGGTTTGTGGTCGGCTATTGGTTCATGGTGCAAAGTTAGTTCCTTTTTTGCTTTTGAAGTTTCAGATTTATTAAAGGTTGCGGATGACATCAAGAACAAGGAGGCTAGACTCATCATTCAAGGTATTTTCTATGTGGCTATGTGGGCGATTTGGAGTGCTCGAAACAACAAGATTTTTAATGATAAGGAAGCTAAAGTTATAGAGGTGGTCGCGTCTGTTAAGTCGTTATCGTTTCTTTGGTTAAAGTCTAGATCCAGGTTTAAGAGTCTAGTCTGGAAAGATTGGGCGGTTTACCCGTTGTATATGTTGTGAGTTTTTTGAGGTCCGGTCCTTTCTTTGAGGACCGGGCGCGTTTCTAATGAAGTTCACCTTTCAAAAAAAAAAAATAGAAAATTGTATTTAAATGAGAAAGTCAATTAACACTTATTGATCAATCAATATTTTTAATTACTTTTAAATGAGAAAACCAAACCATAAATGTAAAACTTGGATATACCTTGAACTTGAAAAAACAATTAAAAATTTTGCATGAACATTTAACACTCAAGAGCTTCACGACTTCACTATCTTGGGTTTACATCGCTTACACAATCCATGTTGCAGGACACTAATCTGCTTTTACGATCTTTTTCTGCTTGCAAACAATGCCTCAGATCAGTCACCACGTCTTTCATGGTTGGCCTTTCGATGGATGAGGGGAAAACACAGGCCATTGCAGTTTCCACTACCTTCCTGACTGTATTGATGTCAAAATTGCCCTCTAATTTGGAATCAGTTATAGTTTCAACATTTCCATTTTCAATTGGTGACTTACACCAATTAACAATATTTTCACCATTTAACGTTGCTTTTCGGCCTGTAATCAACTCCAGTAGTACCACCCCGAAGCTGTACACGTCACTTTTCTCTGTCAACTTACGAGTCGAGTAGTACCTGCATTTTATGTTTCAACCACAAATTGTAAGCTTAGATTACAAACTTTCTCAATGTAAAGTGAATATAGTTATATGAGTGAATTACAATGGAAGGAACCTTAATATCTACAAAGGAAATAAGGAATTAAAAAAAACTAGGAAAGCCTATTATCGCATTAAAAATGTTGAAGAGAAAAACTCACTCCGGGTCAAGGTACCCAAAAGTGCCTACAACTCGTTCTGTAGATACATGAGTGGCATCTTTAGTAGGAAAAGATCTGGACAACCCAAAATCAGCCAATTTTGCCTGGAAGCTTTCATTCAACAATATGTTTGAAGGCTTGACATCTCTATGGACTATGGGTGCCGTGCAACCATGATGCATGTATGCTAGCCCTATGATATAAATCAGTGCATATATTAAAGCAACTTATGCTTAAAAAACCCAATCAACACAATCTGGTATGAAGTAACCTGTTTAATTTACTAACCTTCCGCTACATCACATCCAATTTGTAGCCTTCTTTCCCAGCTCAAGACATTCGGATGTCCATCTAATCAATCAAATGAAATGTGAAGCAATTAGCTGAAGACATAGTACATTAGAGTCTTGACTAGAGGACCGGTGATCATTTAAAAGTGGTAAGTGTATACTATACTAACATCCATTTACCATATAGATGCTTTTCTAAGTTCCCATTAGCCATGAATTCATATATGATAGCCTTGTGCTCGCCGTCATTGCAGTACCCAATGAGTGAAGTTATGTTTGTATGATGAATTAGCATCAGAAGCTTGACCTGTAAACGACAATTTCTTAGTCATCCATGTTATTGTTGGCCCCAACCCAAGAACAATCAAAACCAACAAACGAGATGACGATTATGAACTCGAACACTAAACTTAAAAATAAGATTATATTCAACTTGAAACATCATATTACAAGTGGACGGCCGGTAAGCGGGCAACAAGTTGCAAAATCAGCCCTTTTTAGATAGCAAAACCTACTCTATTAAAAATGAAACTTTACATAAAGTGAACTGCTTTGGATTCGCTTCATTAAGCAGTTGAAAGAAAACAGTCAAAGCAATTGGTTTTGTTTTCTTTCAATCATTTCGTAGGATATTGCTTAAGCATCATATCAAAAATTATACTGTTAGTAACTTGGGTTGTGATTCTTTCCTAAAAGATAGTTTTAATTGTAAATTACCTCGGCTTGAAATTCCTTGTAACCTTGAGAAGATGATTCAGAAAGCATCTTCACAGCAACTTGTTTATCCTCATAATATCCATGGAACACCCCTCCAAAACCTCCTCTTCCAATTTCTTTATGGAAGTTGTTAGTAATACCCACAACCTCAGAATACGTAAACTGTTGTTTTCTGGGTATAAAACTCTCATCCCTTTTGATCAATTCCGAAGTCGTTAATTGTAGATTTAATATCTCCTCCCTTTTTATCAAAGCTGCATTCGTTAATTCAAATTTTTGTAAGTACACGTTTCCATTTAAGACTAGAAGTTATAAATCATTTACGTAATATATGATTACAATGTTAAGAATACTGTAACCTTTTTTTCTCCGTTTAACTAGCCATATGATGACAGGTGACAACAATACCACGACGGCTAAAGCAATTGCTATGGTTGCAACCAGAAAGCGTGCTTTTTTATGCTTATTGTTTCCGCATGAACCCTCTTGACAAGAACTTTTATCTTCATCAGTGTTTTCTTCAATACTAATTATGTAAGTGAACTATGTTAGAACAAGTGAGGTGAATTGATTTAATTTTTCTTTCTTTATTAACAAACACAAGTATCAAACCTCAGCAACAGTGTCCCTTTTTTCTGTTTTGCTAGAAGTTGTGCTGGAAGTGATTTTGTGAAGTTATTTCCGGCTAAGTTGCTACAAGGAAGACCATGCATGATTATTATGCATCTAGTATAAACTTAATTTCTATTTGATACCAATAACCAGGTGACTTACAGAATCTTCAAATTGTCTAGTTGAGCAAGAAACTCCGGCACATATCCTGTCAAGTTATTGTAGGACAAGTCCCTGAAAAAGAAACACCCACAAAATAAATCAGATTGTACACATAAGTTTAATATGTTAAAGACTAAGAAGATATACGAAAGAACTTACAATGATTCTATTATTGTGAGATTAGCCAAGGCATTAGCTATCTTTCCACTCAATCCCCTCGACGACAAGTTCCTGCATCAAGTAAATGTCTACTGGTTTTAAATTGCGAACAAACGTGCCCAATAAAAAATCCCTCATAGAAAAAACTACTCGCAGGGTCTAGGGACGGTGTGGGATGTGAGGGCAAACTTTTCCTCAATCCCAGGAGATAGAGAAATGGCTATAAATAATAGATAGCACAATTGGGTACTTCAAATATGCCTAATGAAAAATTTTGCAAAATACAAGAGTAGTAGCTTGTTAAAATAAGAGCACTAGACTCTGCCAATAAATCTCATTTTTTATAGAGAAGTCTGGTATTTTTTTTACAGCGACCCATCTTGACCAGACCAGACCCGACCCAACCCCCTTCTTCAAACGGTCTATCCTGACCAAAACTCAACGAGACCTGGCAACTGACCCGACCTAAGCAGCCCGTTTTGCCAGGCCTAGTAACATAATGTGGTCTTGAAATGGAAAACAATATTTATATATTAAAAATATATATATATATATATATATATATATATATATATATATATATATATATATATATATATATATATATATATTAATCAGTGATGGTTGTGAAATTAAATACATACAAGGATATGATGTTAGCTGCCCCATGACCACTATAGCTGCAGTTAAGACCAACCCAAACATAGTCCTGTGGAAAACAGGGATCTCCTTGCCAGCTTATGTTTGTTAACCCATAAGTTGACTTGGTACTCCAGATTGCAGCAGCTCAAATATTGAACAACGAAGGTAAGAAAATAGATCGAAAAGCAATATATTATATAATATAATGTTTAAAGGTGCGGAAAATACTACAATGAAACATCATCATCATCATCATCATACTCAGTTTATCCCACCTATAACAAAGCTAAGGTAGGGTCTGAGGAGGGTAAGATGTAGACAGCCTTACCTCTATCCCTAAGAATAGAGAGGCTGCTTCCAGTGAGACCCCCGGCTCGATGTGGTTTGGTATCAAGCCTTAGACATAAGGCACAAAACACTTAGCAATCGGGACAAACCCGATCGGTGCATGTAACCCTTTGTCTTTTGGCGATCAACGCCACCACATGATGCATGATTAACCGTCCGTCGTTTTTAACGTTATTTTCACGAAATAAGTAAAATAACGTTAAAACTAGTGCAACTTTACTTTTGCCCCCGAGGGCCACACATATATACATTATATGCGCACACCGTAAGTGGGGCGTAACTACAATGAAACAAAACATATTATATATACCATCTTTGTCATCTGTTTGGTTTTGCCAGAGCTGCCTCAACCTAACAACCTCTAATGCATTTACGATAGGAGGGAGAGTTGAATTTAAGGTTTTGTTTATTAAAAGCGTATAGCTTGATGAACCGGAAAGAATTTCACTTCGGATTGTGGTCATGTTAGTTGACACCGGATATGTTCCAATCGGTTTGCCATTAATATAAATGTTGACTTCTCTGGTCTGATTGGTTTCTAGCTTTTGAACTTCAGCAAGGTGAATGTAAAAAATATACTCAGCGATAGTATTAGCTGCATCGAACGGAAAGACTATGGCACTTGTAGAGTTTGTTGGTGTAATGGCAGTGCTCATGACCTCTGATGGCACTTGTTCCACATTATTAGGCCCTAAAGTAACTCTATCAGAAGTCTGCACTGCTTTACAGCCATCCAAAGATCTTGGGTCCCACAATCGATCATACTTGTCATCATCATACCTGATTCAGTATACAAAAAAAAGATATAATAATTCAACAGTATTATAATTTATGAAATTAATCATAATAAAAATAAAATGCTGACCGGATGTATTGATCTGCACCAAAATCAGCATGACCCAGGTAGGTGGTTAATAATGATCTTGTTTGGTATTCATACATGGCGATATCCAAAGGTCTTAGTTGCAATGATGTAATGTAAGGTGGTCCATTGCCTGTGTTAACGAGGCAAACATTTATGTAGTCTGATGAGGCGCGGTGTATAATTTCACTGTAGCTAGGTTTGCTTGAATTTGAAGCATAAGGTCTAGTCCAAAAACCACCTCCAATATAAAGATCAAATAGCGGGGCTTGACCTTTATCGCCGTACATGAAATGTGCCCTTATCAAATACCTGGTGTCCTTCCCATTCCGGGGTCTGAGAGTGTAACAGTTCCATTCATTTTCAGGAAAGCTTCTATGACTGCGGTACACGCGTGGGAAATCTTTATCTGAGAGTGTATTCGCCACCCCACTTTCTATGAAGCCATCATCTGAAACATAATTTATGCCGTCTTTTGTGTACTTCGTCCCTGGCGGACTTCCACAATCTAGGCTAATGAAGCCTGCATGCTAACAAAAGGTTATGTTAGAGCACCACGTTTGAATATTTGACAAAGAAAAAAACGGAAAAGTACTACTAAAGTAGTCATTGAATTCATTTTAGCTCGCGAACTTTAAAAAACGCGAGCTAAATTTTAGTGACTATTTTAGAAAACTGTTTGGTCAACATGATGCAATTTTTCAAGAGAAAAGAAATGAAAATTACCTTGTTGAGCATGAATCATAGCCGATACATGAAAAAGCAGAAGAGTAAACAAAAATCTCATGTCTAGTGCTGATCTTATATCTTATGTCTTATCTATAACAAGCCTTCAATCTAGCTAGCTAACTACTTGTTCTCATAAACTCTGAAAAACAATAAGTTTTAGGAAAGCAAATGAAGGAGGAGCATCACCCATTGTCATATCTATGTATATCTCACACAAGTTTCATCCTCAGTCCCTTGAGTTCGATAAAATACACCACAACAACCCTTTATTTTTCACAAAGCTCCTTTTTATCCTCAGCTTAACACCCTTCATTGAATGTGAAAGATTTATATATATATATATTTTAACCACTTCCACTGAAGAAGCTTTGTGGGTGTACTTTAATTCTTTATTAAAGAATATAAAGTGTGCATGCCACTTTAAAAAAGATCAAATTATTATTAAAGAATTGTTTAAAAATCACAAACGATCGACTTGCTTTGTTGGAAAAGACTAAAGTCTTGTGTTTTGTTGTCAATCACGTTAAGGCCCTACGAAAAAATATTTAAAATCCCAAACATAATTTGTAAAGGTTAATCTTGATGGGATGATGAGTATGTTTCAATGGGTCACATCGAGTCATTGTTGTCCCGTAATCATCATCATCTTGTTAGTATTGTGAAGCGGATTATCGTTTCATGTTGAATCTCATACAAACCCCACGCACACAAATGTTTAGAACAGAAAACTTTTATTTACTGGTGGTGTCGGAGAGAATGTTTGTGAAAAAAACATACAAACCCCACGCACACAAATGTTTACAATCAAACTAACATATACTAGCTTGTTCCCACCCGCGTGTTGCGGTGGAGAACCAACCTGTTTTGGAAAGCAAAAATAACTAAAGTTACCGTTAATATCATTTGAAACTATATACATAAAAGATAAAACATGAAATCATGACATCGTAGCAAAAAATTCGATTGACATGATTAAAAGCGGTAACTTTATTAATGTTCGGTGATGGTACTATAAAGTTACCTTTATAGTACCGGCCCAAAAACAAACAAAAACCTCAAAAAAAAAAAAACAAAAAAAACCCTGTCCAACCACCGGTTTCCCGGTCCGATCGGCCACTTTCCCGGTTCACCGGTCCGATACACTGGCGGTCCATTGTATCAAACCAGATCAGCCGGGGTCCGGAGGCCTATCCGACCGGTCGGACCAGCCGGTTTGGTCCGGTTTTCAAAACCCTGGTTTTTACTAATACTTTGATAAATAAATTAAGTAAAAATGTTTATTATTGCTTATGAATCCCTACTCCCTAGTAAATGTGAAATCATAAATTTGGATATAGTTAGTTTGATATAATTTAACACTTTAGAAACAATATTGTTGTGGATAAAAAATTATACGTACAATAGTTGTTGCAAAAGTATTTTGCAAATTATCACTAAATTAAAAATTATTTTTGATTTTAACATATGTTTCTAGTTTTAGTTTTTAATTACTTTAACACCTGATAATTTCATGTCAAACCAGTCTTGATGTTTACCGGCTAAATGCATTATCGTTTACTTTTAACATAAAATACCATTTTTTTATAGAAAAAAAAATTACGTACTTGTTTATACATACTCATACTCGCAAATATATAGATGAATAGTTAACGAAAGGAAATCCAGATCTCATCAATACATGTGACTTTACTTTAGCTACCTTCGTTCAAATTTAGCAATTCCAACACTCATCCTTCTTTCTTTTTGTTTTGGACCGATATCTTCATCTCTCTTTGTTTTGGTCTTCTCTCTCATAATATCTAAAAATCATGTTGTTTTCACTCATCTACTTTTAGAAAACTGGATTGAGGGACATATAAGAGTAAGGTGTCTAGCTGGGAAATTTCGGCGGGGAAAACCATGATGCTGCCATGGTGGTCATGTGGGTGGTCGCCAACACCCACACCCACATTTCACATGGCGTTAAATATGTTGTAATCCTCGAGTTATGCAAAGAAATGTCATCTAGTTAAACAAAAAAGTAGGGTGACTCAAAGTAATGATACAAAGTTGAGGCCTTCATATAAAAATCAAAAAGCTAGAAGGCCGAGTAAAGGGATAACAACCCTAGGTATATAGTACTAATTGTTAGACTATAAAATGTCAAGGGATTGAGCAGTGCTCAAATTTGATTAGAGACATTAAGGTTCTTTGGTTGTTTGGTGCCCAAAAAATCAATTACATTTGTTGTAAAATTTGGTTCTAAAATAATTTGTTTCACTTACCCTTGTTTGTATTTTTTTAGCTTAAATGTCTAGGTTGCAGAGCAACTTATGTCGGCGGTTGTGCGGTTTGCTGATCTGAGAATGGATATGTCATTCTTCATCAGTGATAAGGTGATGCATCAACCAAGTCTGTAAGGAAGGAAGGAACAAGAAATGCAGAAGACAAAAACACAAAAAAACACTCTTTTTATGATGACATTCCTATCTATCTTTGTACGACATGTATCTTTTGTCTTTTGATATCTACACTACATTAACATTACACTAGATTTACATGACATACCGATGCTTTGTTTTGTGTAGCGAAGTAGCAGCACATTAGTGTTTGACTATTCTTATAAACATTTGGAACATGCTTCATATTGAACTTATAATATTATGATTTCTACATTATGTGTTTTTTATATGGTGAATATATAACAATTTCAGTATGTATATTTAATTAGAAATAATTTTATGAATGAATTGTGCTACAAAAGTCTACTTTATATTGTGGTAAAAACTAAAGTGCCACTAAAAGTAGTATGAATATATGTAACTAGGATAAGTTTTACTAACACAAAATTTGTGTCACTAAAACCCTAAAACTTTGCAGCAACATATTGAAAAAGTGCCACTAAAAGGCTTTAGTGCTACACCCTTTTAGTGACACTTTTTTTGTGTGCCGCCCATTCTTATGTGGGCTTTTGGTGGCAGTTTTATAGCCTATTGTGACATTTTATGAGTGCCACTACATGGCAATTTTTTTGTAGTGGTTTGAGTTTATAATAAATATCAAAGTTTAAATCGGGAGTGATTTAAGTAAGGTGAAAACTCGTAAGATTAGGTGTTAATCGCGTGATTACAGGTTAGGGTCTTACATTATACTCTCCACAAGTCAGGCCAGGCCCAAGGGGCGACTAGCAGCATCGACAGGCGACTATGAATCATAGTCGCCTCAAAAGCATAGGACCATGACCATAGTCGCCCAAAAGACACACGACGCTAGTCGTGTAAACCAATCATAGTGGTCCAAAACATCCCCCAACACTATAAAAACGTACAAATTACATATAAACGACCATAAAACAACATAAAAACACCTATACTAGGCTAGGGACATCTAGAATACATGTACTAACAATGGGGAACCAGAAAAGAGGGATGAGGCTAGTGAATTTGAAAATTGGGCTTGCTTTGCTTTTTTATAACAAACAAAAGGATCAAACCTTCTTTGTGTTTCAGTTTTATGTGTATTTTTTGTTTGCAATTTTTTTATTAATTTGTGTGTTTGATGAATATAAGTTTGTGTAGATTGCAATAATCATGGGATTTCACCAAGGAATTCATACTATGTAATGTAAGGGGAAATAATCAAGAGAAAATTGTATTTAAATGAGAAAGCCAATAAACTCTTATGGATCAATCAATATTTTTAATTAATTTTAAATTAGAAAAGCAAACCATAAATGTAAAACTTGGATATACCTTGAACTTGAAAAAACAATTAAATTTTACATGAACATTTAACACTCAAGAGCTTCAAGACTTCACTATCTTGGGTTTAGATCGCTTACACAATCCATGTTACAGGACACTAATCTGCTTTTACGATCTTTTTCTGCTTGCAAACAATGCCTCAGATCAGTCACCACGTCTTTCATGGTTGGCCTTTTGATGGATGAGGGGGAAACACAGGCCATTGCAATTTCTACTACCTTCCTGACTGTATTGATGTCAAAATTGCCCTCTAATTTGGAATCAGTTATAGTTTCAACATTTCCATTTTCAATTGGTGACTTACACCAATTAACAATATTTTCGCCATTTATTATTGCTTTTCGGCCTGTAATCAACTCTAGTAGTACCACTCCGAAGCTGTACACGTCACTTTTCTCCGTCAACTTACGAGTTGAGTAATACCTGCATTTTATGTTTCAACCACAAATTGTAAGCTTAGATTACCAACTTTCTCAATGTAAAGTGAATATAATTATATGAGCGAATTACAATGGAGGGAACCTCAATATATACAAAGGAATTAAAAAAAAACTAGGAAAGCCTATTATTGCATTAAAAATGTTGAAGAGAAAAACTCACTCCGGGTCAAGGTACCCAAAAGTGCCTACAACTCGTTCTGTAGATACATGAGTGGCATCTTTAGTAGGAAAAGATTTGGACAACCCAAAATCAGCCAATTTTGCCTGCAAGCTTTCATTCAACAATATGTTTGAAGACTTGACATCTCTATGGACTATGGGTGGCGTGCAACCATGATGCATGTATGCTAGCCCTATGATATAGATCCGTGCATATATATTAAAGCAACTTATGCTTAAAAAACCCAATCTGGTATGAAGTAACCTATTTAATTACTAACCTTCCGCTGCATCACATCCAATTTGTAGCCTTCTTTCCCAGCTCAAGAGATTCGGATGTCCATCTGATCAATCAAATGAAATGTGAAGCAATTAGGTGAAGACATAGTACATTGAAATATTGACGAGATGGCAGGGGAATAGGTGATAATTTAAAAGTGGTAAACGTATACTACACTAACAGCCATTTACCATATAGATGCTTTTCTAAGTTCCCATTAGCCATGAATTCATATATGATAGCCTTGTGCTTGCCGTCATTGCAGTACCCAATGAGTGAAGTTATGTTTGTATGATGAATTAGCATCAGAAGCTTGACCTGTAAACGACAATTTCATAGTCATCCATGTTATTTAAAGTTGTAGTAGCTTTGTTTTTATTATTCCAGTTAGTCGGAAAACTTCATTGTAATCTGTGATGGCTTTTGCTTTATATGCTCTAAATAAAAGATTACATATTCAATTCGACTGACTTTGTGTTCTTATTTTCTGTTTTAGTTCTCTGTTCATACCTGAGTAATACCAATATTTGGTATTGCTGCCTAGGGCTCGTACCAGGGAAGCCTCCACCGACAGCGGGTGTGTCGGTCGGTGGAGGTGGAGGGCAGGCTTGAAGGAAGATGGTTTGGGACAACAGGGGCGGTTTCGGAGTTGTTTTATAGCAGAAAATGGAGACTATTAAAGTGTTTTGGTTCAATCGTTGTCGTCGTGGAGTGTTGTATGAGGCAACGAGGGTGACCGGTGATGAACATCGGTGTTCCGTGGCTGCTAGTGTTGATCAAAAGAAGATGATTCAGGTTGTAGTTGCTGGTTTGCGCAATTAGTCTACAACCAGTGAGAACGAGTTCCTTGATCGGCTTGGTTCGTTCTAAAAGGATATCTACGTAGGTGTGTGACAAACGGACAGAAATGATTCGTCAAAGCGGACAGCTTTGGATTCGCTTCATTAAGCAGTTGAAAGAAAACGGTAAAAGCAATTGGCTTTGTTTTATTTGTCTGTGGAGTGGCCTCTTTTAACAATCGTGATCGGAAAAAGGTACGGGTTGTCAAAACAACACGGTGTGAAGATTATGGCATTGGTGTTCAAATCGGGTGGGTTTGGATTTGGCCAGAGGAGGTCGTCTTCTTGTATTTCCTTTGATTTTTTTTAACTCACTTATCACTGCGCGCTAAACAACCCACTTCGAATCACTCGAACAATTTCTTCATGATTAGAATACTAGATTTTTATTTTTTCCTATATAGATACTGAAATCAAATTCTAAATGGAATAGACGAACTTGATTTTCTATTTCTTGATTCACGTATAGACCACTGATTGTTTTAAAATTATTCAATGAGTTTATGTTTAACAATTATGTCGGTTTCTCTAAAAAGGACACTGCCCTCAAAAACCACAAAAAAAACTCTGTCAAATTGCACAATGTCTTGGAGAAAATTTATGTTTGACCCCGCGCCAGAAAGCTATCGTTTTTTTGCTTATAGAGGCCTCACGCCCCAAATTTCTTAACGGTTATCCCTATTGAAGGTCTGGGTCAACGGATGTTAGCAGTGGAGTACCATGGCAATCCTTAAATACCGCTTGATGATCCCCATGTTCCCGGATGACAATACTTATCCGGTCTACCGTAAAGCATGCCTGGATAAATATGGGAAGCATGCACTCCACTGCAGAGAGTTTTTGGGGAGTAAATACCACCATGATTTTGTTCAAGGTGCGTTCATGGATATTCTTAGATGAGCAGGGATCTCGGCAAAGAAAGAGGCGCCAGTTAATTTTCTTACAGACCCAGCGGAACGGAGGTCCACTACGTCCGACCGATTTGCTAGTGTTTGGTTAGGAAGGCAGGAAACCTGCATGTCTGAATCTTACAGGTGTGTCTCCTTTAGCTAGGATCCGAGATAGTGGGTTCGTGGCCGGGCAAGCGTTCTGAGAGCAGAGTCGAATAAGGTGGCAAAGCACGCTAAAGCATGCAAGGATAATCAACATACCTTGGTCCCCCTGGCTTTTGACACTTTTGGCTCATTGGCGCAGGAGGTGATTCGGTTTCTGGCAAAGATTCAGCAGGTGGTCCACAACAACTTTTAGACTCCCCAAGGGCGAGGATTTATTTTCAATAGATAAAGGCTCTCTATTCCGAATAGGTTGGTGACGCAGCCTATTGACAGTCTACCTGCTATCCTATGTGATTTGCCTTTTTTTTATCAATGAAACTCAAATTTAGGAGGTTCTTTCCTTTAACAAAAAAGTTATGGATGTATTTGATTCTTTCAATCATTTCGTAGGATATTGCTTTAGCATCATATCAAAAATTATTTTGTTAGTAACTTGGGCTGTGGTTCTTTCCTAAAAGATAGCTTTATTTGTAAATTACCTCGGCTTGAAATTCCTTGTAACCTTGAGATGATGATTCAGAAAGCATTTTCACAGCAACTTGTTTATCCTCATAAAATCCATGGAACACCCCTCCAAAACCTCCTCTTCCAATTTCTTTCTGGAAGTTGTTAGTAATACCCACAACCTTAGAATACGTAAACTGTTGTTTTCTGGGTGTAAAACTCTCATCCCTTTTGATCAATTCTGAAGTCGTTAATTGTAGATTTAATATCTCCTCCCTTTTGATCAAAGCTGTAGTCGTTAATTCAAATTTTTGTAAGTACTTTTCCATTAAGACTAGAAGATATAAATCAATTACGTGATATATATATATATATATATATATATATATATATATGATTACAATGTTAAGAATACTATAACCTTTTTTTCTCCGTTTAACTAGCCATACGATGACAAGTGACAACAATACCATGACGGCTAAAGCAATTGCTATGGTTGCAACCAGAAAGCGTGCTTTTTTATGCTTATTGTTTCCGCATGAACCCTCTTGACAAGAACTTTTATCTTCATCACTGCTTTCTTCAATACTAATTATGTAAGTTAACTATGTTAGACAAGTGAGGTGAATGTTGATTTAATTTTTCTTTCTTTATTAACACAGGTATCAAACCTCAGCAACAGTGTCCCTTTTTTCTGTTTTGCTAGAAGTCGTGCTGGAAGTGGTTTTGTGAAGTTGTTTCCAATTAAGTTGCTACAAGGAAGACCATGCATGATTATTATGCATCTAGTATAAACTTAATTTCTATTTGATACCAATAACCAGGTGACTTACAGAATCTTCAAATTGTCTAGTTGAGCAAGAAACTCCGGCACATCTCCTGTCAAGTTATTGTAGGACAAGTCCCTGAAAAAGAAACACCCAAAAATAAATCAGATTGTACACGTAAGTTTAATATGTTAAAGACTAAGAAGATATATGAAAGAACTTACAATGATTCTATTATAGTGAGATTAGCCAAGGCATTAGCTATCTCTCCACGCAATCCCCTAGACGACAGGTTCCTACATGATCAAGTAAATATTTACTGGTTTTAAATTACGAACAAACGTGCCCAATAAAAAATCTCTCATAGAAAAAACTACTCGCAGGGTCTAGGGACGGTGTGGGATGCGAGGGCAAAATGTTTCTCCATCCCAGGAGATAGAGAAATTGCTATAAATAATAGATAGCACAATTGGGTACTTCAAATATGCCTAACGAAAAATTTGCAAAATACAAGAGTAGCAGCATGTTAAAATATGAGCACCAGACTCTGCCATTGTTATGGAGAATTCTGGGTTTTTTTTACAGCGGCCCATCTTGACCAGACCCAACCTAACCCCCTTCTTCAAACGATCTATAGTGACCCAACCTCATCAAGACCTTGCAACTCACCCGACTTGAGCAGCCCGTTTTGCCAGGCCTAGTAACATAAAGTGGTTTTAAAATGAAAATCAATATTTATATTAGTCAGTGATGATTGTGAAATTAAATACATACAAGGATATGATGTTAGCTGCCCCATGACCATTATAGCGGCAGTTAAGACCAACCCAAACAAATTCCTGTGGATAACAGGGATCTCCTTGCCAGCTGATGTTCGTTAACCCATAAGTTGACTTGGTACTCCAGATTGCAGCAGCTCAATTATTTAACAATAAAGGTTAGAAAATTGAAAGATCGCGATATATAATAGCAGCAATTATTTAACAGAATATATACCATCTTTGTCATCTGTTTGGTTTTCCCGGAGCTGCCTCAAATTAAAAATCTCTAATGCATTTAAGATAGGAGGGAGTGTTGAATTTAAGGTTTTATTTATTATAAGCGTGTAGCTTGATGCACCGGAATAAATTTCACTTTGGATTGTGGTCATGCTAGTTGACACCGGATATGTTCCAATCGGTTTGCCATTAATATAAATGCTGACTTCTCTCTTCTGATTGGTTTCTAGTTTTTGAACTTCAGCTAGGTAAAAGTAAAAAATATACTCATCAGCGGTAGTATCTGCATCGAATGAAAAGACTATGGCACCTGTAGAGTTTGTTGGTGTAATGGCAGTGCTCATGACCTTATATGGCACTTGTTGCACATTATTAGGCCCTAAAGAAATTGTATCAGAACTCTGCACTGCTTTACAGCCATCCAAAGATTTTGGAGACCACCATCTATCATACTTGTCATCATCATACCTGATTAAAAAAAGATTTAATACTAAGCAACAATTATTATAACTTATGAAATTAACCCCAAAATAAATATAGAATGCTGACTCGATGAATCCATCGGCACCAAAATTAGCATGACCCAGGGAGCTGGTTTTTAATGAAAATGATCTTGTTTGGTATTCATACATGGCGATATCCAAAGGTCTTAGATTTAATGTTGTGATGTAAGGGGGTCCATTCCCTGTGTTAACGAGGCAAACGTTTATGTAATCTGATGAGGTGAGGTATATAATTTCAGTGTAGATAGGTCTGGTTTGTTCTGGATGAGAAATTGTAGTCCAATAATCTGCTCCAATATAAAGATCAAATGACGGGGCTTGACCTTTATCTCCGTAAAGGAACAAGGTCCTTATCAAGTACTTGTTGGTCTTCCCTTTCTGGGTTCTAAGAGTGTAACAGTTCCATTTATTTTCAGGAAAGCTTCGAAGACTGTGGTACGAACGTACAGCGTAGTTGGTTTGGATGGTATCATTGCTCACCCCAGTTTCTATGAAGCCATCATCTGAAACATAATTTACACCGTGTTCTGTGTAGTTAGTCCCTGGCGGACTTCCACAATCTAGGCTAACGAAGCCTGCATGGTAACAAAAGGTTAAGTCAGAGAACCGCATTTGAGTATTTGATAATGAAAAAAAAAAGGAAAATTACTAAAATAATTCTAAAAAATAGTCATTAAATTAATTTTAGAGCAACTAGTTTAGGAGTAAGTTTGGTCAATATGACTAGACCAACTATATATTTTCCCAGAAAAGGAAAGAAAAGAAATATACCATCTTGAGCATAAATCGTAGAAGCAACATGAAGAAGCAGAAGAGAAAACTGTTGGATGATTTACAAGTATGAACGCAAATCGTTAACAGAAACTGATAATCTTATTGAATAATCGATTGAATCGTATGAAAATACAAAGAAATGTGTTCTTGTGTTTTTGGATAATAATAACTTGATAACCGTAAAAGTGAAACAATCTAAACTATATATACATAAACGAATTAGATCTAAGCGACGTGTCCTTCATCGAAGCATTGTGTCTTCTCAAATGAACCATCGCGTCTTTAAGATATGAACCGGCTTGTATAGTTGAACCGGTGTCTTGGTTTGAATATATCTAGCTTATATTATATCATCGTCCAATACCCTCCCTTAAGCTAGATTGGTAGTACATTTAACATAGTGCGTAGTCTTGTGAAGTCCTTTGGTTGTAGTGCTTTGGTGAAGATATCCGCTATTTGATCTTTCGTGTTACAGTACTTGATCTCCATGTCTTCAGTTTTGATTATATCTCTTATGAAGTGATATTTGATCCTAATATGTTTGCTCTTCCCATGATAGACTGGATCCTTTGTGAGATTGATGGTAGATTTATTATCACAATACAAAGTAATTGCTTTATTTGTGTCAAACTCTAAATCTTTTAAGATCCCTTTGAGCCATAGAGCTTGACATCCAGTGAGAGACAAAGCAATATATTCTGCTTCTGTTGATGATAATGCTACCACTTTTTGTTTCTTTGATTGCCATGAAATTGCTCCTGATCCTATATTGAATATATATCCTGATGTGCTTTTGCTATCATCTATATTTCCTGCATAGTCACTATCACTAAAGCCCTTCAATTCAAATGAGTTTTTGTTGTATACGATTCCATATTCTGAAGTGCCTTTTATATATCTCAATATATGTTTTCCTGCTTCCCAATGTGACTTCTTTGGTTGATCCATGAATCTGCTGATCTTGCTGACTGCAAACATTATATCAGGTCTTGTATTTGTTAAATACATAAGGCTTCCAACTAAACTTCGATATAAGCTTGGGTCAATATTCTCTTCATTGCTATTCTTGATCAACTTCAATCCATATTCCATTGGAGTTGAGACTCTAATGCTATCTGCCATACGAAATCTTTCAAGTATGTCTTTAGCATACTTAGTTTGAGAAATCTTTATTGCTTCTTGATCATAGGTAACTTCCATTCCTAAGAAATAGTGTAGCTTTCCCATGTCTGTCATTTCAAACTCCCTTTTCATGGATTCTTTAAATGAGGTTATTTCTTCCATGCAGTCACTAGCAATGATTAAATCATCTACGTATAAACACACCACTAGTCTGGAGGTCTTTGTCTTCTTTAAAAACAAGGTATGTTCAAATGTGCATCTTTTGAAGCTATTTTGTTCAAAATATTGATTGATTCTACTATACCATGCTCGTGGAGCTTGCTTCAATCCATACAGTGCTTTCTTAAGAAGGCATACCTTATTTTCATTTCCCTTTTCTATAAATCCCAGAGGCTGTTCTATAAATACTTTCTCTTTTAGTTCTCCATTCAAGAATGCAGTTTTCACATCCATTTGGTGTAGATACCATTTATATTGAGCTGCTAAGGCAAGAACTAGTCTTACAGTCTCAAAACGGATTACTGGTGCAAATACTTCCTGATAATCTATCCCATATTTTTGTTTGTAGCCCTTGACCACTAGACGAGCTTTGTGTTTGTCTATGTTTCCATGTTCATCATATTTGGTCTTGTATATCCATTTTACTCCTATAGGTTTTTGATCTTTTGGTAAATCAACCAACTCCCAGGTTTCATTCTTTTGTATAGATTCTATTTCCCTCTTCATTGCTTCCTTCCATTTTTCGTTCTTACTAGCTTCATCATAATCAATTGGATCTGAATCAGTGTAAAGTGCAAAGTTTGCAGCTTCATGATGTCTCTGATATAAATCCCGTACTTCTGGACTACTTAATGGTTGGGTTCTACTAAGAATATCTGCCATTGAACGTATTTTTAAAGGTGGACTTTGACTGGATGTTGTGGCATCTAGATTTTCATCCTCAATTTCGATTTCTTGCTCTTCCTGTCTTTCATTTTCAGATGCATTGTGTATGGGTGAGTATTCTTCATTTCTTGATGTCTGATCATGTGTATTGTTCTCATTGTTTTCCGTGTTTTCATCTTGAATCACAATATCTTCATCTTCTATTTCTTTCCAAGTTTTGTCTTCATCAAATATAACATCTCGGCTAACTATAGTTTTTCTTGTAGTTGGATTGTATAACTTATAAGCTTTACTATTCTCACTATATCCAACAAAGATGGCTCTTTCTGTTTTATCATCAAGTTTACCCCGTTTTTGTTCTGGAACATGTGCATAAGCAAGACAACCAAATATTCGTAGATTTGATACATCAGGTTTGATTCCAGTCCAAGCTTCTTCTGGAGTTTTATCACTGATACTCTTAGAAGTTGTTCGATTTAGGAGATATGTTGTGCAACTTACTGCTTCTCCCCAATATTCATTCGGGAGTTTCTTTGTCTTCAACATGCTCCTACTTAATTCCATTAAGGTTCTATTTTTACGTTCTGCAACTCCATTTTGTTGTGGTGTATAACTTGTGGTCAGTTGATGATGTATTCCATGTTCTTGTAAGAATTCTTGGAAAGTGTTTCCACAATATTCTCCACCTCTGTCAGTCCTAAGATATTTTATTCTTTTGTCTGACTGATTTTCTGCTAAGGCTTTAAATACTTTGAAGAAATGTAGTGCTTGTGATTTTTCTTTGAGGAAGTATACCCAGGTTTTTCTTGTGAAATCATCTATGAAAGTAATGAAGTATCTGCATCCTCCTATTGTCTTTGTTCTCATTGGTCCACATATGTCTGAGTGAACAAGTTGTAGTGGACTTTCTGCTCTCCATTTTGCTTGTTTGCTAAATGGTTTTCTTGCATGTTTTCCTAAAGCACATCCTTCACATACGTTTTCTGTCTTATATATCTTAGGTAACCCTTTCACTGCATGTTTGTGTTCCATTTCAATTAACGTTTCATAGTTGATGTGACCATATCTTTGATGCCATAAGTCTGAACCGGTCTTTGTGGACGTGTATAGTACTTTTGGCAAGTCTTGATTTGGGTATAAAGGAAACATCTTGTTTTGAGTCATAGGTGTTTCTGTAATTGTCTTTCCCTCATGATTTTTTATGGTGCACATTCCTTTACCAAAAAACACATCATATCCCTTTTGCAGTAATTGTCCCACACTAAGTAAATTGTGCCTTAATCCTTCCACATAAAATACATTTGGTATTTTATTTACTTTATCATTTACTCTTATGCATACTTCCCCACTTCCCAATACTTGTAGTTTCTTATCATCACCTGTTCTAACTTCTCTTCTATCTTTATCATTAAATGTGATGAATATATTCTTATTTCCTGTCATATGATTACTACATCCGCTGTCTAAGTACCAACAATTTTTGTCCTTATTTTCTTCCATGTTGAATATCATGAACATGGTATCTCGTTCTGAGTTATTTCCTTCTTGACACACCATTGCGGATTCTTCTTTCTCACTTTCTTCCTTATTTGGACAATTTCTAGCTATATGACCTAATCCTTGGCAGTTATAACATACAATGGGTCCGTATCGCCCTGGTCTGCCTCCTCTTCCTCTTCCTCTTCCTCTGTAGCTGTTATTATATCTATTCCCTCCTTTATTTCTTACTTGAGTCCCGTCTTGTACTTGGAATGCTTGATCTATGACGTGTGTGTCATATTGCTTAAGTCTTAATTCATGGGATTGTAATATTCCCATGAGTTCTTCAATTGATAATACTTCTAAATCTTTGGACTCTTCTACAGCTACTACTACTGACTCATATTTTCTGGTCATACTCCGCAATATTTTCTCAACTACTCGCTTATCGCTTATATCTTCTTCATTCATCCTTAACTGGTTAACTATTGTGGTAACCCTATCAAAGTATCCTTCTATTGTTTCTGTTTCTGACATTCTTAGGATGTCAAATTCGCATCTAAGGGTTTGTAACTTTACTGTCTTTACGCGACGCTCTCCATGATATGATTTATATAATATTTCCCATGCTTCCTTAGATGATTTTGCATTTGCAATTCTTTCAAATATTGTTTCCGTTGATGCTTGAAATAGATAATGAAGTGCCTTCTTATCTTTCTTATTTTGTTCCCTATGTTCTCTTCGTAAGGTGTCACTTGCATCATTTGGTAATTCCCTAACACCATCCTCTACTATATTCCACAAATCTTGAGACTCTAAGAGTACTCTCATTTGGATATGCCAATGATAGTAATTTTGCCCTAACAATTTTGGAATTTGGGTTTGTATCCCTCCTTGTGTTGTCATGATTTCTTTTCTTCAAACCAAAATATGATATTTGTTTGATAGAAAATAAATCTGGACAACTTTAGTGATTATAATAATCGGCCTCTGGATTGGATAACTTTCTGATTGACTTTGGATGGTCAAAGGCTTTACAAACTTTTAATAATCAAATATAATCTATACGGATCCCCTTTAAAAAAAAATAACTTCCCGCGTAAAAGATCCCGAAGAACACAGAATCAATCCAAATCAAAATATTACTTAGTATGTTGCCTAAACTATATCTTGATTCCTATAGAACTAACAGTGCGAGATCTTTGTAAGGGATTTATAAACAAAAAACGCGTGATGATCTGAGTATGTAATACTCTGTTTCTTATGAGACGAAAAATCAACAAACTAAATAGAGGGATCAAGGAATTTACAGACTGTTTGAATTGTGATTCGATAGGAGATCTTTGTTATGATATTATGCGCAAATTCTGTCACAGTTTTGTCAATCCTTGAATCTTTCAGAGTGATTTGACTTCGTTCCTCTGTTTTTTGATAAAAAACCCGACGATAGATTGATGAATATGTTCGAATGATTCTTCGTTTCCTTGGCTCTGATACCAGTTTTGTTGGATGATTTACAAGTATGAACGCAAATCGTTAACAGAAACTGATAATCTTATTGAATAATCGATTGAATCGTATGAAAATACAAAGAAATGTGTTCTTGTGTTTTTGGATAATAATAACTTGATAACCGTAAAAGTGAAACAATCTAAACTATATATACATAAACGAATTAGATCTAAGCGACGTGTCCTTCATCGAAGCATTGTGTCTTCTCAAATGAACCATCGCGTCTTTAAGATATGAACCGGCTTGTATAGTTGAACCGGTGTCTTGGTTTGAATATATCTAGCTTATATTATATCATCGTCCAATAAAAACAAGATTCTCATGTCTAGTAATGCTGATCTTATCTGTAACAAGACTGCAATCTAGCTAGCTAGCTAGCTACTTGTTTTCATAAACTCATGACCACACACTAATTAACAATACACAACTCTGAAAGAAACAACAAACAATTTACACAAAGTTTAACAAATGGTGAAAGCTAGTGAAGAAGGAGCATCACCCCTTGTCATATCTATATCTCACACAAGTTTCATCCTAAGTCCCTTAACTTCCATTAAATACACCGCGGCAGCCCTTTATTTTTCACAAAAGCTCCTTTTTATCCTCACTTCTCATTGGATGCGAAAATGTTATATATTTTAATAATTCCACTATAGAAGCTTCGTGGATGTTTAATTCCTCGTTAATGAATATAAAGTTTGTTTGCCACATTAAAAAAAGAAATATCAAATTAATTATTAAGGGCCTAAAATCACAATCAACTTACTTTGTTGAAAAGACTTCAGTCTTGGTGTTTGTTTGTCAATCAAGTTAAGGCCCTACAAAGATAATTTACAAAAGGACGACTTCAGTCTTGGTGTTTTGTCTTTAATCAAGTTAAGGGTCCACAAAAAGATTTCAATATTAATATCTCAAATTGTTGGTAACAGCTAATGTCGTGGCTCACATCTAATCAACACTTTATCCTATTTAAAAAAAAAAGACAACTAGGCGCTGACGTGGCACTGGCTAAAGTGTCAGTAATGTTTACTTGATCCTGTTATGACTCATCTTGAGCGACAACTTTATCATTTTTTTTATTTTTTTAAGACATTGCATAAATATTAAAATAAACATTACATAAATATTAGAATAACATCACACCAAAACATCACATAAATATTAGAAACCCTAAATAAATATTAGAAAGACGACTATTGTTTAAAGCTTGGTCCCATAGCTCTCCAAACCGCAACGCTTGGGATTATATCATTGTGCATGACACGGTACTGGTTACGGGCCTCCACAATCGTCTCGTCTTCGTTTAAACCCGCATTGTTGTTCAACGCACTTATAAAGAACCCCTCAAATATTGTGCACTTCGTCCGTAAAGCTACAAATTTTCCATGTATCGCGTCCCTTGAAAGAAAGTTATCACCCATTTGTTGATGGAATCTAGTCACAACCGTGCTCCAAAAAGTTTTCGTTCACTCATGTCCTCCTACTTGAAATATGATGATATAACTGTTGACCAACGCGAGTTCTTCCTCCATGGTCCAACTTCGTGGTGGGATTGGGTTTTGTGGGGGTAGGATTGGGTTTGGGTTTTCGTTTGCCATTTTGGATCGGTTTGGTAAAGATGATAAAATGCTTTGGTTGAATGTTTGGTAAAGATGCTTTAGGTTATAATATATATATATATAGGGTAAGGATTGGTAGAAAACCCTAAATATTTGAGTAAACTCTGGAAACTCTGACTTCCCGAGCTTTTTTTTTTTTTTGAAAAAATTAGGGCATGTAATATACATGTTTTTAAGAGTTTTGAGCCAAAAAAAATCAAAAAAGCGCCGAAGGGTTTTTTTAAAAAAAAAATAATAATTTTTCATCATAACATATGTTACCAGGAAAAAATAAGCTAACATATGTTATGATGCACAACTTGTTTTATTTTTTTAAAAAAAACCCTTCGGCGCTTTTTTGATTTTTTTGCCTCAAAACTCTTAAAAACATGTATATTACATGCCCTAATTTTTTCAAAAAAAAAAAGCTCGGGAAGTCAGAGTTTCCAGAGTTTACTCAATTTAGAGGGTTTTCTCCCAATACTTCCCCTATATATATATATATATATATATATATATATATATATATATATATATATATATAGGGTAGGGATCCTAAGAGAACCAACCCCTATTTGAGAACTGAGAGAACCATTCTGGGCCACACATTTCATTTAAAGGCAAAAAAAAAAAAATTTTTTTTTTTTTTTTTTTTTTGCTTTAATCGCACATTTTTATGCAAGGAAAATTTTTTTTTTATTTTTTTTGAATTTTTTTTCATTTATACATATGTGTATATGTCAATTATACATATGTGTATATAGCATTTTTCAGCTATACATATGTGTATATTTCAGTTATACATATGTGTATATTGCATTATACATATGTGTATAATGCAATTATACACATGTGTATACTGAAAAAAAAAATACAAAAAAAATAAAAAAAAAATTTTCTTACATATAAAGCAGCGATTTTTGCAAAAAAAAAAAAAAAAAAAAATTTTTTTTTTTTTTTTTTTTTTTTTGCCTTAGAGAAATGTGTGGCCCAGAATGGTTCTCTCAGTTCTCAATTTGGGGAAAGGTTCTCATTTGAACCAAATCCTATATATATATATATATATATAGTTTTTAAATACTTGACCGTTGGCTGCTAGCCAACGACTACTTTTTTAAACTTCTCCTCGCGAGCTAGCTCGCTTGGGCTCGCTCGCGGCCACAGTCGTGTAAGGGTGTTATGGAACAAAAGCGATCCACGTGGCTATATTGCTGGCTCGCGGGCCACAACACACAGTCTAAGATCATGGTGTGCAAACGTAATACTCTGATAGAAGCGGAATCAAAATGTCAATACTAGAATTGCGTTACAAATTTAATTTTATTAAACTTGCATTAAAATTTTCTATAGAATTTTAGCGCCAATTTTGAATAATTTTAGCCCTAATTCGAAAACATGCTTTGTGGTCATTCAATCTGATCTACCAAATCACACAGAAACACACTATTTGTGTTGGCCCAGACAATTAGATCAAACTCAAACACGAAATATTTGGGGAGACAAATTCGCGATTCTTTCTATTCAACCAAACGAACAAACAACAAGGGACAAATAAAACCAATAACCTAGACCCATATTTATACTAATGTTACCATACTAATCCTACTTAAATACTACTACCAATTCTATTCTAATACTAACCACACGTCATTATCTCTACTAATTTTTTTTTCAACTCTACTAATTAAATCAAGAGAGAATTACACAGATTGTCCTTTAATTTTACCCAAAATTGCATCCTATGTCCTTTTTTCGAATTTTTAACTCCTTATGTCCTTTGTTTTATACAGTTGTTACATCCTATGTCCTTTAAGCCAAACCCAGTTAAATAACTCAGTTAAGTTGGTCATGTGCCCCTCATGTGGGGGGCAATCCTGTCTTTTCACCCTCAAAAGGACAATCTGTGCATAATATATCAAGTATAAACTAGAGGGACCATTCTTGCCAAGATGTAAAAGTTTAAAAAAAACGTGTTTTCTTTCCTTCCCTCTTTCCTGATTTCCGACCGGAATTCCGGTCACCGGAATTAAAATCCGGCAAACCCAATCTCGCTTATTATAATCATCTAACTCGATTTAATGCTACTAGTCCGTTTCTCCTTCACTCAGATGTGTAACCATGTGTTATACCTTTCGAAGGTATATGAAAGTGTCACACCCCGACTTTACCCCCTAGTCGGATGTAACGTTTGGTACCATTTGCCTCGCAGCGGAATGATATCGTCTAAGACCTTTATTCCTGAACGCCATTTCTAAACCATCTAGGATTCCCAATCCCAAGACATCACCTATTCCAACCGTGTTGCCGCCAAAAGTTTAACCTGAAAGATATACTTAAAATGTCAACATAAAGCTGGTGAGTTCATAAGTTTTCGTAACCATAAATGTTGAGTTCAAGTTGTATAAAATACAAGTTTGTTTGCAGAATATTTATGTTATTTAAAAGTCATGCCGTGGGTAGCTAGCCCGTTTTATAGTTATTCAACAAGAGTGTACCGAAGTTACTGTTGACTGTGCCACCGCATACGCGGGGTAAGTTGTTTGCCTTCCATCATTGTCTATCCACAATGATAAGCCCAAGAAGATAAATAGTTCACACACGCACTTCCCAAGCCGTGGTGAGGTTGTCAACCTAGATAGCGCTACCAACTAGTATCCCGTTTGCCATGGTCCGGCAATTAGTTTCGGTATCGTAGTGAAGGACTTTCCGTGATAGAGTTTGTTCGAATAAAACTATAGACATGTTTTAAATCCAAATATTCATTATAACAGATCCCAACCTGGAATCCAAATAGTTTCAAGTTCCTAACCTGAATTTAGTTATCCCAAAACCCGGGATGCATGTTTTTGTAAAAGTGTAGTGAACTCATGCAACACCTTTCGTTTTCCGTTTGTTCATGTATAAATTTATAAAAGCATTTATAAATTTATATGTTTTCATAGAATTTCGTTATGTTTGAAATTCATTGTTCCTCATAAAACGAGTATATCTTTCCCCCGAAAACAGTTATCAAAACAGTAAAAAGTGGGGTATGAACTCACCTTAATTTCCTTGCTTAGCTTAGCAAATAAATTCCAAAGCCTTGACCGGCTTCCTCGTGTCCTAAATACCAACAAAGGACACCTTAATATTCTATTGCAAATAAGCCTAGCTTATTATCCGTTTAATAGATAGCTTATCCAACTATCTAGACTAGTGGGTATTAACCCGAGTCTTAAGCGTTTTATCTCGATGAATCAATCATGACTTACTTTTATCTTATGCAACCTAGCACCCAAGATACTCACTTGATACTATTCGTATATAAATCAAGATGGACTAATATTACAAAACGTATCACTTATCATGAGTCGTAGTTCGTTTGCAAATTGGATAATTGTATTTGCCTTGTATAATTACTTTAAAGAAAATACTCTTTGATAAAATATAAGTATTGTCATTTAAAATCGATCAATAATAATTGTCGCTTCTTATCCAAAATCCGCGAGTCTTTAAAGGTTTCGAAACATAACTTTTGTATAAATCGTTCTCAAATATGTCAAGCGTTTTATAATTCAAAACCGTTTAAATAGGGATGTTTTAGTTACCAAAATCTTTGAAAATTATCAATTGACGCTTTGTAAATAATATGTATTTGTTTTGGAAATATTGTTCGACGTTTTATCTTTAAATGTTGTAACAAATCAATTGTTGAAAACGTTGCGGGTTTGTAGAAAATACATTTGTCAAAATATTTGGAAGATTGTTACAATGAAATATACGATAAATATCATCCCGTTTATGCTTATATTTTTGTAGAAATTTCGGCAGAGTTTCCTCTGTTTTTGCATAAACCAGGCAACACAAGTCGCCTACAATTTTCCCAAAAATCATTATCCAATACAAGACTTCAAATCCGATTATTTAACATACCAATTTTCAAGTCCTTATACGTTTCGACAGCTTTTATATAAATTACTTATCTATATAAAAATACGATAATATATATATATATATACATACAGTTAAGTCCAAGGTCCAAATAATATCAAGTCACGCTTTATATATTTATCAATCAATATATTTTCGGTTCGATCGCGAGTTAACAATAACTATTATTTGAATCTATGAAAATTTATTTACACTACAATCACACAAAATAAATACAAGAGTTTTACCATCTCGTTCGCGCGACAACTCGTCACACACAATCCATTGACCAGATCTGACAGGGTTGACCAGATCTGGATGTTGACCACGTTTGACCGCAAGTTGACCGAGGTTTGACCATCCAGATCTGACCCGAGACACCTGACCCGATCAAGATCCGAACCGAATCTGAACAGCAACCAAATACCATCTGGACCCGAACCCATCGGACCGAACCAAATCAAGCCAAACCAAATCAAAACAAAAACGCCACCATCGGACCTGATGCGAACCAAAACAGTGCCGCCCCAACCTTCAACAACCACGACCATAACCGGATCCCAAAACCAAACCAAACCATGCGCCGCCATACCCAACCCATCGGATTCAAAATGAAACCCATTAGACCAGACCATCACGAGCCCAAACAAACCAACCAAAACTTAACCAAGACCCAACCCGACTTGACCCGATTCGTAATCAAAACCAAAACCAAAACCCAATCCCATAACCAAACCAAACCGCTGCTACCTTCTATCACCACCATCATCTTCGGCCAACCACCACCATATCAAACTCAACTAAAACCAACAAAACCATGACCATAATCGGACCAAAACAAAACCCAAAACAACCACCCGAAGACCACCATCCGCTACCTTAAACCCCGCCGCCCCTGGTCCCTTGAACAACCACCGTCACAGCCCTAATCGGGCTTGAAGCAGCCGCCGCCGCTGCTGGAGGGTTTAAATAACCCGCCGCCGCCACCACCTGCAGCCATGGTGGCCGGCCGGCGCTGATAGGAGACGAGAGAGGGAAAGAGGTGCGTGGGAGAGAGAGGTGCGATGAGAGATGGGTAGAGAGGGAGTTGCAGTGATTCTAGAGAGAGAGAGGGTGCATAGCGGCTGATAAAATGAAGATGATGAGGGGATTATGTTGGTTTTATAGGTAGGGTTAGGGTTGGTAGGTTATATCGCGTATACGAACCCGGTTAAACGCAAAACGTCTCGGTTTATATTATAGGCTCGACAAATAAATATAAAATCTAGTCGGTTTCAATCGAAATTAAAAATAATAATAGTCCGAGTAGAAATATATTTATTTTCGTTGTCCGACAACTGTTTTCAAGATACGCGTTTAAATCGCGTTAAAGTTCGATTACGTTTTCCTCCGACAAACTAAACTGTAAATTCCCGAAACGTAATAATATTATTACTTATAAATAAATAATCACAAAAAAAATATTATGACGGAAAAATTAAATCGAAATTTTCGGGTTGTCACAGAAAGTGTCAACGAATCGGAGTCGTTTGTTTTGCCCGGTTTGCCTGATCGTATTGAACTAACAAGAGCTCAGTTATCTTTTTTGTTCAATTCGGGATCCACGGACGTGAAGGATTTTAGTGAAAAGCTTTGGAAATCTGAGTCTGAAGCGTTTGGAGTAGTTATAAACAGTTTTTATGAGTTGGAACAAGAATATGCAGATTGAGCCTGTACAGCTCATAGAGCTTGCTTCAGCGCTAGAATCATCAAAACCCCTCTATTACAGAACGTTTATCGAGCCTTAATCGGGTTATTGGATTTGGGGATTAGGGTTAGGGTTTATGTTATATTTGGGGAAGAAGATGAAACTAGCTTTTTAGATAAATATTTAATCTTTCAAATAGAAACACAAATATAGCTGTGGAGTAGTGGTCACAGGGTTGTCTTACTCCTCAAAGGACACAGGATCGAACCCCCTTTGGGGCGGGTTTGATCATATTTATATATATTTTTTTAGTTTGTTTATATATAATATTTATATATAAATACTTGATATCTTAAAATATTTATAATAAATCCATCTTTTGCCCAAAAATTATAAAAATTTAAGAGTAACATCTTGAAACCATAAATAAAATTATCACATAAAAATTTTCTGGAAAATAAATTATTTTCATACTTTTATTAATTTAAATAGTTTTAATCATAAATAATTGATTATCACAGATTGTCCTTTAGTTATACATGAAATTGCACAAATTGTCCTTTTGAGGGTGAAAAGACAGAATTGCCCCTCACATGAGGGGCACGTGATCGACTTAACAGACTTTTTTAACGGGGTTTGGCTTAAAGGACATAGGATGTAACAACTGTATAAAACAAATGACATAAGGAGTTAAAAATTCGAAAAAAGGACATAGGATGCAATTTTGGGTAAAACTAAAGGACAATCTGTGTAATTCTCTCTTAAATCAAATAAGATAATTCTAAACATTCAAACTAATCTTAACCAATCTTAACCAACCTTTCACTTTGGTCCTTCAACTTTCAACTCATACTTGTTTTAGGATTAACTTTCAACAATTTGAATTATGAGTTTTATCTGGTTGAATCTTTTAGCCCTATTTTGTAAACATGCTCTTTGGTCATTCAATCTAATCCACAAAAATCAAATAGAGAAACACGCTTGTTGTTGGAGAATTTGGCTTGTGAGCATTGATCGGTTCGGTTCGTTTATCACCTAAAACTAAACAAAAATGAACATTTCGGTTATTCAAAAGCCATAGCCCACTATTTTCTGTTGTTTCAATTATCGTTTTTTCTCGGATTTTGGATCGGTTATGAGTCAGTCACCAATTCTATTTTTTTTAATAATGTATTTATCATATCATGGATATTAAATTACATTGACGGAATATAACAAAGTTCATATAAGGGGGGACGGGGCGCCACCTGAATCGGTCACGGATACCCACTACCAGCACGGTAACACCGCCGCCACTCATGCTGGTAGTGGTCCCGTGAACCGTTTTGCTGGTTCTGTTTACCGTGCTTGTAATCGTTTTTATTTTATATTTGAGTTTTATAATTGCTATTTTTTATGTTTAAACCGTTTGTTTTTTAGTATTTTTTATATTTTTACCGTTTGTTCATACAGAAAAAAAAAGACAATATGTTGAGGTAATTCATTAATCATATCTAGGCAAGTCATTAATCATGTTCAAACATATCAATAAGAATTCTATTTTTCACCAATACTAAAATAGGTTAAAACCACTCATTTAAAAAAAAGCGACACCTGCAAAGCCACCACCTCAGTCATGCCCTATAATAGTTGCTTCTAAATCTGTTCCTCATCCAAAAGTACATCTTCTTATTAATATACATTTTCATTTTTCTCATATTGTAGCACATTAATATATATGTTACATCACAACACATATTTTATCATTTTATATTAGATTTGTCTATCTCATAATGTTTTCCGAATATAATCTAGTAATTTAATATAGAGATGCATAAATCTTTTTAAAACTATACATCTTGTTTTTTTAATCGAATTATAGCTATAGTTTTTTATTTATTTTCAGAAGGATATAATTGTTTATTGGTTAGTTTAAGAAATTATTCACAAACTTTATTTTTATATATAGGTTTTTTTGATACATTTGAGAATATTTGAATATTTTATACTAATTTTGACCCCTCAATTTAAATGTTCATGTTCCTAGATTGCAGATTCATGTTGTTAAAGATCCTCCAAGCATTCATATATCAGATATATTTTACGGTTAAAACTCTCAACTTCTTTGAGTGAGAGTTTGGGGTTTGTGTATTTAACACGAGGATCCAGTTGACATTGAATACGCCCTTAATTCGCAGCCCTAAGTTTAAACATTATTGTGTTGTACTATTTGAAAGTTTTAATTAATTTGTGTGTTGGTTATCAAAATCTTAAAAGACGGTTATCAATTAAAACAGAAGCCATGTAGCAATTTTTTTAACCGAGAAAGGAGCAATTTTATTCCACAACAACAAAGATCATACACGCTGAAACTACAAAGGTTTTCTTGCCAGAAATTAGAAAACCAAAAAGATGAAAAGGCGCAAAAAAAAACATATCAATCACCTCACTAATACAAAAGATACTATCTACCACCCATTTCTCGACTAAAATAGGCTCCGCCTTTACTTTGTGCCTTATCCATAGGAAAGTGGTTAGTTAATCCTCTACTCGGGAGTCTTCGAATCGCCTAATTACTATCAGCAATTATTTGTTAGATGTCGGCCCAATGGGTAATAAACTAAAATAATGACTTAGGGCCTACTAAAAAATCACACGAAAAATATGAAAAGACTGTTATTACGTTTATGATTTGAAATGTGATATACCAACCAACCAACCATACAAAGTATATCCCACAAATGGCAAAGCTATTCGTAGGGTCTGGGGAGGGTGAGATGTAGGCAAACCTTACCTCTACTTGAATGGACAGAGATGATGCTTCCAAAGAGATCATGGCTCAAAACAAACAATGGGAAACAAACTAGACTTGAATACAACAACGGTGCAGTAACATAACAAGTGGTGACAGGATAATATAGTAAAATATAGAAAAATATGCTTCATGACACATAGTAATATATACACAAGTATACCATCATAAACATTTATCTAGTTGCCATAAGGCTTTCCTACGCAGTGATATATTGTCCCTAAATCGACTAATTTAACCGATTGTCATTTTAGTTTAAATCGATCAATATGAACCGACTGAGATTACGGTTTATGGTTTAAACAAACGTGTCACAATTTGTGCCTAAATCGTGAACAAATTGTGACAGTTTGTATTTTTATAAGAAACAAAAGGTCCAAATCATCTCAATCTCCATATGATCCATCTAAATCTGTAGATTTGGGTTTGAATTTGGGTTTTTTGCTTGAAAATTTGGGTCAATTTGTGTGTTTGATGAACATATGTTTGTGTAGATTGAAATAATCAGGGGATTTCACTTAGGAGTTCAAAAGTTTGTAAGGGGAAATGATAAGTAGAATTGTAGAAAACTCTATTTATATGAGAAAGCCAAAAAATAGCACTCTTACGGATCAATGAAATAATTCCTATTTAGCTTTAAATGAGAAAACCAAACCACAATATGTTGAACTTGGATATACCTTGAACTTGAAAAAACAATTAAATTTTGAATGAGCATTTGAGGCTCAACGTCTTCAAGACTTCACTATCTTGGGGTTGGACCGCTTACACAATCCATGTTACAGGACACCAATTTGCTTTTACAATCTCTTTCTGCTCGCAAACAATGCTTTACCCATGGTTGGCCTCTCGATGGATGAGGGGGAAACACAGGCCATTGCAGTTTCTGCTACCTTCATGACTGTATTGAGATCATAACCCCCCCTGACCTTCTAATATGGAATCAATTATAGTTTCAGCGTTTCGGTTTTTAATTGACGACTTTACCCAATCAACTATATTTTCATAATGTAATATTGCTTTTCAGCCTGTAATCAACTCCATGAGTACCACCCCGAAGCTAAACACATCACTTTTTTCCCTTAGCGTGAAATTTGGGTAATGCCTGCCTTTTACTTTTCAACCACTAGTCGTAGTTAAGCTCACATTGCCTAATTTCTAATGTGTATGAATGACAATGGAGGGAATCTCAATACATACATAGGAAAGAACACTAAGAAAAAGCCTATTATTGCATGAAAAATATTGAAGAGAAAAAGTCACCCCGGGTCCTGGTACCCAGGCGTGCCTGTTGCTCGTTCCGTAGACACATGAGTTGCATCGTCAGTTGGAAAAGCTCTAGACAACCCAAAATCAGCGAATTTTGCCTGCAAATTTTCATTCAACGATATGTTTGCACACTTCACATCTCTATGGACTATTGGAGGCATGCAACCGTGATGCATGTACGCTAGCCCTATGATAAATATCTATGCATATTAAAGCAACTTATGCTTAAAAAACCCAATCAGCACAATCTAGTAGTATTTGGTAACCTGATTAAGTACTAACCTTCTGCTGCATCACACCTAATTTGTAATCTTCTTTCCCAGCTTAAAACATTTGGACGTCCATCTGATCAATCAAATGAAGGGTGAAGCAATCAGCCGAAGACAGGAGAGTAAAATCTCGACAAGAGGATAGGTAATGCTTATAAATCGGTAAATCTTGTTCGAGTTTGATGTGTTGGTTAATGAATGTTTGAAAGTAAACGGTTTGGAGGGAAAGGAGGGTAGGAAACTTAAAGGGAAATTTGTAAGTTAGTTATTATTGAAACTAAACATACACACAAACAAATGAATGTGTCCGACCCCTATATATACATTCTAATCGGTATGATGTAAACCGACATGACCCTTGACTTGTACATAATAACCGCTAACTAATATGTGACATATCGCTTGGTATATAACCGTCACATTCTATTTACTAACTTAGGACACCACTAATTAACATATGTACAATATTAATAACATAGGTTTAGTAAATCAAGATTATGTATTCTAACATTCTCGCCCCTAATCTTGATTTAGTATGAGCTTGATTCTTCACTTGACGATGTGCGGGATCTCTTCTTTGGTGGGAGATCTTGATCTTTCCATTCGGCGTTTCTTCTTCCTTGATCATAAGCGTCTTCTTCATCGACTTGAACTACCATTTCCCTTCCTTTGTATTTCAAATGATACCATTCCATCATCTCTAGGTATCGGACATAGACTTGCCTTAGGGTCGTTGCAATCTCGTCTTTCATCACTATACTTGGTAGTCCTCTCCCGTATCCCATTGACATGGAAACTACTGCCCAATTGTCATCATTCGTCACTTTATCATAACGTTCGAAAACTTGAACCTTTGTGTAAAGATCTAACAAGTTTATTGGATATCCGTATCCGTCTCTTGGAGGCATTGGTGGCTTGTTCTTGATTTTGAGAAAGTCTTGCATAAACCACTCAATGGTTCTTTCGAATTCTAATTCGAACTTTCGTTTGTATCTCTCAACCGTTGTAGTCATATGGATTAAATCCATGAACACAACACAATCATTCAATCTTGTGCCTTGGGTTGGATACAAAATGGGTCCTTGTTCCATAAAGGTTTCGGCCTTATCTTTATCGATCAAAAACTGTTCAAAGTTTTTAAATACCGAAGCCCTTTCCTTGTCTAAATCAGTGAGACTTTCTTTTAAACCGGTTCCATATGATTCTTGTGCTTTGTTTCTGTTTTGCGCCTCATGTGCACTTACTGCACTTCCGGTTTCTTGTTTCTGCACCAAGTTGTTTCTCTCGGGACATTTGAACGTAAAAGGATCATCACCATCACACAATCAACATGTAATGATCCTTCTTGTCTTCTGTATAATCGGCCTTCTAATATAACACACGTCCCCTTTAAATTCGATCTCTAGGCCATCGGATGTCAATTTTTCTATACTTAAGACATTCCTTCTTAGAGTGGGTATGTAAAACACAGATCTGATTTTGTGAATCTGGTTTCCACTCGTGATGATCACCGTCCCTTTTCCTCTAAAATATTCTTTCCTATAACCGGTTGGACAACCTTCTACGCCAAATGATTTGCTAAACAAAGTGTATTGATTTTTGTCACCACATCTGTGTTCTTTACGGGTTAGACATGCAAACCATATGTCGTCCCATCCTTTTTCATCGGTTCCCTTCACCATAAATTCCGTTTTACCCATCTTCTTTGGACACTCTCTTCTAAAGTGAAATGGTTGTTTACACTTGCTACAACACATCGTTGGTGGGTGTTCGGGGACATCCTTCTTATACTTCACTTGCCTATTAAATTCCTTTCGGGCCTTAAACACTCTTTCTTCTTTGATCTTAGACGACGATCCTATGTTGAATTTCGAAAACTTGATGTTGGGAGGATACTCACAATCCTCATCTTCCAATGGTGCCTTCTCAGCCCTTCTATTATGATCGGCATGATCACATAACATATTACTAGGGACTAATGACCAATCGTCTTTTCTCCATATAGTTTCAACATCTTCGGAGTTTCGATCAACATCAAATATGCCACAGGGTTTGGATCTTGGCTCTGATGCCATGTTCGAGTTTGATGTGTTGGTTAATGAATGTTTGAAAGTAAACGGTTTGGAGAGAAAGGAGGGTAGGAAACTTAGAGGGAAATTTGTAAGTTAGTTATTATTGAAACTAAACATACACACAAACAAATGAATGTGTCCGACCCCTATATATACATTCTAATCGGTATGATGTAAACCGACATGACCCTTGACTTGTACATAATAACCTCTAACTAATATGTGACATATCGGTTGGTATATAACCGTCACATTCTATTTACTAACTTAGGACATCACTAATTAACATACGTATAATATTAATAACATAGGTTTAGTAAATCAAGATTATGTATTCTAACAAATCTATACTTAACAAACACTCAATTACCATATAGATGCTTTTGTAAGTTCCTATTAGCCATGAATTCATATACGATTGCCTTGTTCTCGCAGTCATTGCAGTACCCAACAAGCGAAGTTATGTTTCTGTGATGAATTAGCGTCAGAAGCTTGACCTGTAGATGATAATTCTTAGTCATCCATGTTATCACTTATCTTCTTAATTTTTAAGTTTGAACAAGCTAGTCTGTCTTGTTCTGAAAGAATTAGGCATGCATTGGTCAAAGTCAAACTATTGGGTTACCATTTCATGTATTTGGGTCAAAACTCATAATTTGCTTATATTTGTTTAACAATCTGTTCGTAAGGGAAGGAAATGGCAGGGACGACAATAAAGCTAAAGTAAACGTCGTTTTAGCGTAACTGCATATATACCAACCCTCGTGACACTTTCCTGGTTATCGAAGTTGCATGAACCGTTTTTAAGGTCGATAAAAACAAAGTAAAATTTTGAGTCGAATGTTGTCAGTTTGTGTTCTTGTTGATATCAAATCATTGCTGTTTTATTGTTTTTGTTCATGTTTTTGTGTCGGGATTATTCAATCAGTTTGTGTTTATCAATTATGAATGTATTTGATTCTTTTGACCCTGAATTTGCTTCCATGTTCATTTTGCATCCTTTCTTACTGTTGGTAACTTCAATTGTGATTCTATCCTAAAAGATAGTTTTATCTGTTAATTACCTCGGCTTGAAATTCCTTGTAACCTTGAGATGATGATTCGGAAAGCATCTTCACAGCAACATGTTTATCCCCAATGGATCCTTGGAACACCCTTCCATATCCTCCTTCTCCAATTTTTTTCTGCAAGTCGTTAGTAATACTCAACACCTCAGAATATGTAAACTGTTGAATGCTGGGTACAAAACTCTCCTCCCTTTTGATCGAAGCTGCAGCCTTTAATTCTAAATTTAATGTCCCATCCCTTTTTATCAAAGCTGCATTCGTTAATTTAAATTTTAGTAAGTACTTTTCCATTTAAGATGAGAAGATATATATTACGTGATATATAATTACAATGTTAAGAATACTGTAACCTCTTTGTCTCAGTCATTTAACTATCCATGTGATGACAAGTAAGAGCAATACCCCAACGGCTAAAGCAATTGATATGGTTGCAACCGGAGAACGTTGTTTTTTATGCTTATTGTTTCCGCATAAAACCCCTTGACAAGAACCTTTATCTTCATCACCACTTTCTTCAATACTGATTACCCAAGTGAAATATGTTAGAACAAGTTACGTTAATGTTGATTTAATTTTTCTCTTATCGATAACAAGTATCAAACCTTAGCAATAGTGTCCCTTTCTTCTGTTTTGCCAGAAGTTCTGCTGGAAGTGGTTTTGAGAAGTTGTTTCCGAGTAAATTGCTAGAAGGAAGACCATGCAAGAATATTATGCGTCTTGTAAAAACTTAATTTCGATTATATACCGATAACCAAGTGACTTACAGAATCTTCAAGTTGTCTAGTTTAGCAAGAAATTCCGGCACCTTTCCTGTCAAGTTATTGTAGAACAAGTCCCTGAAAATGAAACACAGAAAAATATCAGAATGTAGAGCATGAGTTTAATATGTAAAAGGCTAAGAAAATATATATGAAAAAACATACAATGATTGTACCATAGTAAGATTAGCCAAGGCATTAGCTATCGTACAATTCAATCCCCTAGAAGACAGGTTCCTGCATCAAGTATAAAAAATAACTAGAGCAGTCTAGATAACATGAAGTGTGGCACGAGTAGGATTCCTAGTCGCCAAAAATTTCATAGTCCCCCCAGCAGGTCTGTTAGCTTGTTTTGCACGAAAATCATCATTTTTGCTTCAAAATCAATCAAAATCAATGTGTTTAATCCCCAAATGATTAGGAAGGTTGTCAAAACACTTTTAGAGCAAACCCTAATAAAAAACACACGTTTTTAGCCATTAAAAATACCTTAGATTTTGAAAAATGTTGGTTTTTATAAAAACTTAAATTTTGAAACTTTCAAAACAGGTTTTTGAATGAAAACATTGATTTAGAACATAAAACCACACTGTTTTGAATCCGAAATGTTATCAAATACTTGTGATAAGAGCCTATGCTCTCATACCACTTGAAGGATCGTTTTCGGACAACCCGGCTATCACAAGCTGGTTCGACTAGCGTGCGGAATCCTCTAGTCGATGTTTGGATAAAAAAAATATGCCAAAAAATGCACACGAGATATCAAAACACACACAAGAATAAATCAAAGTTGTATTCCTGTTAAAACAAAGCCCGAGTGTACAATACGGAGCTACAAACACTGAAACCGAGGCACTATGTGTTGAAGAATGTGAGAAATGACAGCTGAATGATTAGGGCAATGATTGGTTGTATTTATATGTAACACCCCCAAAATCATCCGTTTCGCCTAATTACGCCATTTCTACTGCATGAGGTATTCAAATGCTGAGATGTCATATTAATAATCAATTGTAAGTGTAAATGTGACAGGGATGAGAACATTTTATTCGGTCAAGATAGGATCGAATGATTCACCCAACCAGGTGGTCAAGGTTCAGGAGCATGGCCGATAGCATGCTCACTAAGGACCACGTCAAGTAACGACTCAGACTAACGGATCGATACCGAATGATAACACAAAGAGCGAGTATCAATCAGGTACACGCTCTGAATCATAGTAAGTACACTAGTATGCAACTATCACACGAAGAGTGGTAACTGCATACGCAAGCAAGAAGCAAAATGGGAAATGTGCATTGTTCACAATAGTTAACATTCAATGCACAAAGGTAACTTGAACATCGAAACCGGGATGGGGGTAATCATCCCAGACTAACGTTTAAAATCAATGGATGATAGAAAGGCGTTGTAATCATACCAATAAGTGTGATCACACAAAGCTTTACAAAACGTAAACACATCGTTTATTCTTAATAAATGAAGGTAAAAGCTAACATCAATAAATTATCAATAAATGTTTTTTACCAAATAAAACAAGTGTCACAAGCACGAGCTAAAAATTTGCCTACATAGGAGGTAATTTATTACTCATAATAAGTCCGTGTGTACCATATGTGAATTACTTACCCTGGCCAGGTAAGTGTTAAACATATGATACCATGGATTTCTTATAATTAATACATATGCAATCTATGTAGCAAAGGCTTAGTAAGTGTGAGGCGTCTGGGAAAATCCCTCCTTCTTTGAAGGACGCGTTTGGTCGTAGTCCACTGTCTGACACCGCAGGGATGCAATCCATGCAAAACCTTGAGCGAGGCACCAGCTGAAATACGTTGGGCTATCATAGAGGACAATATACTGAAACATTTTGGACTACGTTGGGCTATCATAGAGGACAATATACTGAAACATTTTGGTTGTAGTCCACTGTCTAACACGGAAGGGATGCGATCCATGCAAAACCTTGAGCGCGGCACCAGCAGAAATACATTGGGCTAGTGAAGAGGAAAACATATTGAAACATTCTGGACGTAGTCCACTGTCAAACACGACAGGGATGCGATCCATGCAAAACCTTCAGCGAGGCACCAGCTAAAATATGTTGGGCTAGCAAAGAGGACAATATTCGATACGAGTTAACAAAGACAGACAACGGACATGGGCCGTGATAAATCGGTAATTTATAAATCTTCGGATTAAAACATAAAAAACAGGCTTAGGCTGTGATAAATCAGTGAGTCATTCAACCCTCGGGTTAAGGATGAAAATATGCAAACTATGATAACATTGGATTGTATAATAGGACGATCGAATGCAAATAGTGAGAATAGGAGATTAGTCGATACAATCCGTTGTAATGATTAATTGATGCCGAGTATTACGAAAGGAAAAACTGACCTCAACTTATATTGAGATCGGTAAACAAGAAAAATGATTTTTAGAAACTAAGCGTTCTAAATATATAAACGATTTGAAATCTAAAAACTCAAAAGTCTTTAAACGGGTTGGTTGGGGCAATGACCACCAGTCTTGTTAGCAAAACGGGAATATAGGGATACCCAAGTTCAAATTGCCGGACACAAATTAGATATGTTATTGGTGAGCCCAAGCATAGTAAACCGGATAACTCACTTGGTGTGAGGTTAAAAGGCAAGGTGAACCATAATGGATCATACCTTAGAATACGATACTTGAAACATAGGAGTCTAGCAAACCGACTGGGTAAAATGTGGGAATCGATAATGATTGCCACAACAAACACGAAAGGTAAGGAGAACCCAATAAATGGCAAATTCTTAAAATAGTACTAGCCAAAGAAAGGAAAACGTTAGTGTAGAGCAAGGTTTATTTATAACACTCTGTCAAACCAAAAAGAAACGAGAGTTGGATCCAAGGATGAATCCGAGGGGGTTAGAAAACGGCTATGTTAAAAGCCGGGTTAGTCCTGGAAACCAAGACAAGTTACTTGTTAGTAAATGATGCATATACATGTATGCATACGCATAGGTGCATGATAGAATGGACCCTTAAATCATTACGTCCTTCGGGATAATAGTAGATGGGGATAGTCTGCCATTCTTATGCGGGTCTATGAAAAATATATGAGTAGCAAGAATACCATGTAAGGGTATACATATAGATGTTAAGCAAAGAAATGGCGTCTAGTTAAACAAAAGAGTAGGGTGACTCAAAGTAATGATACAAAGTCGAGACCTTCATATAAAAATCGAAAAGCTAGAAAGCCGAGTAAAGGGATAACAACCCTAGGTATATAGTACTAATTCTTAGACAATAAAATGTCAAGGGATTGAGCGGTGCTCGAATTTGATTAGAGACATTAAGGTTCTTTGGTTTGACCAAAGCAACAAAACAAAAAAGGTTTCGGGGACGAAACCTCTTTAAGGTGGTAGACTTGTAACACCCCAAAATCATCTGTTTCGCCTAATTACGCCATTAGGCGTGATTAGTAGAATAATAAAACGAGACTCGAATAATAAGAACTTGGGTTATGTCCTATTATGGGAATAACACTAGAAGCTAGTTTTGTTAATTGAGTTTTAATAACAAAAGACTTTGGGGAAAACTAGAGGGGCTGTGGTTGACAACTAGTCAAACATGAAATGTGTAAATGGTAAAAATGGGTGTGAACACACACATTTGTGTGTGTGTGTGTGTCGTGTATGATCAGGTGATACATCTCCATGATCCACAAACCCTTAAACACTCAAATCATGTTTGAATCCAAGCCAAATCAAGGGGCTTTTCGATGCTCTAGCAAGAATCGGATCATCTAAGGCTTAACAAACATCAAGGTACCTTTTATTTAGTATAGATTGATGTTATACTCATTTTTTATCATGGTGAAACTCTAGGGTTTTGTCAAAAACGTGAAATTATAAGTTGTTGGAGGTTTCTCTAGCTTTAGGGAGCCTCAATCATATCTTTGGTTACAAATCACAATCTACATGTGTGTTTGACTCTAGTCATATGATTATGTTGATGTGTAAAAATTGGGGTTTAACCTCTAGGTTGAAACCCTCTATGTTTAATGATTTAGTTGACTTTTAGGAGTTGTTATAATGAAGAATATAGGTTAAAGTGTCTAAACAACATGACATGATGATCATTAGATAAATGGGTATGTTTTGGCTAAACTTAAACTCAAGAAAATCAATTGAATTTGGTGGGTGCACACCAAGTGTTTGATGAAACGCCTCAATAGCCTTGTTTGCAAATTGAGGTGATAACTTGATTTGGGTAATCATAGAATTACCTGCATATAAAACGTGAAACACATGTTTAAAAGATGGATCACACCATACATGAAATATAGCCCAAAGATGATTGGGAAATTAATAATGTTCAGGATCATGTTAAGGGTAGTTAACTTAAGTCAAACTGACTGAAGCTTGGAAGATGATATAATGGTGTGAATAAACTCATGAGAAGTGTTAGTTATTGGATTTGATGACTAACTTAATTAACCTTATGAGTATAGTGAAGGTTGATCTTGTCAAGCTAGGTGCAAGCTTGGAATGAATGGATCAACGAGCAAAACAGGTCAAGCGGATAGGAGCCTAAAGTGCAAGGAAATGAGAATGAATACTGAAGAAACAAGTACCTGAGGGAACTAATCTTCTGGATAAGACAAGAAACTCCTTCTAGCCTGATTGAACGGGATCTGTCTAGCTGCAAAACAGAACACCATTAGGACTCGTCACAGGATTGGGGGTTTTCCTGTGACCACCCTCCGGCGTGAGAATAAGTATGGCTTTTAAGCACTTATAAAGATTGTGAAGTATTTGTGAATGAATCAATATGTTTACCTGCGTCCCTATTTATAGTTGAGGATTCCTCCTCTTTTCACGACACGTAACCGCCTTCATCTTCTTAGTTGTTCCACATTTCTTGGGGATAATACATATCTCTTATATTCATAAATTTCGGGTTGGCAGTTGTGCTTTACCCGTTAACTTCTTTCTCGGAATTGTTTGTTAATAGTCACGTCCGAATTATTTAACCCAATTGGGCCTTATCCATTGGGCTACATAACGTATTGTAGGTGTGGGCCAGTTTAGTTGAACTGGGCCCTACCTCGTCATGTCCCCCCAGTCTAGTAATGTGAATTAGTGAACACTACTAGACTTTTAGTAAATAAAGGAAAAAAGGAATATAAACGTGTGTATATAAGAGAAAATAAAAAGTGTGACTTTGGAAATCTTTATTGGGATTGGTACCGCATGACCTGTGCACGTGCCAAGACATCATTGCAAATGTCCCATCAGCCGTTTCTGAATAGTCCGACTGACAGGGGAAGTGACTGTTGGCGGTTCAATTTCGAATTTCAACCGTTGGTAATTACCCTTATAAATGTGCCAATTCAGGGTGGTCATTTCACAACTGTTCTCCAGAAAGATATCTCTCCTTTCCAAAAATTTCCAACCCTGAGATGGCCCCCAAAACTGGTTCCACACGCACAGTCGTGTGTGTTGCCGAGATTAACTGTATGTGGTGGTTAACGGTACTCAAATCCTTTCTGAGTGACTACAAGATACCATCCGAATGGAATCCTGTACTCCCCGGGAAGGAGGACATTGCCTTTCCGCTAAAGAAAGGGAAGCTGACCCTTTATGGCGAATTCTTCACCTTTTCCCACTTTCGTCTTCCTGCCACTAAATTTATCTGTGATCTGCTCTCGTATTATGAGATTAACATCTCTCAACTTCATCCGTTGGGAATGATTAAGATTCGTCATTTTGAGTTTTGTGCCCTAGGTCTGGGCATGCCGCCCAAATTGGAAATCTTCCGTGCGTTGTACGTGCTGAAGTTTAAAGGAGAATACTTTACATTCGATCGCCGGCCCAGCGTCTTGTCTTGTATCGAAAATTTTCCACAAAGTGTGAAGGACAAGGAATGGAGGAAAAAGTTCTTCTATATTGATGACCGCATATTCCCAGAAAATGCACCAATTAGGTATCCAGAGGCCAAGACCAAACTCGCTGATTCGTGTCCTGCTCCGGTGGTGTATGAGAAGGATCCCTTGTATATTGCCTTAACAAACAACCCCACCGAATGTACTCACATACCGCAACGGGCCATGGTGGCTGTTAGTATGAGCCGGCTGTGGGTGGATGATACGGTATTCCCTGAATATCGCCGTGAAGGCCAGGAGAACTGGCAGTACTTTGACGTGCTAGATCCTGCCGCTGCTCCGCTGCTTGTTGAACATGACCGTCCCCTTGGGGCGACAGAGTTAGATGTCTTAAGCCAGACTGTTGCCAAGTTTTACATTCCAACCGTTGTTGTATCTACCGATGTGGCAGGCTCGTCTGCTCAGGGAGGTGATAAAGAGGATCCCATAGACCCGGACCCTCTGAGCGTTGCGCCGCCTTCGGTTGATGCAGTGGGAAAGAACACCAAGAAGAGGAAAGCGACCACCGTGCTTGGTGTTGAAGAACTGCTTGCCAAGAGGCAGCAACTCAAGGAAGCCAAGGAGAAAGCCTTGGGTAAGTTTTCTGGCTCATTCTCCTTTTACTATTTGTTGCTCCTATAAGCAAAGGTAGTTATGTTTTTCCATTTATGTGCAGGCGAAAGGATTGGTTCCGGGGACACCCCGGTTAGTGATAGCTTGACCACAGAGTCTCCTCATGCTGCTGTTAGCCATGCCGCTTCTTCCGAGGGTATTGTTGAAATCATCCCTAAGGGTGTTGAGGGCAATGTGCCATCAGCGACCCAGGTCGGGGCATCCACTGTTGCTATGACAACCTTGTCAACCGTCACGTCTCCAGTCCCTGCTTTCACTACAACGGTGAGCCATGCCGGGGTTTCTACCACAACTATTCCTTCTTTGTCAACTCCCATGTCTTCAGGGCCCGTGTACACTGTGGCGGCAAGTGCTACTCCTGCGGGAACTTCTGTCATGAAGTCAGCAATGACCTGTCCTTTAATGGAGGTTCTCTTCTTTAAACTTATATCAAGTGCCCCTAACTCAATTGCCCACTTGGCGAGTCTGCCTGATACTTCTGGCCTGTTTATCACTTGGGCTATTTGGAAATTGGTCAACACTTCAACCTTGTGAGCCTGGAAATACCGACGTAACCAGCGGGATGCATGCACCAAAGCTAAAACCAGCTTTTCCAACATTGGGTATCTAGTTTCTGGGTCCGCGAGGACCCGGCTGACATAGTAAATGGGGGTCTGAACCCCGTTTCTTTCCACCAGAAGGACGGCGCTAACTGCATGGCTACCTGCAGCTATGTACATCTTTAACGTCTCGTCTTTTTTTGGAGCCGTGAGTGTGGGCAAGTTGCTCACGAACGTCTTCATTTCTTGAAACGCTTTCTCTGCCTCCGCCGTCCACTTGAACTTATTTTTGTTGAGACAGTCTTTCAGCGTGGATATGAAAGGCAGGGATCACTCCGCGTGCCGTGCCAGGAAACGATTAATTGCCGCCAGCCTTCCGTTGAGGGTCTGTGCTTCTTTTAGCGTCTTAGGCGATGGCATGTTGAAAATTGCCGATACCTTCTCTGGATTTACCCGGAAACCGTCTTTGGTAACTACTACTCCCAAGAATTTACCTTCCTCAACCCCGAACGAACACTTCCCCGGGTTCAGCTTGATATTGTACTCACGGAGCTTCTTGAAAGTTTCTTCGATGTCCGTGATTAGATCACCTTCATTGCTGCTCTTGATGACCAAGTCATCGACATAGACCTCAAGGTTCCGCCCGATCTGACTTTCAAACGCTTGGTCCATCAACCTCTGATACGTTGCTCCCGCATTCTTTAACCCGAAAGGCATCTTTGTGTAACAGTAGATGCCTGCATCGGTATGGAACGCGGTCTTGTCTTCATCCTCTCTGGCCATTTTAATTTGGTGATAACCTTTATACGCGTCCAGAAAGCATTTGAACTTAAACGGCGAGAGAGAGTCTACTTTGAGGTCAATCTCGGGCAACGGGTATGCATCTTTCGGGCATGCTTTATTGAGGTCTTTGTAATCTACGCACATGCGCCAAGTTCCATCATGCTTCCGTACCATCACCGGGTTTGCCACCCAGGTGTGATACTTGGTTTTTCGTAGGATGCCCGCTTCCTCTAGCTTCTTTACCTCTTGCCCAACCGCGGCCCTTCTATCCGGGGCCATGCTCTTTCTTTTTTGTGTTATTGGCTTGACTGAGGGGAACGTTGATAGCTTGTGCTCTGCCTTTGACCTTGAAGTTCCTGTCATGTCTGCATGTTTAAATGCGAATACGTCCAGGTTATTCTTCAGCACTTGCTTCAGTTTATCTGTGGCTGAAGGTGACAGAGTGTCGCCGATCAGTACTGTTTGTTCCGGGTGATCTGTGTTCTATACCCATCTCTCTGGGCCCCGCAGCCCCGCGGGGGCTTGGTGGCACGGCTTTTGTTCGACTGTTGCACAAATTTTATCGCCTGACACGGTTGCTACCCCTTGGGGGGTAGGGAACATCAAAAATCCTCTGGCTATTGATACCAGAGCATCTATTCGGCCCAGGGTGTAGCGGCCTATGATCATGTTATACTGGGAGTCGGCTGGTATCACCAAGAAAGTAACCAATATGGTTCGTTCCCGACGACCGTCTCCTATGGTGACTGGGAACGTCAACTGCCCCCCAGCGGTTCCACACTTTCCCCGGCAAATCCCCTTACCGGCCCGCGCCCTGGTTCTAGCATCTTTTGATCCTCTAGACGCATTCTTCGGAAGCAAGACTCCTATATTAAATCCTCTAAACTGCCGGTGTCGACGAGTATTCTTCTCATGCTGTAATCACCCACGGCAGCGGCTATAACAAGAGCTTCCATGCTTAACACTTTGTAGTGGGGCGGAACTGTCATAACCGCTTCCATCCATGGCTCGAAACGCTCGAATGTTCTTTTCTTGCTAAACCTGGATTCCACACGAACCATATTGATTTCCCACGGCTTTTTACCCGTGGCCTTATCTCCCCCATCGGATGATGGACCCGACTTTACGTCCTTTAGTAGGTGGGCCAGCTTTCTGGACCTGACGAAATACTCAATTTGCCTTCTTAGCTGGAAACTGTCATCCGTGTCATGCCCAGTGCCTTTATGGTATGCACAATACATAGACTTGTCTTGTGAAGGTGAATCTTTGAGTGGTTTGGGAGTGTTGAGCCTTAAGACTTCTGACTCTAGTATCTGAGATGGTGTTTTTGTTAGATCAGGGTATTCTTGCCTGGACTTTTATTGGCTTTCCCCTTTTCCTGTGAACGTGTCCCGGGGTCTGTCGGATCTTCGACGGTCGTCTCGTCTGTCATCCTTCCGGTCATTCCTGGAATAAGGTTGGCTTGATGATTCTGTTCTTCCCCGGTTCCGGCCACTTCTGTGGTCCCTGTTATCGTTGTAATCAGAAGCTTTAGCAGATTCTTGCTTTTTTCTTACTGCATGGTTCATGGCTATAGATTTTTCCTGCTTCACATACGCCTTTACAATGGTCATCATTTCATCCATGGTCTGTGGATACCCTTTCGGGCCTGAAGTTTCCTTAGCAAGCCATCGTCATTTACTCCCATCGTAAACGCTGTGCACGCCAACTCCTCGGTAAGACCCGGGATTTGAAGCCTTTCTCTGTTAAATCTAACGATAAAATTTTCCACTGTTTCATTATCCCGCTGGCGGATGTGCATGACTTCGTCTCTGTACTTGGTATGCCTCATCTGCTAGCTGAACTGCTGTGAGAACCCCTACACAATCTCCTTCCAGTTCGCGACAGAGCCAGGAGGTAAACTGTCCCACCAGACTCTAGCTGCGCCGACCAAGGTCTGTATAAACATGTGGCAAAACGCGGGCATGGGCCAGTCTTTTGAACGTCCCGCGGACTCAAATATGCTCAGATGGTCGTCAGGGTCCCCCGTTCCATCATACTTTCCAACAGTGGAGGATAACTTTAAGTTTGGTGGAAGCGGCGCGTTGGCAATTCTTGGTGCCAGCTTTGAATAAGTAACCATAGCTGGAGGCCACTATGGCTTAGTGAGATCATCGTCATCCTCGTCTCTCAGATCTCCCTGATCGTTTCCTTCCCCGCGCCGTTCCATTTGAACAGTTCGGGGGAGGGGTTGGCTATTCACTGGCTGGCTTGCTTGAACGACCCCCGCGAGTGGTGCTGACGAGTTTGCCGGGGTACCATCATATGTCAGTCTGGTTCTAACTTCTTCCAGGCGTTCCCCCGGGGCCTGTGTCGCTGGATGAGTTTGCCCTCCCCACCCCGTCATTGGCGGTGCCATGGGAGGGTACATATACGGATATGGGTAGGAATATGGGCTAGCGCCGGCTGGCTGGTACATATACCCATAAGGGTGCATGGGGTAGTACGGCATGTAAGGCTGATTCCCGGGTGTTACGGGAGTGTAAGGTGCGAACGCGGGATTCATAAGCGTCGCCATTTGTGAGGACATCATAGATGCCGTCATGGCTGCTGAGAATAACGGGAGGCTGGCCGCCGCTGTCGCCCATGGCATGGAGGATGTTGGAGGGAGTGAACTTCCGACTGTCGTAGTGTGGACAATAGGTCTTGTGTAAGTCACTGCAGGAACTGACATTGGGAAAGGCGGTGCTGTAGGATTTAACCTTGCAGCCGGCATGCCTGAAGATCTCCCCTGAGTTGTCATGTTTTCGTTTTGTTGTCCTCTGGGCGGGAAACCCGGAGGCTCCATCTCTATTTCTTCATCCACCGACTCTTCAGAGAGGTAATCCTCATCTTCGTTCACTCTCTGGAGGTTTGGGGGATCATTAAGTGGTGCTGCGAACTGAGAATTTTGCTGTGATGCCATTCTGTCAGGTGAGAAAGATGATTTTTTGTCTAGTTTCCGTCCCACAGATGGCGCCAATGAAAAAACAAGTACCTGAGGGAACTAATCTTCTGGATAAGACAAGAAACTCCTTCTAGCCTGATTGAACGGGATCTGTCTAGCTGCAAAACAGAACACCGTTAGGACTCGTCACAGGATTGGGGGTTTTCCTGTGACCACCCTCCGGCGTGAGAATAAGTATGGCTTTTAAGCACTTATAAAGATTGTGAAGTATTTGTGAATGAATCAATATGTTTACCTGCGTCCCTATTTATAGTTGAGTTTTCACGACGCGTAACCGCCTTCATCTTCTTAGTTGTTCCACTTTTCTTGGGGATAATACATATCTCTTATATTCATAAATTTCGGGTTGGCAGTTGTGCTTTACCCGTTAACTTCTTTCTCGGAATTGTTTGTTAATAGTCACGTCCGAATTATTTAACCCAATTGGGCCTTATCCATTGGGCTACATAACGTATTGTAGGTGTGGGCCAGTTTAGTTGAACTGGGCCCTACCTCGTCAAATACAAGGTATGTTTTACTTACACCATTAGACTATAGCGTAACCACATTAGTCTTAAACCATAAGTTGACTTGGTTCTCCAGATTACAGCAGCTGATATATTTAACAATGAAGGTGAGAAAATGGATAGGACCGAAATATATTATATAATGTTTAAGGTGCAAAAAATACAATGAAGCAAAATATATTATATCTACCATCTTTGTCATCTGTTTGGTTTTGCTGGAGCTGCCTCAAATTAAAAACCTCTAATGCATTTAAGATAGGAGGGAGTGTTGAATTTAAGGTGTTATTTACTATAAGTGTATAGCTTGATGAACCGGAAAAACTTTCATTTTGGAATGTGCTTATGTTCATTGACACCAGAAATGGTCCATTCCGTTTGCCATTAATATAAATGTTGACTTCTCTCTTCTGATTGGTTTCGAGTTTTTGAACTTCAGCAAGGTAAATGTAGAAAATACACTGATCGGCAATATTAAGCGGTTTGAACGTAAAGACTATGGCCCCAGTAGAGTTTATTGGGGTAATGGCAGTGCTCATGACCTTTGATGGCACGTGTTCCACATTATTAGGCCCTAAAGTAACTCTATCAGAAGTCTGCACTGCTTCAAAGCCATCCAAAGATATTGGAGACCACACTCTATCATACTTGTCATCATCAGACCCGATTCAGTATATGAAGAGGAAAAAAGTTACCTCTGATTGGTTCGGTGTAGTAGATCTGAGAGATAATACACGAAAAGGTGACGAGTGATTGGATCGGAGAATAAACTGCAAAAAAGAACACCGTTAGGCTCGTCACAGGGGAGAGGAAGGGTCTCTCTATGACCACCCTCCGGCGTGAGAATAAGTATGGTTTAAAGAAGTGGAAAGTAAGTACGAAAGTACAGAAAGTACAGTTTAGTCAAGTTACCAAATGAGGAAATTTGGGAGGTATTTATACTTTCCTAAGTGGGCTTCGGCGAGCTTAGGCCCATGGGCCTTATGGCCGAAGCTAGGCGATCGGTTATCTAGGTTGGGCTTCGGCTTCTTTATAGTGATCTGAGCTTTAGTCTAGAACCTTTGTATTTGATCGGTTCGAACTCGGCCTCTATGGGATGGTCCGAGCTCCGACCTATAACCATATATTCTCTTCAAGTCCCCCGAAGTCCTTTTTGAATGCTTCGGTGTTCAGAAGGGACTTGTAATTTCTTTGGAGTTTTTGGCTTCCTTCGAGCTTCGGCCTACTTCTCATGCCAGCTGTATTTGTCATTCATCTTAGTAGGTGGATGACAGATGTGTGATTCGCGTACTTTTTCTAAGTGACCGCTGGGTAGCTTTAGCAAAGGACCCTTGATGTGATTGTTTTTTATTGGCTCGAGGCTGCCACTTGTTGGCCTTGATTGGACGGTTACTTAACCGTCGTTTCAGTTGTCCTCTTAAGAGTTTATAAATAGATTTCTTCCCCTTATTTTATCTTTCACTTCTACCTTTTACCCTTCTTCTCTGAACTTTTTTATCTTCTTCTTCCCTAGTTCCAAGTCTTCGACCCTTCTGCGAGATCTATATCTTCGCTGTTACTGTCGTCCTCCTCCCCCCATAAAGGTGTTTATTTTCCTTATTTCCTTACTCTCTCTTTTTCTTATAACTATGCCTAAAGATAATATGAGTGTTTCCTATAGTGTGTTAACGCAAAGTAGGTTAGATGAGTTTATAGAGGAGTTCAGGATTCCTTCGTCCTTACACCCTGTTCTTCCAGAGCCTGGTACTCCTATCCGTCCCTTCCCACCTGGTAAATTCGCATTTTATACACGTGTGTGTAATTATGCGAATTATCGAGTGCCCTTCACACGTTTTTTGATGAAGGTTCTGGAGTTCCATCGGCCTTCACACATTTCTCAGGTGACTCCCTTCGGCCTTAGCCGGGTGAATCAGTTTGAACTGTCTAGCCGCTCGTTGGATTACGTCCCTGATTTAAACGTTTTTAGGGCTTTTTATCGTTTAAATCGTACCGGGGACTGGTATACCTTCGAGAAAAGGCAGCCGAAGGACAAGAAAGGGAAGAAGGTCGATGTTCCTAAAGAAGATCGAGAGTGTGTGGGGTGGGAAGTGTCCAGTTTGAAGGACTGGAAGGATAGGTGGTTTTGGTTGGACGATTTGTGTCTACCGAAGGATATGGTATGGAGAACAAAGGAGGATCGTTTGGAAGGGGACTTACCGACGGATTTTCAGTACGACACAGATATGTATGCTGCTCTAGTAAAGAATAAGTTCCCTGTTCGTAGGATTCCGGAGCATATTCTGGTGATGGGGTGTGTTAGTCGGAACTGGGAGTGGCCTGATAAATGGCCTATTGTAGAACTTAGAAAGAAGGGTGAGTTGTCATACTATTATAATCTTACTTTAATTATATATTTTTCATAGAATGATCGTTGCTTCGTTTTCTTGCAGATATGTCGTTGAGAGATTGTCTGCATTTGGAGTCTTTTGATGACTCGGAGTTGGAGCTTACGACCTTTCAAATGGCTCCGGGTGACAAGCCATTCCTGGATCGTATGAAGGAATCCTCTTATAAGGTTAGGTCTCCGGAGGATTCTTCTTCGGCTAACCCTGCTGGTGCATCGTCGTCGATGGTGTCATCTGAACCGGCCAAGGATTCCGGGAAGCAGCCGGAGGTTATGGTGCCAAGCTCTGATGATGCTGCGAAGAAGAAGAAGAAACCAAGGAAAAGGAAGGGGTTGGAGGATGATGTCCCTCCAGAGGGCTCAAAGGACACTCCGAAGAGGATGAAGACTCCTCTTTCGGTGATCCCTGAGGGCACTACTGCTGAGCCTTCGCCACAGGTTGGTTTGTTGGATGCTCTTTCTGACCACTTGGACAGTGGTAAAACTGCTAGGGACGAACCGCATGTGTCTTTTGCCGAAGGCGATGATGTCCACATTAATCCCTCTCCGATCCATTCTTTTCCTAACCCTTCGAGCCCAGCTGGTAAGTGTGATGGTCCGGGCTGGTTTTCTCTGTTTCCTGCTCCGGATGACGAGGGCTCGAAAGAGTACCTTAGTCATTTGTGGTATGGTTCAGAGACTAAAACGGATTGTTTTAATGTGTTTATAGATTCCATGGACTTGTATCCTATCGTGGCCGAGGAAAAGTTTGTTCCCAACTGGGATTTAAAGAATGTAGACAAAATCTTGGATGCCCTGACAGCCCGAACCATGCTGCTGAACCTGAACACTCCTGCCAAAGCTCATCGGCATCGTCGAGCTCCTCCCTTGGTTCTGGCGGATGCTCTGATGATGAACCAGGCCCAATCCAACGGTTTGGTTACAGAGGTTTATCGTCGGTGGGTTGATCTGGAGATTGAGAAAGAGAAACTCTGCTCGTTGATGGGTGGTGATGACTTGTCGGCCATGGGGAAGAAGCTGGAGGATTTGTCGAAGGAGAAGGGGTCCCTGGAGACGAAGCTGGAACAGACCCTTCTTCAGTTGAAATCCAGCAGTGCTGCCACCGCTTCGGCTTCGGAGGAAAGGGATAAAGCACTAAAAGAGGTTGAAGCGTTGAAGATTGAGAGGGACGCGGCTTTGCAAGGTAGTAGTTTCTTATTCCTTTCTTTTTTGGTTTAAAGGTGATACCTTCTACCTTCTATCTTATAACCTTGTTATATATTTTTGTGTCTTATTTCAGAGAAAAAGATGTTTGAGGTTGAAGCGAGTCGCTTCCGAAGCCAGCTGGACAATATGAAGCTTGAAATGGATGGTCAAGTATCGAGGCTAGGTGAGACCAATTCCCGTCTGACGAGTCAAGTGAAGGAGCTGTTGGAGACGAAGGAATGGTTGCTTACCGAAGGTATGCTCTTGGTAGCTCGGAGGGTTCATATGGGAGAGGAGCTACGAGCAGTTGTGGGGGCCATCAACAATGCCATGAATGCTTGTGGTGTAAACGTTGGTATTAAGGCCGGATACCACTACTCGTCGAAGGGCGTTCCCATGGATCAGGTGCCGAAGCTAAAACCGAACGCTGATGAAATGTTGAATGGTGCATTGGATAGGTTTGATACCTTGGAATTTCCATTTCTTCAGCATGTTGGGCGCCTCATCTCCGAACCCCTCGAGACGATCAAAGCTGCTGGTCTCTCTGGCGACATGTTCAAGCCTCCTTCAAATTAAAGTTTTTCTTTTGTATGCCACAACGGCAATGTTTAAACAATATGTCTTTTGTTTCTATCGAACCTTTGTTGGTTCGGTACATTTGTGTTTGTAATGTGATGATTGCAGTTTATGCATTCTTGCTTTTTTACTTATGTGTTTGTGTGCGAGGGTTTGTGTTGGCCCCAAATTATGATTGTATTTCACACAGCCGTATGGTTCGTGCCTCGAAAGAAATTTCCGTTTCGGCTGAAAGAGGTGTTGCTTTGAACATCTTGAAAATAAACCAAGGGTTTGTTTAACCGTTTTTGTATCGAACCATGATATGCGTCCATATGCTTCGGTTCGATAGAAATTGTATTTTTATACTTGCAAGTTTTTTGTTTAGTAAGGTCGTTCGTTGACCTTCGGTACGCCTGGTTAAGGCATCGGTGATTGTTGTGCCCATCCACCGAAGCCTTGCCTTCGGCGGTTTAATAAGTAGAAGGTGGACTGATATTTTTTGACGTCAATGTGATAGTTATTTTTTGGCATGCTATTTTTCTTTTCTAATGTGCTTCGGCACATCCTTTATGTGCTTGTTTGGAGATAGACAAAGTTTATGATTCCTTCTTTTTTTTTACGAGGCAGTTTTAACAGTAGGTTCGAATGTTTCGACCCCTTTTTTTTTCTTTTTGTCATATCTCGTTCGTCATCTGGGTTCCATGTTGACCAATTGTGCCTGTCATCATGGGTTCAGCATATTTTTTGCTTGTTTTTGCTAGGGGGTCGGAACGTTAAAAAGAGTTTGTCAGGACGTCCGGTTATTAGAAACAACTTGTTCTGACCTCTTTGTGGGATTTATTATTATATTGGAAATTATCTTCCCTAGCTTCGGTGCTGTCTTGTTTTGAACATAAATAACCAATGCTATAAACAAATTGTACCAAACTTTTTATTATAGGTGGGGTAAACACATCCCACTTTCAAGTAAAAGGTTCGGGGTAATCATCGTCCTGAATTACAAGCAAAAACGAAAAAAGATTCGGGGTAAACCACATCCCGACTAACAGATTAAAATTATTGAACGTAAAACTTAAACATTAGCTTCGAGCTTCGGTGCTTCACATGTAGCATTTCTTCAGATGGACTCCGTTCCATGTCCTTGGAATTGGGGTACCACCTATCTTGGCTAATGTGTATGAACCCTTTTCTCCAACGGAGGTAATCTGGTATGGTCCTTCCCATCTCGATGCTAATTTGCCTGAGGGTTCGGCTCGGCTAGCCTCATTGCTTCGGAAGACGTAGTCTCCGACTTTGAATGTTTGCTTTTTCACTCTGGCATTATAATACTTTTCTAGCTCTTTCTTTTATCGAGATTCTTTGATGGAAGCCATTTCCCTTCTTTCTTCTAAGAGATCTAGGTTTAAACGAAGGGACTGATCGTTGTCTGATGCATTAGCCATTCGGGGGCTGATCATGCCAATTTCTACTGGGATCATGGCTTCGGTGCCGTAGGTCAGGCTGAAAGGTGATTCTCCGGTGCTTGTCTTTGGCATCGTTCGGTGTGCCCATAAGACGTTGGGCAATTCGTCTGCCCAACCATCCTTCTTACCTCCCAACCGCCGCTGAATCCCTTCTACAATGCTTCGGTTGGCCCTCTCCACTTGGCCGTTGGCCTGTGGGTGAGCAACTGATGAAGATAGCTGCTTAATGTGTAGGTCCGAGCACCATTTCTTGAAAGGATTCTCAGCAAACTGCTTTCCATTGTGGCTGATGATATAGAGTGGCAACCCGAATCGGCAAACAATGTTTTCCCACATAAATCTTTTCACTTGATGGCCAGTGATGTCTCCCATCGGCTTGGCTTCGACCCATTTTGTAAAGTAGTCGATGGCTACCAGCAAGTACTTAACTCCCCCCGTGGATTTGGGGAATGGTCCGACAATGTCGATCCCCCATTTCTGGAACGGCCAGGCTGCTGTTACTGGAATCAGATTGTTCTTCGCTCGAAGGCTGACTGGGGCGTTCTTCTGACATTCTTGGCAGTTTCGAAGTTCTTGCATAGCACTTTGGTGCATATTGGGCCAGTAGTATCTAACATTCATTGCCTTAGTAACAACCATTTTTGGTCCGGCATGTATGCCACATACGCCGAAATGAATTTCTTTGATGACGTATGCTGCTTCATTCAAAGAAAGGCACCGCAGGAGTGGGCCTAAGAATGTTCTTCGGTACAACTGGCCATTTTGAACTTGGTATTGTAGGGATTTAACTTTGAGCTTTCGAGCTTCAGCTTTGTCTTCCGGGGTCCAGCCTTCGGTGATATGTTTCATGATGGGAGTCATCCAGGTATCTTCTTGAACTTCTACTTGAAAGACCTCATTTTCTTCAATTGAAGGTTTTGTTAGTGTTTCGACTTTTATGCCTTGGGTTGAAGTGTCAGTGTTGGCCGATGCAATTTTGCTGAGGGCATCGGCTTGTGTGTTTTCTTCTCTTGGGACGTAGAAGATTTTGTATGTTTGGAAAGAGGCTATGAGTTCTTGTGCTTTTTGAAGGTATTTCACCATATGTTCTTCTCTTGCTTCATACTCGCCTCGGAGCTGATTGGCCACAAGCAACGAGTCAGTATGAATTTTGAGGTTTTGCACTCCAAACCTTCGTGCTATTCGGAGACCGGCCAACAATGCTTCGTACTCAGCTTCGTTGTTCGAACTTGGGAACTCAAGTCGGAGGGCATAAGCAAATTCGGTGTTATCTGGATTGATCAATATGAGACCTGCTCCGAATCCTTCGGCGCAGGATGCACCGTCTGTGTACAAAGACCATGCTTCTGCTTGTTCTTTGTCTTCCGGGAGCTGCCCCTCCGATCGGTCCCCTTCGTTTGGTAATTCAGCTATGAAATCTGCTACGGCCTGTCCTTTCATGGCACCCCTGGTTTTGAAAGTTAAGTCGAAGGCCCCTAGTTCGATGGCCCATTTGGCCAATCGGCCAGAGACCTCCGGCTTTCGGAGTACATGCTGGATGTTTTTATCAGTTTGGACTTCTATCTCATGTGCTTGAAAGTATCTTCTCAACCTTCTCGAAGCATGGACTAGGGCTAATGCCAATTTCTCCAACATAGGATATCTGGTTTCGTAGTCTCGGAGAGCTCTGCTGACATAATAAATTGGTACTTGAGCTAGGTGCCTTTGTACCATGAGGACTGCACTGATGGCACCTTGGGATGCTGCTAGATAAACAGTGAGTACCTCACCCGGCTTCGGCGCAGTAAGTGTTGGTAACAAGCTAAGACATTGCTTCAACTCGCCGAATGCTTGTTCAGCTTCGTCGGTCCATTTGAAATCATTCTTACCGAAGCTGCTTTTTAGCACGGTCATGAAGGGCAAGGTCCTTTCGGCTGCCTTGGAAAGAAAACGATGTAGAGCTACCAATCTTCCATTCAATGATTGAATTTCTTTGACCGTCTTCGGAGACTTCAGCTCCATTACTGCCTTGACTTTCTCAGGGTTTGCTTGGATCCCTTCTCGTGCAACCATGACACCCAGAAACTTCCCTGACTCCATGCCGAAAGAACATTTTGCTGGGTTTAGCTTCATATAAATACTCCGGAGACAAGTGAACGTCTCTCGGATGTCAGCCATCATGTCTGCTTCGTCTTTGCTTTTTATCACCACATCATCTACATATACTTCCATGTTTTTTCCGATTTGATTCTTAAATGCCTTATCCATTAACCGTTGGTAAGTGGCTCCGGCATTCTTGAGGCCGAAGGGCATCTTTGTGTAGCAATACAACCCTTCGGCGGTGATAAAAGCGGTCTTATCTTCATCTTCGGCTGCCATTTGAATTTGATGGTAACCTTTATACGCATCGAGAAAACACTTTAGCCGAAAGCCAGCCAATGAATCGACCTTGACATCCATTTCAGGGAGCGGGTAGCAATCTTTAGGGCATGCGTTGTTCAGATCTTTAAAATCAACACACATTCGCCAACCACCGTCTTGCTTCTTTACCAGAACCGGGTTTGACACCCAGGTTTGGTATTGAACTTCTCGAATGATGCTTGCATCTAAAAGCTTCCGGACGTCTTCAGCGATAGCCTTGTTTTGATCCAAACCCATGCTTCTTTTCTTCTGTTGCACTGGTCGGACAGTTGGGTATACATTCAATTTTGTTCGGCTAAATGCCTGGGCACCCCCTTCATGTCCGAATGTTGCCATGCAAAAGAATCTAGAGATTCGGTTAGGAGGTTCCATAAGGCAGCTTTGCAATCTGGTGGGAGTTGTGCCCCAACAGTTACCTGCCAATTTTTGAAAGGATTAATCAAAGAGTTTCATAAGGTTACTTAAAACCCTATAATCGTTCGACTACCTTTTGTTCCGGAAAACATGGGTTAATCGACCACTTTTCTGATAACTCTTGAGTGACTGGTGTAGCTTGGGAGCTCGAAGCTTGTCGAATTTCAGCTACATGGTGCATCGGTTCGGTATGCACAGTGGCTATTCTGTCTTCTGTTGGGAACTTGATAGCTCCGTGGATGGAAGAAGCAACCATTCCGAAGGCACACATACTTGGTCTTCCCAGAATGACGTTGTGTACAGAATGTGCTCCAACCTCCAAGAAGGTTAGCATTTCTGTTCGGCTGTGTCCTTCGGTGCCCAAGGTTACTGGGAGAGTGATTCGACCCATGGGCTGGATTACCTCGCCCGAAAAACTGACTAATGGCATGGAAACCAAATGTCATTTAAAACTTAGTTTATTGTTGTCACACCGAAAGACGAAGGACGTTGCTTCGGTGAAAGTGTATATTTGATTTGAAGCAAATATTTGTAAGTACCTGTACCATCCTTCTCTGATTTTCGGGTGGCAACCGCTGGAAACAATGATAGTACATTATCTCCGAAGCACTGCCGTTGTCTATGTAAACTCTCTGAACTTTATGCCCAGCGATGACGGCAGATATGATTATTGGTCCTTCCAGAAACTGGTCTGGTGTTACCTCGGGGAATGAGATTGCCTGTCATATAAATAAATTATTTTAGAAACAAAAGTAATTATATACTTCTGATTTTGGAGATGCTTTTTTGGAAGCACGAATGTTGACATATATAGTGTCACTTATCAACCTGACTCATGAATGGAGCGAGATGAGAGCCGGAGCGTTTAATGCCATGTGGTGTAACAGCCTGAATCATGTTGATCCCTGCTTGGTTGTTGGTGTTGGTAATCGCTGCGGGTTTTCCATCCTTCACCTCTTTGATAAGGTGAGAGAGTTTCCCGGATCGAATAGCTTTTTCAATTTCTTGTCGAAGGGACCAGCAATCATCGGTAGTATGCCCTTTGGCTCGGTGATACTCGCAATACTTTTTGGAGTTTCGGTCAGCCGATGGTCGCTGTTTAGCCGGTGTGGGGAGTTGTAAATTTTCTGTTAACAGAATATCCCGAGGGGTTTTGGCTAAGTCGGTTATGCTGCCGGTCCTTCCGGAACCCTGAGACTTAGAAGACTGACTCCGGTCTGTTCGTTCGTACGGCTGTTGCCTGTTCTTGTTCCAGTGACTATTGCGTTCTGCATTATGGGAACCTTTCTTCCACAGGTTGCGTCCTCCGGAGCTCTTGTAATCTCCGTCGGAAGATTGCCCACAAGCACTCTTTCCTCTAGCAAAGGCTCTGGCCCTTTCCATTAGCACTTCCATCGTCTTTGGTAAATTTTCATGCAATTTCTCCACTAACTGGTTGTTTCGGACCCCGTGACAGAAGCCCGATACACGGAGCTAATCCATTGCTCCATGAATCTGCATACTCTCTTTGCTGAAACGGTCAATAAAAGCCTCCAAGGACTCACCATCATTCCTTCGGATGTTGTGTACTTTCGTGATATCCTTGGAACACCGCCTTTGATTTGCAAAGTTTAGCAAGAACAACTTTCGGAATTCAATCCAGTTGGTGATCTCTCCGGCGGATAACCCGTCGAACCAAACCCTAGCCGCTCCGGTGAGGGTTTGGGCAAACATGTGGCACCATGCTGGCATGGGCCATAGTTCAATTTCTGCTGCACCTTCAAATGCGAAGACGTGGTCATCTGGATCCGACGTCCCTGCATACGTTTTGATGGTAGCTGGCCTTTTCAGCTTGGCCGGAAGACGTGCTGTTGCAACTCTTTGAGAAAATTTGGAGAACGACGTCATATGGGCTGGGCGGTAGGGTGCGGTAAGTTCGTCGTCCCCCTCTGATGCAACTGGCATTCTTTCCGAAGTGGGCATGCTAACTTGCATCGGTCCGGTGTAACCCAGAGATGCTAGTTGCCCCTGTGGAGTTTGAGTCTGCATAGTGGTGACTACCGTGGAGTAAGTAGCGAAAGATCCCAGACCGGTGCTTGTTTCTGCCGAAGCAGCAAGCCCTCCGGTGGAGAATAAGTTAGCTTTTACGCTTTGCAATACAACCTCCCTACTTTGTTGTTCCTTCAGTCGGAGCAATAGTTCTCAATTTTTCTGGAGGAAAGCGTCATCGAACTCCACCAGTGGGGAACTTGCTTTAATAGCCGAAGCACCAACAGAGAACGATGACTGTTGGATGCTTCCCTGTGCTCCAGTGGAGGTAATAGCTGGTGCTGACGAGGTGATGACCACTTGATCATCGTTCGTCTCAGTTGCTGTCACGTCTTCGATCGTGAATCCCTCAGAACGTGCCGTCATGGGTAGAAGTTACTCTGCTCTTTCGAAAAAGGAAAGAAACACAGCAAACTCACGGATGGCGCCAATTGAAGAGGAAAAAAGTTACCTCTGATTGGTTCGGTGTAGTAGATCTGAGAGATAATACACGAAAAGGTGACGAGTGATTGGATCGGAGAATAACCTGCAAAAAAGAACACCGTTAGGCTCGTCACAGGGGAGAGGAAGGGTCTCTCTATGACCACCCTCCAGCGTGAGAATAAGTATGGTTTAAAGAAGTGGAAAGTAAGTACGAAAGTACAGAAAGTACAGTTAAGTCAAGTTACCAAATGAGGAAATTTGGGAGGTATTTATACTTTCCTAAGTGGGCTTCGGCGAGCTTAGGCCCATGGGCCTTATGGCCGAAGCTAGGCGATCGGTTATCTAGGTTGGGCTTCGGCTTCTTTATAGTGATCTGAGCTTTAGTCTAGAACCTTTGTATTTGATCGGTTCGAACTCGGCCTCTATGGGATGGTCCGAGCTCCGACCTATAACCATATATTCTCTTCAGTATAAAAAAAAAAAAGATATATTAATTCAGCTATTATATTTTATGAAATTAATCATAATAAAAATAAAATGCTGACCTGATGTATTTATCTGCACCAAAATTAACATGACCCATGTGGGTCGTTAATAATGAAAATGATCTTGTTTGGTATTCATACATGGCGATATCCAAAGGTCTTAGATGCAATGATGTAATGTAAGGTGGTCCCTTGCCTATGTTAATGAGGCAAACATTTATGTATTCTGATGAGGGGCGGTGTATAATTTCATTGTAGGTAGGTTGGCTTGGATTTGAATCATAATGTCTTGTCCAATAAACTCCTCCAATATAAAGATCAAATGGCGGGGCTGGACCTAGCTTTATCGCCGCCATAAAGGAACTCGGCCATTATCAATACCTGTTGTTCTTCCCTTTCTGGGGTCTGAGGGTGCAACAGTTCCATTTATTTTCAGGAAAGCTTCTATGACTTCGGTACGCGCGTGCAGAATAGTAATTCGACTTGATGGTATCATTCGCCACCCCACTTTCTATGAAGCCCTCGCCTGAAACATAATTTATTCCGTTTTCTGTGTAGTTCGTCTCTGGCGGACTTCCACAATCTAGGCTAATGAAGCCTGCATGCTAACAAAAGGTTATGTTAAAGACGCACGTTTGAATATTTGATATAGAAAAAACGGAAAATTAAGGGAAAATCACGAGAATAGCCCTTTGACCGGATGACTTACGAGAATAGCCTCATCCCGTCTCTTTGGAGAGACGGTTCACGTTTCCCAGTGCATCTGAGGCGTCTCCCGAGAGCTTTTGGTTTCCAACCAATAAATGAACAACACATCTCTGGTGACGTCTCCGGAGACGACTTTTGTGCCGATTCCTGAGACGACTTTTGTCGTATCTGACTTCCCCGAGAGATATCGTCGTGTCTGTTTCGTCGTTTCAGTTTCCCACTCCCACCCCCTAGACATCTCGTCATTTCAGTTTCCACTCGGGCTTCGTGCCGACCATTATTTACCGTCAACCACCAACCTCCACCACTATCATCTCCTCCCTATATAAGCCAGAAAAAAAATTCAAAGCTCCCACCGACCTCTACGGCTCTACCTCACCAAAAAAATTCGGAGTTCAAACCGAATCCTTAACACAAGAAATGGCACCCACTCGTTGGACTGAAGAACACGAAATTGCACTTGTAGCTGCCTGGACATTTGTCGAAGACAAACCACATCCGGGTAGCAAGTGGTACCGAATCCTCAACGAGTTCAATTGGTTGGTAGGGGGCTCGAACCGAACCATTGACTCCCTCAATCGAAAATGGACCGATTTGAACACCAAGTGTCAACTCTTCAACGGGTACCACAATCGAACACTGCGAGCGGTACCTTCCTATATGCCCGAAGATGTTGCCATCGGAATAACCCAAATCGAGTATGAGCCCAAGCAAGACAAAGAATTTAAACACGTCTCTGCTTGGCAAATGATAAGGGATAGGCTTAACGTGTAGCCTATGTCTATTTTATTTTTATTTACTTTGTAATGTTTATGTATTTATTTTATCTTTTTAAATCGAATGACTAGTTTATTTAGAATTTTATTTAAGTTGACAATTAATATTTTAAATAAATTTTATATCATAATAAAGTTATAAAGTTATAACATAAAATAAAATCAATTCGGCAACTCTGAGGCATCATCGGAGACGTCACCGGAGACGTTTCAAAACCTGGAAAAGACGTCACCGGAGACGTGTTGTTCTTTTATTGGTTGGAAACCAAAAGCTCTCGGGAGATGCCTCAGACGCGTTGGGAAACGTGAACCGTCACTCCAAAGAGACGGGAGGGGCTATTCTCGTAAGTCATCCGGTCAAAGAGCTATTCTCGTGATTTTCCCGAAAATTAATTAGTACTAAAATAGTCAATGAATTCATTTTAGCTCGCGGCCTTTAAAAAACGCGAGCTAAATTTTAGTGACTATTTTAGAAAACTGTTTGGTCAACATGACTGACTATTTATGCAATTTTTCAAGAGAAAAGAAATGAAAATTACCTTCCTGAGCATGAATCATAGCCGCTACATGAAAAAGCAGAAGAGTAAACAAAATTCTCATGTCTAATGCTGATCTTATATTCTTATGTCTTATCTATAACAAGGCTTCAATACACAACTATGAAAACAACAATTTTAAGAAAATGAAGTTTGTGAAAGCGAATGAAGAGATTTATATATTTCAAGCACTTCCACAAAAGAAACTTTGTGGATGTTTAATTCGTTATTAAAGAATATAAAGTGTGGCAATTTAAAAAAGATCAAATTGTTAAAAATCACAATCAACTTGCTTTGTTGAGAAAGACTATAAAGTCTTGGTGTTTTGTCGTCAACCAAGTTAGGGCCTACGAAAAATCTTAAAAAACCCAAGCATAAAGGGTGCAGAGAATACTACAATGAAACAAAACAGGTTAGAGCATTCACATTTGGTCCACCAAATTGGACCAAATATACGTGATGGGTCCACCAAATTATATGGGGTGAGTGTAAGTGGTTGTGAGTGGAGAAGAAAGAAAATATTTGGTGGAAGCACTGTTCCACCCTATATATGAAAAGCTACTTTTTACCCCTATATATATTTTAATATTTTTGTAAGTATTTGTGAGTGAGGTATGAAAAAATATAATGATAAAAGTATGAAAAGGTATTATTATTTTAATTAGGAGAGATAAGATTTAGGGGTGGAGTAGTGATTTTTAGTGTAATTTGATGGATGAGATTTGGTGGAGGGGATGTGAATGCTCTAAATATACCATCATTGTCATCTGTTTGGTTTTGTTTATTATAATCTGTTTGGCTTGCCAAATACAATAATGAACTCGTCGGAAAAACATGGCAAGGTAGGAGGAGAGGGAGGGAAAATTTGAAAATTTCATTTTTGGCAAGAATGGTCTCTAGAGGAGAAATTAACCAGAAAACTAACGGGGTTAGTGAGAAAGGATGTTTTCAGCAACAAAACATTCGTTAAATGATATTTTTGCAACAAAAACTTCGTTAAAGGCTGAATCCTACAGGTATTAAACACTAAGGCTGAAACCTGCAATTTTGGGTAAATGTAAAGGACGTTTTCTGTATTTTTGTCTTTAGACTTTTATTGATAAAAAATCTACACATTTAAAACCGCCGTCTCAATCACGCTCTACAATTGTTGCTTCTACCTTTGCACTTCATCCAAACATACATTCTCTGTTCAATGTACATGTTCATTCTTATTCACATGATTAAAATCGTTGCTTTCTTATATTATAGGAAATTAATTTGTATGCTACATCGTAACATATATATTATTAGATTTATCTATACTGAGAAAATCCTGAGATATAACCCAGTTTTGTGTATTTTAATAATTCCATTAAAGAAGCTTCGTGGACGTTTAATTCCTTGTTACGAATGATACAAAGTTTGCCACTCTAAAAATTATCAAATTATTAAGTTATTAAGGTCCTTAAAGAAAGATTTAAAAATCACGATCAACTTAATTTGTTGAAAAGACTTAAGTCTTGTCGTCAATAAGTTAAGGGTCTACGAAGAAAATTTACAATCCGTAGCATAAACATCCTTTAAAAGATTTAGAAATCACAATCAACTTAGTTTGTTGAAGAAGACTTAAGTCTTGTTTTTTTTTAATTTTTTTTTTATTTTGTGTCTTTACTCAAGTTAATCTCAAGCATAACCATAATAAATCAGTCAAAAAATGTGTTGTTTTTTTCTTATTACCCATTTTCTAATAGTTAACCCAGACTGTGCAATGTTATTTCAAACGAAGTTTTACAGATAGCTCGAAATTTGTTAACTTTTAAGTGTTCCCAAAAAACCATCTACTTATGTTTGTGTGTGTATATAACCAGAGGGTATTTCCAACGGACATTCTAGAAAGATGATTGGAACGGGTCAGCTGAGGGGGTTTGGAAGCTAAGGTATATGGATAACACACACTCGAAGACTCATAAGTGGTCATACGTGGGTGGCTAAGGTAAAAGCCAAAGGTGGAGGTGTGAAAGTTGAAATGATTGGTTGGCCCGTTAGATATTGTGGGATGTGGGATCGACGAACGGGTCAACCGACAATCACGAGGTTTATACTCAGAGTGCGGAAACCTCTGAATGTGTTCCAATAACAAAACCGACTAACAAACAATGATATACGAGTAATTAACACACACAAACGGGTCAAAAGTTTATAGATTTATCACTAAAACAGAGCTCGAGTGTTTACAATGATTAAATCAGACTCTCAGACCTGAGAGGGGGTGTTTGGAGAGTGTATGTGGCAAGAACTAATGATAGGGTAACGATTGGGCCTATTTATATCTCCCGTACTCGTACAAAACAGTATAGGCGATTGGTGAGCCTATCCACCACGTAGTAACAGGCGATTGGGCCTAATCGCCTGTTGGAACTAGCATTTAGAAGCCTACTCGCATGTTGATACATGCGAGTATGTGCTAATCGTGTGTAATCATGCTCCTAATCGCCTGATGGTCCCAAACATACCCAAAACGCTTATAAACACTTCCAAACACCCCGAAACGCGTCCAAACAACTAATACACTAGCCTAGGGACATCATGCACTAACAGACTCCCCCTTGGACCAGGCTAGTATACGTACAAAACATCAAAAGAGACAAAGTTTATATCACAGCAAAAGAACTATACAGACGCTTAAACAAAAACAAACAAAACATGACTTGCAGCAACTTCAGTCTTCACTTCACTCTGACATCGTCCTGATCCTTGTAAGTCTTGACCAGTCGCATCCAGCATGAACTTTGTTGGCGTAGCAGAAGCGAATCACCATTTGAAACTTCATTGCTTGATTTGCTTCGTCTTTTAAGTTCTGAATGGGATACAGGAACAGTGTCTCCACATCCTTTTCTGAGCAGTTTATCAGCCACATCGGGTCCCATATTCTGATTTTTTTGCAAGGCTTTGGTGAGTTGCTCAAGACGATCACTGCTTCGGTGGTAGCTGCATCATAATGCCATTAATAGAACTTTGAAGAGAAGTCTTGCTCAACGGGGACAATAGGAATCTTTGACACGCATATCGGTGGCTTGATCTTGTGTTCCCAAACTGGACTTTTGGTGGATGAATGAGGCTTTCCTGTCTTGTAAGACTTGGGGTATTGAGGTTGAGAGGTCTTCCATTCAGTTCGGCTTTCTTTAGCTAGAATGTTGTAAAAACTATCTAGGCTAGACTCTTTCTCATAGTTTAGAGGAAAATGTAGTCTAATCAGATCCCGGATGTACCAGAAAGTGAGACTGAGGACATTCCGATAGGGCTTGAAATATAATAGACCTTCTTCCCACTTGACACCCAACATATCCGTCTTCTCCACATACGCCCAACTGATGACGTTTCCAGACATCTTCGATAAGCGTTTCTTGAAGATAGAAGCCTGAACAGGAGCTTTCTTCTTCTCACGCTCTTCCTCTGATGTGAACCATTGGGGATATCGCTGCCTGATCCGATCATGTCTTTCTTTTACATTATCAGGAACAGGAGTTGGATCAGTCTTGAGCTTCTCCTCAGCATCATGTAACATCTCCTCATAAATGTTAGGTATCCCAGTGCTAGAATCATCAACGACATATTCAGGGGTTGGCACTTTGGTCCCATCTTCCATCTCAACCTAATTGTTATATCTTTTCCAAGTCATAAGAAGTAACTTCAGGTGGTATTTCACCCTCTTCCAAATCATACTCTGGAGACTTTGGTGGTACGATTAAGTCGCCATCATCATCATATGCAAAGTAACTGTTCAATGGCTCGACAACCTCTACAGGAACTACAGCTTTCTTTGATGATTCCCACAGTTGTTGAATCCTGTCTTGGAGAGGCTTCCCCTTGAGCAGAAGAACCTGCTTTGGGATCCTTGCCTTGTTTATCATGATTTTTCTTGGTACGCCTCGCTCCAGATCCGGCTGATGACCCACCACCACCTGTGGCTCCAGGATCACCACAACCATCTTTACCTCCATCATCATCAGTATCATCATCGCTGTCATCATCGTCATCATCTTCTTCTTCTTCTTCTTCATCACCAACACCAGCTTCAGAACTTGTACCACCTGTGAGTCTAGGAAGATCTCCAGCTAACTTGTTCATCCCAGTCCTCAGCCTCGTGTTTTGCTTCTTGTATTTGGTGATTCTACGTTCATTGTTGACGTTTGCAAGCTGAAGCTGGCTGTATTGGGATTCAACACTGGTAAGTCTAGCTAATGTGCTTTGATTAGACTGTACCGGTTGCTGGTGTGATTCTGTAAGCTGTTGATTAGACATTAGAAGCATTCTATTAGAAGCTTGCAGCTCTTTGTTCGATCGGATGGTTTCACTAATTAATTCCATCATAGCCCTTTCATTTTCTTCAATTGTAACATTTTTGCCCCTTAACTCAGCAATCTCATGCGCTTGTGCATCAACTATAGCTGTTAGCTCACTGACCTGGCGTTGTAGTTGATCATTCGAAGCTGGTGCTGAGGAAGAGGAGGGCTGTCTAGCTGTGGAAGAAGCTGATGGTCGAACTTCTTGTTGCAGCTTCTTAATGATGTCACCGATAGGGTTTGAAACAATCTGAGAGCTTGTCGTTGCTTCAGTATCTGAGACTTGCTCAGTGAAGATTACTGAAGCAGGCATCGACATGGTGACACCTGCAGTCATAGTTTCACCTGATGTTGTGGTTGCTGAAGTTGTTGCTGCTGTTGTAGTTGTTGTTGCTGCAGCCGGAGAAGATTGAGTTTCAAGACCCACAAATGCTTCTGGAAGATTAACCCGTCTTGATCTCTTTGGAGTTTTCTCAGTTTTCTCAACCGGTGGTCTCTGAGACATTCTTTTCTTTCCCCGACATGGATCTTTCTTTGCCTTTGTCTTTTGTCTCTTAGGAGGAGGAGGAGTGCTTAGCTTTGCGTCTATTTCAGCAATGTCATCATCTGGATCCACAGTAAAGGTAGGATCCTCAGCAAGAGCTTTCTCCTTAGCTGCAAGAGCTTTCTCCTCAGCTAGCTTTCTCTTTCTCTTTGCCTCTTTACTGGCACGAGTACTAGGGGAATCATCCTCTGAATCATCTGAGTCATCTTCTTCACTTGTTATGTCAACAGGGGCGTCTTCATCAATTGGCCTCTTTTCTTTTGTTGATTGAGAAGATTCTTGATCTTTCGCTGTAGTCCCAAAATACTAGATCTTAAGTGTGCACTAGATTGTTATCAACTAGAAACACCTATTTGTTAGGTGTTTTAGTTGATTAATCAAGACAAGTTAAAGAACTAGATGAAGATTATAAAAACCGACACACAAGAAACATAAAGACACGATTCCATTAAAGATTTCTGCTGTGAACAACCATGGATAAGTTCGCACTATTCTAGATAAGTTCGCACCTTTAACTTGTGCTCTCAAAGATACATCAAAAACCCTAACCCTAGCTGCACAAATGAGCTTCTATTTATAGGACAAAGCTGAGGACTGCGAACTTAACAATAAGTACGCAGTCTCCGTCCTTTAAGTGCGCAGTCTAGGGTTTCTTACATAAACTATGCTTTAATTACATATCTAGTCCTCCAACTCTAACATATAACAAAACATGGTTAAACCTGGTAACTGTGGTCTCATATTAACCCAACAATACTCCCCCTAGACCACAGCTACCAGTACTACACAATCAATCTATCTCGACATCACTCAACTCCCCCTCTTCTCTTGCTTGACGTGCCGGGAGTGCTTGAACTATGCTTTCTTCAATGATTGGTTCTTCAGTGCGAGGTTCCTCAACATGTGTTTCTTCAGTGGATGGCACTTCAATGGGTGGCTCTTGAATGAATAACTCAGCTAGATCTACAGTTGCTTGATCTTGCTGAGTCTCTGGAGCTGTGCTTTGAGAGACTGGTGGAACTTGCGAAGGCTCAGATTCAGAATCAACTGTTGCTGTAGAAGCTTGGGTTTGAACCTCTGGAGTAACTTCAGCTTCTGACATCTTTGCAGCAGCAGCAGCAGCTATCGCTCTGTCATCTTTAGCTTTGTCAGCTGCGTTGATTCTCGCCACCAAATCGATCAGTTCTTGCTTTCGCTTCAACGCTCTTTCCACAGCCCTTCTAAACAAGACAGCTTCCTCAAATAACACATTCCCGGCACCCACATTTATCTGATTAGCAAAAAGAGTAGTTAAATCAGATGGATTCAGAGCAAACACGTCCACTGGATCAACTATTCTCAATGCCTCTGTATCATCTCTCAGTTTGATTACAGCTTCACCAGTTCTGCTATCATAAAACCACTTCTTAAAATCTGCCAAAAGCACAGGAAGCTCTGGACGGATGGGAACCCTAGTGACGACCTCAGGAGGGTCTATCACGTAAGTTATCATTCCCCGTCCGGTGGCAGGATCAATTCTTTTCTTTGACATCCTTCGCCTCGGCTTCTGTGGCTTCCAGTTCTTGAAGTCACGGGCACACTCATCTTCAATAAACACAGACACCATGTCAGCAGTGGTACTCCCAGAGTGGTTTAGAAAAGGTGTTCTGCACATTTCTCGAATGTCCCATCTTGGAAGGGTCTTCAGATTTGGTCGACCCTTGAAATACTGAATCACACCTCCCCTTCGCTTCACAAAGAATAGACGCTTAAACCCATCATATCCCCAGCAGACAACTCTTTCTTGATGAGATGCACGAGTATGGTGAATGTTCTGGTGAAAAGCAGGAATGGTGATAGGTCTTCTTGGAAACCAACTTGCTCTCTCAGGATCCAATACATACCCATCAGCCATCTCATACACTGTGTTTTCCGTCGCACCCATTTCTACGAACGTCTCTGGCATCTCGTCTTCACTGATCTCATCTACATCGCTTTCCTCCTCTTTTCTTTCTTTCTCTTTTTCCTCTTCCATAAATTTCCCGAAATCAAATACTTCATCAAATGTCATTCTTGGAGCATCGGTACCCGGAGTCTTTAACTCCTGAAGCATATCAAACATCTTCATCTGTACCTCAGTCTGAAACTTTATCAGATAACGCTGATCTTTAACCACCTTTTCAAGACTTCGGTTCTTGTGCTTCAACTTCTTCAGCTTCTTTCTCAACTCCTGATTATTATAGATCTGATTCTTCAACATACAGATTTCCTTAGCAGCATTCTTTCCCACTTCCTTAGATAACTTCTCATATAATTCTTGATGCACCGGTTTTTGACGAGATGCACCAGGAACAGACGAGGAAGGTACTGATTGTTTCTTTGCGGGAGGCTTGGGAATAGGAGGTCTTGCTGACGAAGGGCCAGGCCTGGCAGTAGAGGGCCCAGTAGAGGGCCCTGGCCTGTCAGTGGAAGGCCCAGGTTGACCCTCCACACCAAACATTGACTCCAGAATCGCTTCGTTTTCCTCATCTTCTTCTGTCATAACCCTTGGTCTTTCAGACTCGGGCAGCTGTTCTCTCCTCCTTCTTCTCTCTGCCTTTGCAAGTTCAGCGCTCTGTCTGGCAGCTTCAGCTATTTCAAGTTCCTCGGGAGTCAATGATTCTCTCCCTTCCTGCAGTAAACCAGTAGGCCTGTTTCGTTTAGTCGGCCTTTGTGGAACAGGATCAGATGCTGCCCTTTTACCAACAGATCTTTCTCGGGCAACTTCTTCAGCAGTGTGCTGAGGTACTGTAGTAACAGGAACAGTAGTAGCAGGTTCAGTAGGAGCAGGATCAGTTGCAGTTGGTTGTTGAGTTCTAGCAGCATATTGTCTTCTTCTCTTCATCTCACTGTACAGCTTCATAACAACTGGATAGCGTTGAGCAGAGTACATGCTTTCCAGCAGGGGTTCCCAATCAGGTGTGTTGCACTCAGTGAAGAATCGTGCACCCTTGGCAAAACCGTATTTATCACCAAGGGGCAGATCCTTATGTTGGGAATCGATCATCATCTGAACAAATCGAGGATACATCGTCCACTTTTTCTTTTCAGCTTGGGCATTCTTCACCATACAATCAAATACCAATCCCGACAGATTAAAAGGCTCATTCTTGCAGACTTTAATCATGGCAGTTGCCCAGTCGGGACTGAGTGCATTGTAACCCCCTTTTCGGTGACACAAAGACATCAGAAATACATGACAGATAAGCTTCCAATCTCTGGTTAAATGACTCTTTTTGATATCACCCCTTGCGTCAAAGTCTCCTTTGTATCCAAAATTCAGGAACTCTTGATGAATCACAGTCTTCGGTAGAGATCTAACAGTCGCTGGTTGATCCTGAAATCTTAGAACATTTCTCACTGTGTCTTCTGTGATGATAACTGCCTTGTTTCTTACTGTGGCTTTAATTCTCTTTACACGTGCCACTGTTTCCACTCTAGCAGATCGCCAGAAGTCTTCAATGTGAGAACTGTAGACTTCAACTTGCTGCTCTACTGCATATCCGATCCTGCTTCTCCTGATCCATGCAACAACGTCCCGAAACTTTGAATCATCAGTTTCCAGAATTATCGGCTGGTTGTGCATACCTCTAGAATCCCATTCAAGAGCCATCTGTGTTGGACAAGTGCACGAAAAATAAGTTAGACTTTTGATTTTGAATTGATTAATGACAGACACTTCATTTTCTTTGACGGACGACGTACTTTGACTAGGTTTGGTTTTAATTTGGTTTTACGTGTGTTATTTATTTTATGGATTAGATTTTTAAAGTGTATATGATATGTTTCGTTTTTCATTTTAACAGTCATTTGAGTCCAGTTTCAGTTTTAAGGATTAATGAGTCAAGGTACGTAGTCCGGTCAAATGTCCTGAAAAGTCAAGTCACTGGTCAACAGTTTGGTCCAAGATTAAGTCCACAGATTAAGTTCGCAGTCCAAATCAGGACTGAGTACTTGTTGCTTGGTACGCAGTCACCGGATACAGGTGAATCAAGTACGCAGTCAGTGATTCGGGCATGGTAACGGCTTAGGATGAGATCTCAAATCTGCGTACTAGACTAGTACGCAGACACCTAAACTTTCGTTTAGGATTTCAAGTTCACACCCAAGTACGCAGTCACATTAGGGTTTTGATTCTTGAATCATATGAAGCAAGTGCGCATTCATATGAAACAAGTGCGCAGTTCTTCAAGTTTTAAGTGCGCAGTTCATCAAAAACCCCAAACATCAACTGATTTTCTCATGTTTCAACTCTCAGATCCTGTGAATACACGACGAAAACAAGTTAGAACTTTGCAAACTACCTTTAACAACACACAAACACGTAAAGAAAATAGAGGGAATGGATTGAGGAGGGTGGTACACAGGTGGTTTGGTGGTTGTTTTGTTGAAGAACACGGTGGTTTGGAAGAAGAAGACGGCAGATGGTGGTGGTAGAATTTTAGGGTTTTGAAAAATAAAAAGTTAAAATGAAGAAAATTACTGCGTATTTATAGGAACAGTGGTTGGGCCGCGTACTTGACCTTTAAGTGCGCAGGCCCAAAAGCCCAGTCAAGTACGCAGGCCCAACAAGGCTTACAAATCTGTTAAGTTCGCAGGCCCTCTTAGGAGTTTAATAGCCATTAAGTGCGCAGGCCCACAATCAAGAAAATAGCCCTTTTTAACCAAAGATTTGAGTTTAGAGATCAACCGTTTCTCACCTTTTGCATCAAGATCATACTAGTCATACCTGCCAGACCACATTTCAACTTTCCGTTGGATAGCTGTAGCCTCAGAAAAACTGTCGGTATATTTGTCCACTTAAATCCATGCCTCTCGTCTTTCAACATACTTTATATGATGATCTTTATCATGTTTTGGTAATATTGACGACATGTTAATGGACCCCACTTGTGCCAGGTGTAAGCCTACCAATCCTCAAGGTTTATTGAGATATAATGATGAGAGCTTCAGGTCTATGTTTCCATAAGCAGAGAAGATGATCATTATGTCAATCAGATGATGAGAGCTTCAGGTCTATGTTCCCATAAGCAGAGAAGATGATCATCTGATTGCTTTTTGAGCTATCTATATGTTTGCACGTCACTAACATTGCGTGTCTTTTGTTGCTCATTTTGATTTTAATAGCCCCGCTTTGGTAGCTTGCACTCTTAGGTGTCTTTTGATTGCTTATGCACAAAATTTTCTGTGTCTTTTGATCTCTCAACCTGTGTATGACCGGACTCAGCTTGTGCAAGCCTGAAGCACAGTGGGAATCCAGCACCTCGTGTAGACTTTTTAGTTTGTCATCTTTTAGCAGTTTACTCAATTCCAGGCTGAATCTACCGACATGTCGTTGCTTGAAGCCACAACGTCCTCTGGGTCCTATTCACATGCTGACAAATATGATTAGTCCCTATCATTTCTTGATTGTTTTTGAAAAAGTTTTTAAAACTTGCAAATTTAGGGATCTACCGGTTTATTTCTCCCCCAAAAATCTTTATTTTATTCTAAAATATAAGATTTTTGTATAATTTATTCACAAAGTAAAGTTTTTTTTTTTTTTTTTTTTTTTTTTTTTTTTTTTTTAACATCATTCAAAGTTGATCATTTCTAACCAAGTTACCAACTGACGAAAACGGGTTTTGTCGAAAGCTTTGGTAAAGATATCTGCCTTTTGACCAGCAGTATCTATAGGCAACACCTGAATGTACCCCTTGTCGTGCGCATCGCGAATTGAATGAATCCGAATTTCAATATGTTTAGTTTTCGAATGATCAATTGGATTCTTCACGATGTCACGACAGGCATCATTATCAATGTAGATAGGGGTTCTCATGATATTCAAACCGTAATCCAACAGCTGATTTTGGATCCACAACACTTGACAGCAACAACTGGATGCGGCTGTGTACTCAGCTTGAGCAGTAGATATCGACACAGTAGTCTGCTTCTTGCTCTGCCATGACACGAGCCTGTTTCCCAGAAATTGACAGCCACCAGAGACAGACTTTCGGTCAATCCTGCAACCTGCATGATCACTATCAGAGTACGCAATTATGTCAAAATTGTCACTCTTAGGATACCATAAACCAAGTTTTGGTGTTCCTTTGAGGTAGCGGAAGATTCTTTTGACTGCAGTCTCATGAGATTGCTTTGGATTTGACTGAAAGCGAGCACAGCATCCAACTGCCCACATGATGTCTGGTCTGCTGGCTGTAAGATACATCAAGGATCCAATCATAGAACGATAAGTGTGCGGGTTCACAGAAGGTCCTTCAAGATCTGGTACAAGCGTTGTTTGAGCTGCAAAAGGAGTGTTGGACAGTTTGCAATCCGACAGGTTGTACTTCGCCAGAATGTCTCTTGTGTACTTTGCTTGATGGATGAGAATACCGTCTTCTTTCTGTTGGACTTCGAGACCTAAGAAAAATGAGAGTTCTCCCATCATGCTCATTTCGAATTGAGACTTCATAATGCTTTCAAATTCCCTGCACAAATTTTCGTCAGTTGAACCAAAGATAATATCATCAACATAAATCTGAACAAGGATAGAATGTTTGTTGACTTCTTTGGTAAACAAGGTCATGTCGATCTTCCCTCTCGTGTATCCATTTTGTAACAGATATGAAGACAAGGTCTCATACCAAGCTCTAGGAGCTTGATGGAGACCATAGAGAGCCTTGTCCAACTTGTAGTATCTGTTTGGATGATGAGGGTCTTCGAATCCGGGCGGTTGGCACACATAGACTTCTTCTTTGATCTTCCCATATAAGAAAGCGCTCTTCACGTCCATCTGAAAGACTTTAAAATTTCGATATGAAGCATATGCCAAGAAGATGCGTATGGCTTCAAGTCGAGCGACTGGAGCGAAGACTTCCTCATAGTCAATCCCCTCCTGCTGACGAAATCCTTGAACAACCAGACGAGCTTTGTTCTTGATTACCACGCCACGTTCATCCATCTTGTTGCGAAAAACCCATCTTGTCCCAATAGGATATTTTCCTTCAGGCAGATCAACGAGCTCCCACACTTTGAGCTTTCTGAACTGAAATAGTTCTTCCTGCATGGCCTCAACCCAGCTTGCATCTCTAACTGCATCTTCAATGCTGAAAGGTACGGTTTGAGATAGGAAAGCTGAGAGAGCGGTGTTGAGCTTGTCTGTCTGATTTCTGGTAAGAACACCCTCACTGATTGGTCCAATGACATTTTCAATTGGATGGTTCTTAGAAGATTTGAATCCCATATTTTCTTCTTCTTGCACTTGTGGAGGAAGATTTGAAAGATGATCTCCAGGTGTAGAAGAACTGGATGGTTCATTTACAGACTGCTGATTTGATTGTGTTCCTTCAGCATTTGACGTGCTTTCAGGAATGTTAGAGGTTTCAGCAGTAGTATCACCATTATTAAGTTGAGGAACAATAGGATCAGCAACCAGAGGAGAGAAACGGGTGGTAAACGGTGCGACTTCATCATCAGAAGAGTAGAGAATATTTCCAAAGGGAGACGAGCTTGTGGCTTGATTTTCAGGAGCTTGTTCTGCATGAGCTTGCTGTTCAGGAATGACAAAGTGATTGAATACAACATCCACATCAAAGAACCAGTCAGGACCGGTTCCAACATTGGTAGAGTTGGATTCTTGCCAGTCAACATAAAAGGATTCCAGAATCATCTTGGTACGTTTGTTGTATACTCGATAAGCCTTTTGGCTAGACGAGTATCCAACAAAGAAACATTCGTCTCCAACAGCATCAAACTTCATGATATTCTCAAAGTTGTTTAGAAGAGTGCAGGAACATCCAAACGGCCTGAAATAATCGATGAGAGGTTTTCTTTTGAAAAACAATTCATAAGCTGTTTTCCCACGAGGCTTGACAATCAAGACCCTGTTAAGAACATAACAGGCGGTATTCACAGCTTCTGCCCAGAAGATGATCGGTAACTTAGAGTCAATGAGCATGGTTCTGGCAGCTTCAATAAGCGTACGATTCTTCCTTTCAGCCACTCCATTTTGCTTAGGAGTCCTTGTAGCACTATATTGGAGATGAATTCCTTTCCCGCTGCAGAACGTCACAAAAGTTTGGTTCTTGAATTCTGTTCCATGATCACTTCTGATTGACTTTACTTTTAACTTGATTATATTCTCGATCAAAGGAACGAACAGCATCAAGGTCTCAGCAGCCTCACTCTTGAATTCCAGGAAGTACACCCATGTGAAGCGAGAGAAGTCATCTGTAATCACCAAACAGTAAGACTTTTTACCCAAGCTTTTTATACTGATAGGACCAAAAAGATCCATATGTAATAATTGAAGAGGAGAGTCAATTGAGTTCACTGTTTTGGACTTGTGCGATTTCTTATGTTGTTTACCTTTGGCACATGCTAGACATTTTTCAGAAAAGGGGAATTCCTTAGAAGGAAGACCTCTGACTAGATTAAGTTTAGAAAGTTTGTTTATATTTTTAAAGTTAACATGACCTAATCGCCTGTGCCATAACAGTGACTCTGACTCGGATGCCTTTGACAGTAGACAAGTCATTGGTTGTTCAGACTTGGCATCCCTCATGTTTATCACATAAGTATTGTTTTGTCTGGGGGCTTTTAGCATGATCATGTCAGTGGATGGTTTAAATCCTGGCTTTAGGAAGATGCATTCCATGTCGTTAAACAACACTGAGATTCCTTTGTCACAGACTTGTGATACACTCAATAGATTGTAGCACAGTTCTGGAACATAGTTGACGTCCTCAAGTGTTAGCGCGTCAGAGACTACATCTCCTATGCCAACGATCTTTCCACCCTTCTCATTCCCAGCGAACGCTACAAATTCTCCATCGATGAACCGATAGTTCTTGAGGAGTTCTTTCAGTCCTGTCATGTGTCTTGAAGCGCCGCTGTCGACATGCCATAGATATCTCATGAGAGCTATCAGCCATTTTTGTAATTTATTCTGCACATACAAAAACAAAAGAGAAACAAAGCTAAACTAAAGAAAATCTATGTACAGTGGTGATTTTGCCTGAAACTTAAGTAACTTTGGGAATCCAAGTTTGTTTAACTTTTGATCTGTCATGGTTTTCTCCCAAAATTGACTCTTGTTTCTTCCAAATTTGTGTATTTTTAACAAAACTTTTTACGGTTTCTTGAAGATTTCTTAATTGATCCGAAAAAGAGTTTTGTGTTTTGACATCTTTTTGTGATTTAGGTTTTATGTGACAGTTCTTGACCACGTGACCCTCTTTTCCACATCTGAAGCATTTTGAATGCTTAGGCTTGATCTTAGGAGAAGATCTGGACGATGATGGTTGTGATGTTCTTTTCTTGATCTTGTTTGATCTTGAGCTTTCGGTTGAGCTTGATTCTTCCCTGTTGCTACTTGATTCTTCATTGGTGTCCAGATTAGTTAAGCTGGAGCTGCTCTCTGTATCACTCAGTGATTCTTCAGAACTTGAGGTACCTGTTTCACTTTGGGATTCTTCAGAACCTGATACATCTGTGGATGAGGGGATAAATTCTGGGATTTCCTCAGTGAGAAATTTCCCAAACCTGTTACGCTTAAGTTCTGGCACAAACACAGATGGTTTGACCACATGATTATCATCAGAGAATGCAGCATTAAGATCAACACACACAGGAATAACATTTTCAACACAAACATTAGATCGTTTGATAGGAGGCTTCCTATCATCGGGAGCCACAGCCCCTTTCAAATCAAGTTTACAGTCATCCAACCTAGTTAAACTATTACAGTCATCCATCCTAGGCAAACTATTACAGTCATCCGATTTAGTTAAAGTTTTACATTCATCCAAAATAGAATTGTTTTTCGAATTTTCATTGTTCCAGATAAACCAATTCACTGTTGAGTAATTGGCACCCGGATGTCCTAAACCCACTGTCTGGCCACCACAACACACATCATCCTCCACCTGAGCCAGTTGGGTCACATCTGCATTGCTTTTACTTATGTTAGTATTTGACTCAGATTCATCACATTTATTTTCAAAAAGGTCATTTTTTGGATGAGGTGATGGAATGGGTATGTATTCACTTTGGCTCAAGGGTAAGAATAGAGATCTTTCGATTCCATTCTTATCCTTATACCCAATTCCATCCTTTACGAATGATTGTCTCCCACACTCGATTATATCAGCTTGAGCCCGTTTGCTCACATTCCATTTATCCACAACAATTTGAAGACGAGTTGTCTCATTTCTAGATTTCTCTAGTTTTGAGGTTAAATCGTTTATCAGAAAATCTTTCTTAAGTACAAATTCTTTTAAAGTTTGCATTTCAGCTAGAGTTGCATTTAACTTTCGCTGATATGCCCACTCATTTTCTTTCATTTCAGAATTGATTTTACGAATGTCATCCATTTCTCTTAAAACTCGTCTGTTGTGTGATAAACAGTATGCGACAGCTGTAACACACCTAGGTGAGCACAGTTTAGATTTAATTTCTAAAGGAATATTTACCATGTCCCTTTCCTCAGCTTTCTTAGAAGAACTTTTCACCTCCTCAGCGACCTTCTCTGATGAAGTCTTTTCAGCTATCAGCGCCTCCTCTCTTTTCTCATCATTCACCTTCTCATCAGTCAACACACTCTTCAGCCCGGCATACTTCTGCATTTCCCCCTTTAGAACCTCAGCAGATGATCCTTCAACAGAGTTCACGCCATTAGAAGATTTGGTGCAGATTGTGGCCATCAGGGCTTTGTTCACCTCAACTTCAGCAGCATCTGCCTCTTCTCCCCAGTCGAAATCTTCAACAACCAAAGCCTTTTGTGGTTCCTTATCATTTCCCTCATTACCATCGGTTATGGCCACCAATCTCTTTGCAGGCTTGATTTCAGCTTGGTTCAGTGTGGGGCATTCGTACTTGAAATGCCCGAGGACCTTGCAGTTGTAACACCTGATCTTGGACTTATCAAACCCAGCCTTTCCCATACCCACTCTTCTTCCGGTTCTGTCTTGAAAACGCTTCACTCGTAAAGTGATCATAGCCATCAGCCATTTCAAATCCATCTCTTCCATGTCATCTGGGTCAACCTGGTACATGTCCTCTGGAGACATCATTTCATTCTTAATTTCTCCTGTCTTCAAAGCTTCAAAGCTGCTCATGAAAGAGTTGAAAAGTTCCACATGTTCAGCAGCCAGTTTAGCAGCCTGTGGAGTTAGTGTCTTTGCAGCCTTTTCAGAATACATTGGAGCTTTCCCAGAACTTGAACTACCAATCCCTGCAGAATCCACATACGAATGCAACGAACTTGAACTCATATCACCAATTGGGGCCATCAAAGCCAGATTCTTCATAGCACTGCTGGGGGTCACCTTCGGGACAGTCTGATTCATTTCTCTTTTAGTGATGTCCATCTCAAATGATTTCAGAGTGTTTATGAGATCTACCAAAGTAGACTGAGCATCCAAGTAGTCCTTTTTGATTAACATACATTGGACACTCCACTCCTTTGGGAGAGAATCGAGCAGCTTCTTGATGGAATTGCGGTTGTTTACAGGAATACCCGCTTTCTTCATCTTGGTCAACAAATTCATGAACCTGTCAATGTGTGAAGACAGACTCTCACCCCGGATACTTCCAAACATGTCGTACTCCTTTTGAATCATATCTTGTTTGTTTTGCCTCATCTCAGCATTGCCTTCATAATACTCACTCAGAGCAAACCACAGATCGTGCGCTGATCCGTATTCTTCAAACATATTGTAAACATCATTTGACAAAGCCATGGTGAGAGCACCGTAGGCTTTGTGATCTCTCTGCAACAGTTGTTTGTCGAGATCAGTGTATGTAGTGGGATCAGTGTTGAACACTTCTCCAGCATCAGTGGTTCTGGTGGGAATGTGAGGTCCGAGCTGGACTGAGTTCCATTGGGTGTGATCGTTGACAAAATAGAAAGCTTTCATTCTGTTCTTCCATGTGCCATAGTCTTCTGCACCCATCAACTTGGGAATACGTGTTATAGTGCCGGTTTCTAGTTCAGCTTGAGTTATGGGGTTAACTTGGAATGAGTTGTTACCAGACATGATTTAAGATTGATTTTAGGGTTTTGATTGAATTGATTAGCAAGTTATAGTCCAAAGTCCTTGAAAAGTCAAAACAGTCCACAAGTACGCAGTCAAGTACGCACTCAGCTCAAGTTCGCAGTTTTCACAAGTTCGCAGTCTAAGTTCGCAGTACCTTGAAAACCTGAAACAAATAGGAAGCAAAGATGATAAGTCCCTGAATCTCCTGTTAAGTGCGCAGTCCCTGTAGCACACACTATTGGCTTAAGTTCGCAGTTCAGCCAAGTCAGAGCAGCACAAGTACTCAGTCTTGACTGATCAGCCTGCGCACTTGTACAAGTACACAGACACTTAAACTCTCGTTTAAGATTTAAGTTCGCAGTAACCCTAGCCAAGTGCTCAGAAAATGCACCTTTTCAGTAAGTTCGCACACCAACTAGAGATTTCAGATAAGTATGCAGAAACCCTAGTTGTGGTGCCAGGAGAGAGAAAGCTATAAAGCCTTGTGTAAATTTAAGTGCTCACACAGACACAAGTGCACACACTTTTTGACTTAAGTGCGCAGCAGTGGCTGTTAATAAGTGCACACCTTGAAATATCAAGTATGCAACTTATGAGCTAAGTACTTAACTCTTGAAACAAGTGCTCACAAGCAAGAAACAAGTTCACACTCTATGAGCTAAGTTCGCACTCTTGAAGCAAGTACTCACAAGCAAGAAACAAGTTCACACTTTATGAGTTAAGTGCGCACAATTAAGTACGCAGATACGGCTGTTGAGATTTTAAACTCACCAAAAACATGTCCAAGAGATTTTCAATTGTTTTGAAGCTCTTGACTGATGTTTCTACTGAAAATAATAACTTTTAAACACCTTAGAAACACTTTTCACGAGATTTTAAGGCAAAAACTAGTGAAAATATTCAAAGTTTGATAAACACAAAATTTTTGAAAAACTTGATAGCAAAAACTAACAAGGAGGGTTTTGATATCTTTAGATAGATACAATCTCGAGCACAGAGGCTCTGATACCAAATAGTAGTCCCAAAATACTAGATCTTAAGTGTGCACTAGATTGTTATCAACTAGAAACACCTATTTGTTAGGTGTTTTAGTTGATTAATCAAGACAAGTTAAAGAACTAGATGAAGATTATAAAAACCGACACACAAGAAACATAAAGACACGATTCCATTAAAGATTTCTGCTGTGAACAACCATGGATAAGTTCGCACTATTCTAGATAAGTTCGCACCTTTAACTTGTGCTCTCAAAGATACATCAAAAACCCTAACCCTAGCTGCACAAATGAGCTTCTATTTATAGGACAAAGCTGAGGACTGCGAACTTAACAATAAGTACGCAGTCTCCGTCCTTTAAGTGCGCAGTCTAGGGTTTCTTACATAAACTATGCTTTAATTACATATCTAGTCCTCCAACTCTAACATATAACAAAACATGGTTAAACCTGGTAACTGTGGTCTCATATTAACCCAACATTCGCTGCACTGGAGGGTTCATTGGAATCTAGAACGTCCGTTTCAAGCATATCATCATGAGTAATAGCAGCATCAGTAGTGCTGCCCGGAACGTTATCACCCAGTTCATCTGTCTTTCTGCCTATGTCATCTCCTTCTTTGAAAACTTGTCTATGAATCAGTACGTCATCTTCTGAATCACTATCATCATGTCTCCACCTATTGCCCGGTGGTGAATCATAGTCATCTCTGCTTAAATGCCCGTAAAGACGTCTGCTCGGTGGATACTCAGCCTTTTGCCTGCTTTTGTAAGATGTCATTCTGCCCATTTCTGTCTCGTCTATGTCATTAATCGTAATAAGCTCTGACGGATTCTTTACTAAGTATAGAACTTGGCGATCAATCATCATTTGTAGGAAGCGAGGATAGACAACAAATGGAGTGTTCGTCGTCTTCTGCAATAACACTTCCTTCAGGTGATGCATGATCATTCCAGAAAAATTGAATGGCTTATTCAGCGTCAACACAACTATCGCTGAAGCCAACGTGTCCCTTATTGCATCGAACGTCCCTTTTCTTGGACCAATGCATTTCAAGACCACGTGTGTGAGATACTTCAGTTCAGGCGGCAGGTTGCTCTTTTGCAGCATCTTCTGTTCTTGGACATCTCCAGAATACTTCATTCTTAAGAAACCACCTCGAATCAAAATGGAGTCGAATACAATGGGATCATCCTTCGCATCCTTGAATTGAAGAGCTTCACGCACAATGTCTTTAGTTATCATCACATCCTTCCGTTGGACCACACTCGTGATAACAATCGGTGTAGACTTGCAATCAACTTTGGCATTCTTGTAGAACTCTCGTATGATGTCTTTATAGGCTTTATAGTGTAGAACAATAATCTAAGATCAATAAGATTCGGGCAACAAGGTTTGGTATAAGGCGATGAGAGGGAAAGAAAGAACACAGTGGAGTTGTTTGAAAAATAATGAAGAAAAATATTTAAGTGTTATTTTTTACCTCCCACATAATCGCATGTCCAAACACGAGTTGGTTTCTACTCGCTTGACCAAACATGCGATTGTAACCTAATCGCCCAAGTTAACACACGATTACAATCCCAAACGCCTCTAGATATTTTAAGTGTATGAAAGAGCACAAGTTTAAGCGATTAGGATGTAATCGCTCTTACTAACACACGAGTGCCTTCTAATCGTCTATTTGCTCATGCGATTAGGGACCTAATTGTGTCCAACTTCACAGAAATTACCAAAATGCCCCTGCAGCACAAATTTTGACATATTTGACCGGTAAAGGTTCAAAACATGCATTTTCACCCCGTTTTAACAAGTGACTCAGATGTTGACTCAGAACTTTGAAAATTTTTCATTTTCCACCTCTGTACTTAAGAGAAAGTACGGTTTTGACACGGCAAAAACATAATTTTCAATTAGTTGATTTTCGGCGTTTTATTTCTGAAGAAATAAGATTACAATGGATTAGGATTCCAACATCGGCAATCAAGAATGATTAAACAGATAAAACTAACCAGAAATTAAATGAAAACAGGAAATCAACTAACTATACACTATCATATTTTTGCGAGTTTCATTAGTTAGGGAATCATATCAGTGTACGGACCATACTAGAACCCTTATATGTTCAGTTTTAGATTAAATTACCAATAAGCATCCTACAACAACTGTTAGTATTGTTGTCCACCTAAATTCAAAATCAAGTTTTATCTCTAGGCACTTTAGATACATTAAGGTAATATTAAGACTGATTAAATGTGTTCCCTGCACACGCGACATATTCCCGCGTCAAGGCATGCACAAAGCTTCCTCGTAACCGGTGAATAAGCTGTTGTCATCCGTATTTACAAGGAATGGACTCAGTAGTGATCAGGTCTGCAAGAACGCTGCAGTAGAGAGACCAGTGAGATCCAGACCAGGGTTCAAGTTAAATACTTTATTTTTGATTTTTCACGGTACGATGCTTTAGGTAATTGATTTGCTACCTTAGAGCGATTCTCTTTGGGAATAAGGTTTTAGCATTCATGATCTTTTTGCTCTTTTAAGGATTCTCAAACGTCTCCTTGTCAGATATTATTCTATTTATTTTTTTTCTTTTCTTTTTCTTTGGGAATGGCAAAGAGGTGTCTCAATTTTAGGCTGCGAACCCAAGGTACGTCACTTATGCCACCCCATTTTATTCTGAGAGACGTCCGGTTCACCCCGGATGTACCAACCTCTTAAAGACCAGAAACCTTGGATTTTGGCATTCCATCAACGAGATTTAGGGTTTTAGACCATATGCCAACGTGACGTTAATCCACACAATGCTCAGATGATTTAGGTTTATATCATCGTGCCGAGCTTCGAAATGATTTCGAGCCTACCAACACATCATTGTAAAGGCTACTTATCATTTCCAATATTTTTAAAATGATAAGAGTCCAGACAGTCCAACTGATGGGTTAATATCATCTTCCTTATTTCACCAAAGAAACTCATTTTTGCAATTTTTCAATTTTTTTTATTTTTGGATTTTCTCATTTTTTTATTTTTGCATTTTCTGATGTTTTTTTATTTTTCTGAATTTTCTCCCCCTAAAAATCTAAAAATTTGCGAAAAGACAATATTTTTGGATTTTTCTGATTTTTGAAGAAAAATATTTACATGAACGATTACCGATGAGGATCTAATCCTGCTTTTCTTTAATGTCGTTTAAGATTAACAGATACTCAAAACGAGGTCCGTCAAAAGCTTTAGTGAATAAATCGGCACGTTGGTAATCCGTGTGGATTTTAACCATATCAATAAGTCTTTTTTCATAGCAATCACGTACGAAATGATACTTAACAAAGATATTTCGCCTTGGAATGATTAACTGAGTCTTTAGCAAGTGCTATAGCGGACTCATTGTCACAGTGAATGGGAGTATTAAGAAATTTCAAACGGTAGTCTCTCATTTGTTGCTGTATCCAAAGAACCTAGGAGCGGCAGCTAGATGCAGCTACATATTCCGACTCACAGGTGGATAAGGCGACTGAGGCTTGCTTCATGCACTGCCAGGAGACTAGTCTTGGTCCCAAAAAGTGGCATCCATCCGAAGTGGATTTTAAGTCTTTCTTGCATCCGCCATAGTCAGCATCACTAAAAGCGATGAGGTCAAACTTATCGTCATTAGGGTACCATAGACATTTGGTCGGACAACCCTTTAGATAACGTAAGATCCTCTTCACAGCAATCAGGTGGGACTGTTTCGGCCTTGACTGGTATCTTGATAGTAGACATGTCGCAAACATCATGACAGGTCTTGATGCAGTGAGGTACATAAGTGAGCCAATCATCGCCCGATAAAGAAAAGGATCAACGGCTTGTCCTTTTTCGTCAGGTCTAATCCCGTGATTGGTCTGAATTGAGGTGCCTACTGAAGTGGAGTCTTCCATCTGGAACCGGCTCAAGATGTCAGCAACGTATTTGGTCTGGTGGATGAAGATCCCTGACTCTTGTTGTTCTACTTGTAGACCTAAGAAGAATTGCATCTCCCCCATCGAGCTCACCTCGAACTTTTCATGCATAAGTCTTTCAAAATCCCTGCACATTTCATCATTAGTAGACCCAAAGATAATATCATCGACATATACCTGTACCAGAAAACAGTCACCACCCTTTTCCTTGGGGAATAAGGTGCAATCCACAGGTCCACGTTTGAACCCGTTGGATATAAGATAGTTGCTAAGCATTTGATACCATTCACGCGGAGCTTGGTGGAGTCCGTACAACGCTTTGTTCAATTTGTAGACTTTTTCGCACTGAAGCGGATCCTCAAAACCCGGTGGCTGAGCAACATACACTTCTTCCTTCACGATACCATACAGAAAAGCACTTTTCGCGTCCATTTGATACACCTTAAATCGTTTGTACGAAGCGTAAGCTAAGAACATCCGGATAGCTTCAAGGCTAGCAACTGGAGCGTATACTTCATTGTAATCTATTCCTTCGATTTGACGGAAGTCGAGGACAACTAATCGAGCCTTGTTTCTGATAATTACCCCGCGGTCATCCCGTTTACACTTGTAGACCCACTTTGTTCCAATTTTCTTCGCGCCTGGAGGTAAGTCAACTAAGTCCCACACTCCTAGCTTTTGGAACTGTTGAAGCTCAGTTTGCATTGCATCAATCCATGGTTCTTCCCTTAATTCCTCTTGGACGGTTCTTGGTTCCATTTGAGACACATAGAGAGCGAAAGACCAATCGTTCTGGTGACCTATTTTTCTGATCTCCGAATAGAGCGCCAGGGTAGTTGCATTGTCACTTGGACTAGCATTTCTGAGCTGACTGCGAGTCATGACTCTGCTAGCCGGATAACCAATCACATTCTGCATTGGATGAGTGTCGTGAATCCGAGATTCCGGATGTGCCGGCACTGGATCATCCGAATGCAGATTGAGATTTTCAAGTCCTTGAGAAATATTTGTCTCTGCGGTGCTTGAACTGGAGGGAGCAGCGGGTTGCATATTAAAACCGGTGAAATCAATCTGTAGACCGATTCCAGTAGCTGCTAAAGTAGAAGGACCAGCTTGATTGTTCCCTGTTGGATTGACTGGAGCTATAGTGGTAGATTCACCATGTCCAGCTAGATCCTGTAAATTCCTCGTCTGAAGAAGATTCCAGAATCTCTGCTGACGCTTCCTGAAAGACTTCCTCAACTTCCACTGTTTCGGTTTTACCAGGGGGACCTGTGGATGCAGAGGCATCAGATGTGGCAGGCGAAGGTGCATTAACAATGATCAGACGCATTAGCGGTGAGCTAGCTGCGTTTTCACACTCGTAATACATTTGCGCCACAGCATCACCTACCAGATTATCCACGTTGAAAGAATCAAACAAACTCTTATAGTCGAACAACCAATCAGGTCCAACACCGGGTGCATTGGCTATGTAACGTTGAACATCGACATTGAGCCACTCTTCAACGTTATTGGTTCTTTTGTTGTATACCCTCTTGTTAGGAGTGTTGTATCTAACAAAGAAACCTTCTTCTGCCTTTGCACCAAACTTCCCATTAGGATGTATCATTGTGCATGGAGCTCGGAAAGGTTCCAGAAACTCTAAGTTCGGTTTCCTACGGTTCAAAAGCTCGTAAGATGTCTTACCAAGCCTCTTTATCGTAAGAACCCTATTTAGAGTGTAACACGCACAGTAAACTGCCTCGTTCCAAAAGATCACAGGCAAGTTTGAGTCTGCGAGCATTGTTCTGGCTGCCTCAACAAGAGTTTGATTCTTTCTTTCTGCAACCCCATTTTATTGAGTAGTGTACGGCGTGGTGAATTCGTGATGAATACCCTTTTCTGCACATAACGACTCCATAGCATGATTCTTGAATTCTGTTCCATTGTCGCTTCGAATCCTGCGGATCTTTAGCTGATAGATATTTTCTAGTTTGGTGAACAGATTTTTCAAAAACGTAAATGTCTTACTTTTGTGCTGCACGCACACAACCCAAGAGAATCTTGAATAATCATCTGTGACAACCAGGCAGTATAGATCCCCAGTTTTGCTTTTGCGATTGACTGGGCCGAAGAGATCCATGTGCAACCGCTCGAGAGGCATACTGACTGAGTTGACCTTCTTAGGTTTGTGAGACTTCTTAGTCTGCTTCCCTTTCTTACATGAGACACAGACATCATTCAAATTGAAATTCTTGACAGGGACACCTTCCACAAGCTGATTCTGAACCAAGTGATTCATCTTCCTCAAGTGTATGTGCCCTATTTGCATGTGCCACATATTAGACTCCTTCTTTGTCGCTTTAGACAGAAAACAAGTGACCTCTCCCTTAGTTGTCATGGCTTGACTCATATCCAGAACATACTAGTTGTTGACTCATGGAGCTGAGATCATAATCCATTGTTTTGGAATCTTAAAACCAGGCTTCAAAATAAAGCAAGCATTGTCATCAAAGAACACTGTGTATTTCCTGTCACAGATCTGTGAGACACTCAGCAAATTGTGGTCTATCTTGTAACACCCCAACCGATGGCGGAAACATCGGGATGTCACGTATTGATGATTGTTCAGTAGCTCATGGTGAATAATAAGTTGCAATAATTGATTAAATAAATTACATACACTTGTTCTACAAGTTTGTGTACATCAAATGAGAAATACTAAATAAACATCTTCAAGCATGAACTCTAATCTCCAAGTATAGCTATAACCTGAAACATGTTAAGTTTGAAAATATTTTGGGTCAACAAAAGTTGGTGAGAATTACATAGGTTTTGAATATTTGAATAAAACTTTTACAATTCGGTGTGTCACGTTAGTCTAGTCCATATATGCGAACAAACTACTACCAGGTAAATCGGGTGCATAATCAAACCTTGATTGACTAACTTGATGGGGGCCATACACCTATGGTCCACTCGATCCTGTTATGCGATAACAATCACCCACGCTACCTATGTAGGAGGTACACGTATCCGGGTGGGGTAGTCAGTCCAATAGATCTATCATTGTATATCGTTGGCTTGTACGGAGTTAATGATTATACTAGAATCATGAGCTTACCACAGTAATGTTCAAAACATAATGCAACATAGAATAACACACAGACACTTATGATTGAATTGTATCTGATGTTGTAACATGCTTCACCCCAAAATGTAAAATAGTGAAAAAGGGGCTATGTAAACTCACCTTGATTAATCGAGTAAAATGCTAACGTTGCGGGTGTAAGCGAGGTGAATCCCAACGACTCAACCTAATGTTCAAAGTGTTCGAATTAAGTGTTTGAGCCTAAGAGAGTCTAGGGTTCTTAATCTAAGGCATCTAGGATGTTAAGTCTAGGTTTTGGGGTTTTTAAGTTTGATAATATAACTATAATTATTTATATTTGTTTTATAAATAATTCTATTGATAATGAGATGGTAAAACAATAAGTGTTCTTTAGTTTGGTAAATGTGATATTTTCTAAGTTTGTAAAATAGTGAAATTAACTTAGAAAATAGTTTGTAATTTATATAAAAGTATTAATTTAATTTGTATTGTCAAAATGGCATAAATTGGAAATAAATTGTAAAATGGTTGTAAAAATAAAGTTTTCTGTGGAAAACTTATATACTGACCCCAAGAGTCTCAAAATAATTTTTATAAAAGTTTTGGTGACTAAAATCTATTTAACATGAATTTTATACTTTTAAAGGCTAATTTATCAAATAAAATGCAATATTGTATAAAAATATTTTATAACAGGTTAAAACTGATGTGGAAATGTTTATAATATGTCAAAATATATCTCCACCAATTTTCATAATAAAATGAATTAAATACGAATTTATATGAATTAAATATGATAAATAACACATAAATTCGGGATAAATACTAAACACTTCCTAAAAATAAAAGTTTCTGTAAAAACTTAGTCTACTGACTTGGAAGGTCTCCCAATAGATTTTATAGAATTTTTCTGATAAAACTCTATTTAATATGAATATTATTTGTTTAAAACTATTTTAACAAAAGAAAATGGGATAACCTATGTAATCATATCAAAACAGAGGGAAAATGGTTTGGAAATTATTCTAACATGTTGGAATACATTCCTGGAAATTTTCATGATTAAACTCATTATATTCGATTTTATATAAATTAATTATGATTAAAACATATTAAAAATGATTAAAAATAATAAACGGTTTCTAAAAATCCCGAAACTTTTTCTAAAACTCTAAGTTAGTTATATGAACATGTCTAAAAAGTTTCATAATTTTTAGAGCAGTAACAAGCGAGTTATGGAATTTTAAAGTTCTTTAAACTTTTAATTCAAAAATACCCAAAAATGCCTAGAACACCCTATCCTTAGATTTTGCAATTGGAACCCTTGGAGGCTATGTTTGATATAACTAATAGAGGGCTTTTAAACTACTGATATAAATGAAAGATTATGCAAAAGGAATTGGAAAAACTCACGGTTTTGGTTGCTCAAATCGAAGAAAGAAAACCGGAAAAATACCCAAAGAAAAGCTTCCAATTCGTCAAGTTTGCGAGATAATAACCGGGTCTTCTTGTGCAGAAATGATAGACCAGAATGTATGAACGTGTGTGTGTGTTTAATTGTGTTAACTCGTTCGTTTGAGGTGCGAATTGGAATGGCCAAGTTTAGTGGGTATTTATAGGAGATTTTGGATGAATGATCATTAATTGTGTTGGTGTTGACGAATTGGACGTTTATGGAACATGGGGGACAGTCAAGGGATAGGTTTGCAGGTCTTAAACACGTTAAAACGCGTTGGGGGCGCAAAAATGGGGTTGAGCTCGAGATGCCATTAATGAAGGTTGAAGAATCTGCAGACAGCTGTGCCGCGGACCGCGGGAGGATTAAGAATTCCTCCGCGGTCCGCGGGGCATATTAAATTATTTTCTGATTTTAACTTCCTGCCGCGGACCGCATGGGAGTTAGTATTCCTCCCGCGGTCCGCGCGGCTAAGGGGAAATCAGAATTTTATTTTTAGCCCCCGGACTTGATTTCTTTGCTTTCCGGGTTCGTTTTCGGACCGTAACTCGCGATTTTTAAGTCGGGTACTTTATGTTTATAAAATATTTATGCTTGGTTCGTGTGTGAGTGCAAAGTGTGCAACCACGATTTATAAAGTTTGCGAAGATTTTTGTAAATTTTAATTCTTTTTAATACGGTAAAATGCGAGGGTTTAAAATGGAAATTTTAAAATAGGTGAGGGACCAAATGTGTGTACTTACAAAAGAGGAAGGTGACGGATGTCACAGTCTCCCCTACTTTAGAAAATTTCGTCCCGAAGTTCCTTTCAATAAAGAGAATTTTATGACAGCAGTGTCGTAAAATGTAGATTATAAAAACAGGATTTTTGTAAGAGATAAGTTGGCGTAGTTTATCAAAATGTAGTAGTCGTGAAAATATTTTGTTTAAGATCCAAAAAGACAAGTTCGAAAATTTTGTCGTTTGTCCTGAGGTTAGGAAGTAAAATTCTTAGAAGTGAAAGTACGTGAAGGTTTACCGTGGAATGATGGTAGGGGTACTGTTGTAGCAGTCTCCCCTACTTTAGAAAGTTTCTGACTAAATAGCTGAGAGGTGCAAACAACGAGGCGTCAATAATCAAAGGGTTAGGGATATATCTATATGGAGTACGTTCTGATGTATGGTAAGGGGAAAGATTCCCGGACGACGAATTGGAGCTTTAAGGTAAAAACTTGATAAAGTGAAAGTAGTTATAGCTACTGGTCAGTGATCCTATTAAGAGGGGTTGGGTCCAACGCGATTAACTTAAATAGTCCTCAAAATGTAAACATGTATACCTAGAACATTTTAACTCGTGATGTTGAAAAGAATACTTCAACATGAATTTGACTAGTTTGTAAGCGAATATTGATCGGGTATCTACCGAAACCTGGATAGAATTTCACACTACCTTAATGTACCTGTAAATTCATGATTACGTTCCGGACCGTAATCACCAATTTACCTTACATTATGGTTTTGTGTCATTCTATGACTCTAGATGCACATGCAAAATAAATTTCTGTATTATGGGTATTGTGGAGTAGGAAAAGACTTCCATCAGTGAGTAAGAACCTCTTTCGATTGTTGAGTAGGTGGTAGGGCCTCTCCCAATCGTTGAGTAGGTTTTTACTAACTGTTGAGCAAGTATTTCGCCTTCCACCACATAATTTGCAAGTTGATAATACGTACATGTAAGCAAGTTTGTAAATGCATCAAGTACAGCATGCGAGTTGTAATAGAGTTGTCTTAGACATGATTAATGATTCTAGGTGTGTTCATAGCGTAAGTAGTTTATGCTTTCATGTATCATGAATAATCAAATGTTCAAGTAGGTAGTCGAATCTTCATGAAATCAAGTTTGATGCAATGAACAATCAAGTCTTCAATAGTTTGATTATCATAGGGTTCAAGTTTATGTTCAAGAAAGTAAAGAGTATGAATTTAGTCCTTGATAATGAAAAGTCTCGAAGCTGAATCGAGGTTGTGAGAGATAGTGAATGTGAAGATAGTTTTTTTTTTATATTAAGGAGATTAAGTAGTAGTGTAAATTGTAGGGTTTGGATCAAAGGTTAGAATCAAGTGTATGAGAAAAACAAAATTGTGGTATATGCTAAATATTGTAAAAAGTTTAAACAAGTTGGAAATAACTAGTTGTTAATGGGGTATTTGGAGACCAAATATTGTTCCTAAGGATGAGAAAGATTTATTTTCAAAATTGGTTTTCTACATAAAGCAAGAGTCGTTAAATAGTACAAACTAAGTGAGTTTTGATTAAAATATCTTAGTTAACTGGGGACTTTAAACGTGACATTAGGTTTTGATGATCAAAGTAACATTATATCGAAAATCTTTTGCTACACTACTGAACAAACATTTGAATTTAGGAATTAAGTTTGAGAACATCTTTTGACAAAAATGTGTATAGTTTATAGGTGATGGAAATTTGACCAATATTAAGAAATCTTTAGTGTTGGACTAAAAATGATATTTTGTGTCTAAAAATATAGCTAGGGAAATTTTGGTGTTAAAAGTGTAAATAATCTTATTCCAAGGTAGATTTGGTAAATACTAGTAAATATACATAAGTATTTCGTGCAAGAGCGTATTTTTATAAAATGGGATTTTATAAAGATATAGAGTTTTTCTAACATAGGATATATAAAAGCAATGTTTTTTTTTTTTTTTTTTTTTTTTGAAAAAAGGTTATGAGGTCATAGATTTGAAAAATATATAATATGCTTGAGGAGGGAAATAATATGATTTGGGTAGGGTGTTGAAAAACAATCAAACTAGTGGCTAAAAATGGTAAGATGAAGTGTGATTGTGAAATCCATATATGATTATGAAATGAGATTGATTTAAGTTGTAAAATTTTGAGATTTTAGGGAGGTGATTGTAATCATTTATTCATCAAGACGAACAAACGAAAACGTTGACTTATCAAAGATTCCAGGTTCTAATAACATCGTGAAGACATGCTTTGGTTTATAAGGGGATCGCTCATCCCGAGAATTCCCAGGTAGGCATCCGGGTCCCTCGTCTGATTGGGATATATGCGCAATGCCAGGCCTAGACAGAAGACTCAGAATACAGTCGTTCACCCTTCCAGATTGCACGTGTTCGTTATTAAAATCCAGAACTTCGACGGGATCTCAAGGTGGTTCAGGCTAAACCTGAGGATTTTGTCCTATTAATCTAAGGGTAGATCAGGATTGCAGCAGACGAGTGAGAGTAGGCGATCTGCGAGGCTTTGGGTAGTATAGGGTGTAAGGTATGGATAAGGATTAGGAAATAATTAGGATTTCAAGTAAGAGAAGCAAATACTGGTTTAATTCCTAAGGTTATAGACTAGATTATTTTTCTAATAACCTAATTCCCTATAACCAAGGCTCTGATACCAATCTGTAACACCCCAACCGATGGCGGAAACATCGGGATGTCACGTATGGATGATTGTTCAGTAGCTCATGGTGAATAATAAGTTTCAATAATTGATTAAATAAATTACATACACTTGTTCTACAAGTTTGTGTACATCAAATGAGAAATACTAAATAAACATCTTCAAGCATGAACTCTAATCTCCAAGTATAGCTATGACCTGAAACATGTTAAGTTTGAAAATATTTTGGGTCAACAAAAGTTGGTGAGAATTACATAGGTTTTGAATATTTGAATAAAACTTTTACAATTCGGTGTGTCACGTTAGTCTAGTCCATATATGCGAACAAACTACTACCAGGTAAATCGGGTGCATAATCAAACCTTGATTGACTAACTTGATGGGGGCCATACACCTATGGTCCACTCGATCCTGTTATGCGATAACAATCACCCACGCTACCTATGTAGGAGGTACACGTATCCGGGTGGGGTAGTCAGTCCAATAGATCTATCATTGTATATCGTTGGCTTGTACGGAGTTAATGATTATACTAGAATCATGAGCTTACCACAGTAATGTTCAAAACATAATGCAACATAGAATAACACACAGACACTTATGATTGAATTGTATCTGATGTTGTAACATGCTTCACCCCAAAATGTAAAATAGTGAAAAAGGGGCTATGTAAACTCACCTTGATTAATCGAGTAAAATGCTAACGTTGCGGGTGTAAGCGAGGTGAATCCCAACGACTCAACCTAATGTTCAAAGTGTTCGAATTAAGTGTTTGAGCTTAAGAGAGTCTAGGGTTCTTAATCTAAGGCATCTAGGATGTTAAGTCTAGGTTTTGGGGTTTTTAAGTTTGATAATATAACTATAATTATTTATATTTGTTTTATAAATAATTCTATTGATAATGAGATGGTAAAACAATAAGTGTTCTTTAGTTTGGTAAATGTGATATTTTCTAAGTTTGTAAAATAGTGAAATTAACTTAGAAAATAGTTTGTAATTTATATAAAAGTATTAATTTAATTTGTATTGTCAAAATGGCATAAATTGGAAATAAATTGTAAAATGGTTGTAAAAATAAAGTTTTCTGTGGAAAACTTATATACTGACCCCAAGAGTCTCAAAATAATTTTTATAAAAGTTTTGGTGACTAAAATCTATTTAACATGAATTTTATACTTTTAAAGGCTAATTTATCAAATAAAATGCAATATTGTATAAAATTATTTTATAACAGGTTAAAACTGATGTGGAAATGTTTATAATATGTCAAAATATATCTCCACCAATTTTCATAATAAAATGAATTAAATACGAATTTATATGAATTAAATATGATAAATAACACATAAATTCGGGATAAATACTAAACACTTCCTAAAAATAAAAGTTTCTGTAAAAACTTAGTCTACTGACTTGGAAGGTCTCCCAATAGATTTTATAGAATTTTTCTGATAAAACTCTATTTAATATGAATATTATTTGTTTAAAACTATTTTAACAAAAGAAAATGGGATAACCTATGTAATCATATCAAAACAGAGGGAAAATGGTTTGGAAATTATTCTAACATGTTGGAATACATTCCTGGAAATTTTCATGATTAAACTCATTATATTCGATTTTATATAAATTAATTATGATTAAAACATATTAAAAATGATTAAAAATAATAAACGGTTTCTAAAAATCCTGAAACTTTTTCTAAAACTCTAAGTTAGTTATATGAACAAGTCTAAAAAGTTTCATAATTTTTAGAGCAGTAACAAGCGAGTTATGGAATTTTAAAGTTCTTTAAACTTTTAATTCAAAAATACCCAAAAATGCCTAGAACACCCTATCCTTAGATTTTGCAATTGGAACCCTTAGAGGCTATGTTTGATATAACTAATAGAGGGCTTTTAAACTACTGATATAAATGAAAGATTATGCAAAAGGAATTGGAAAAACTCACGGTTTTGGTTGCTCAAATCGAAGAAAGAAAACCGGAAAAATACCCAAAGAAAAGCTTCCAATTCGTCAAGTTTGCGAGATAATAACCGGGTCTTCTTGTGCAGAAATGATAGACCAGAATGTATGAACGTGTGTGTGTGTTTAATTGTGTTAACTCGTTCGTTTGAGGTGCGAATTGGAATGGCCAAGTTTAGTGGGTATTTATAGGAGATTTTGGATGAATGATCATTAATTGTGTCGGTGTTGACGAATTGGACGTTTATGGAACATGGGGGACAGTCAAGGGATAGGTTTGCAGGTCTTAAACACGTTAAAACGCGTTGGGGGCGCAAAAATGGGGTTGAGCTCGAGATGCCATTAATGAAGGTTGAAGAATCTGCAGACAGCTGTGCCGCGGACCGCGGGAGGATTAAGAATTCCTCCGCGGTCCGCGGGGCATATTAAATTATTTTCTGATTTTAACTTCCTGCCGCGGACCGCGTGGGAGTTAGTATTCCTCCCGCGGTCCGCGCGGCTAAGGGGAAATCAGAATTTTATTTTTAGCCCCCGGACTTGATTTCTTTGCTTTCCGGGTTCGTTTTCGGACCGTAACTCGCGATTTTTAAGTCGGGTACTTTATGTTTATAAAATATTTATGCTTGGTTCGTGTGTGAGTGCAAAGTGTGCAACCACGATTTATAAAGTTTGCGAAGATTTTTGTAAATTTTAATTCTTTTTAATACGGTAAAATGCGAGGGTTTAAAATGGAAATTTTAAAATAGGTGAGGGACCAAATGTGTATATTTACAAAAGAGGAAGGTGACGGATGTCACATATCTGCTTCATAAAGCTTATCCTTTCAAAGCTTACAATCCCGTTACTCATACTGCCTTCTTTTGTAATATAACCCCCTTTGTTACCAGCAAAAGCAACATACCCCCCGTTGATATTCTTTATGTCAAATAGCAGGGATAAGTCGCCTGTCATGTGCCCAGAAGCTCCACTATCAACAATCCAGAGGCTGCTGGTAAGGCCCTGTGGAACTCCCAGCACAACATTCAAAGTTTAGTGGTTAAGGGGGACCCAAGCCTTCACGGTCTTGGGTCTTCCATCTTCATCCAATGTCGGAAAATCAACCCACTTTCCGTTAGGAGTTGGTGTTGTTCCCGATGGTCCGACAGTGTTGGCACTAGCAGATGATTCTCCAGTTTTGGTTGGTGACTTAGGTCTCCAAACATGTTCCGGTCTCTTTGGCTTGGGCTTCTTCTTTGCCTTGAGGCTAGAAGGTCCAGCCTCAGATTCCTTTGGTGGGACAAATTTTGGATCCACTTCAGACTTAACTGCACGTGAAGCAGTTTTAGGGTTACCCTGAGGTTTAGCTGCCTCCTTTGCTTGTGGCTTAGGCGCTGCTTGAACCTTTGTGGGAACTGGGCTCCCCCTCAACTATGGACCCCTGCCAACAACTGGCTTTTGGTTCATAGCAATCTTGTTGCGGTTGTCATAAACTACCTGCTTTCCCTGTTGTTTCAGTAAGTTTAGGAGAAACTGGTCATTTGGTATTGCTCAAACTTGGAGCATCATCTACTTCGATTCTTTTGCGTCTCAACTTAGGGCACGCAACAACTAAATGCCCACGTTCCCCGCATTTGTGAAAGGATTTATACTCCTCAAATGGTGGAGCATTTGCATCCTTACCCATTTTCTTAGCTTTTGTAGCAAATGAGTTCTTATGTTTCAGATCCTCGAGACATTATTTCTGCCAATCAGTCTCGGGATAGTTATCGACCTCATTTCCTGAAGATCTAACAAAATGAGTAACATGCTTTCTAGGAGATTTCTCCTAAGCTTGAGTTTGTGAGTTCAAAGTGTTCTTCTTTTGATTTTTATTTTTGTTTTTCTTGGACTGAATACCCTGAACATGTTTCCCTTTTCCCCATCTTTCTCTTTCAATAGTAATGGTGGATTCTTGCCAGATTTTACCAACAAGACCAGGTGCCAGAAACTTTAGAGGAAATTCCTCATCAGCATAAATTCTATCAGATCCTTTTAGTTTATAGAACACTTTGACACTCTTACCATCAGAGGTTTGCACTTTCGGTTCAGGATCGCACAAGATGTGATTTTGGATGGGAATATCCTCATTCTTAGCCGGTGCATACCTTTGAGGTTCATCAAGCTCATCATCAGATAAGTCTGTTTCACAGACACTGACATCATCAGCTATCTCACCAGTTTTGGCAGCTTCAGTAGGTGGAGCAGCCTTAGTAACTTCAGCAGGTTTAACTGCTTCGGTCACCTTGGCTGCTTCAGCCTCCAAGTCCACAAACTCCTCCTTCGGCAATATATCATAGTGATGATTTTCGAATCTCACCGGAGGTGGACACTGTGAATATTTAGGAATGGTGGAATTGCTTTCTTTCTCTGAGTGTTCCATAATATGATCAAGAACATACTGGCAGTTCAGGTAACTTTCAAGTTTCTTCTTGGTCTTCTCATAGTCTCACTTTACAATGGCCAAATGTTTCTTTGTGTCTTCTAACTCATTTATGTAATTATTTATAGCGATTTGCTTATTTGCTAGAGTTTTTGACAATTCAGAAACATCCTTTTTGTAGTTTTCAACCATACTTAGAAAACTTTTCTCTTTTTGCCTTAAGGAATCAATTGACCTTTGTAAAGGACCTACATCAACTTTCAGATTCAGATTCCCTTCAGTTAATTCTTTGATTCTGAATTTTAGCTGATCACACTCAGGAATTTCTTTCTTTAGAGTCTCAATGGTGATTTTGAGCGCCTTTTCATTAGCCCTCAAAACATCATTGCTCTGTTGGCATTGACTCAAGTCAGCTTTAAAGTTCAGAATTTCGTCTGTTAAGACATCAATTCTGTACTTAAGCTTGCCACGTTCTACACACTCAGGTTTAGAGTTGGAAGAAGAACTTACCTTGTTAGAAGATTCTGTAATAGCCATCAAAGCATAATGAGCAGCAGTCTTCTCAGTTCCGAAGAATTCGTCAAGGTTGTTCTTTGTGCAGTCAGCCTCAATAAGAAATGACCGTTTGCTGATCAAGGTATCTGCTTTAGCTAACAAATCTTCCAAATCTACCCCTGTATCAGAATCACACTCTGAGTCACAGTCAAATGCTTCAACTTCAGGAATAATGACTTCAGACTGACTCGAACATTCTACAACTTATGCATCAGAAGTTTGTCGGACATAATATGCTGCACCACCCTGCGGAGCATCTTCTCCAGTAATTAGATGATTCCAGTCGAAACCTTCATCAGCTTGGATTACCAGGGCTTGTCCTTGATTATTGTTTGTGGGAGGCCTCTAGTTTTGGTTGTTGGTTGTTTACTGGGACAAGAGCTCGTTCAGTATTTGGGATAGGTTGTGTCTGAGCTTGTTGCCTCTGATTCTGATTGCCTCTATTGTTGTTGAACGGATTCTGATTCCCCTGCTGCTTTGGCCGGTCACATTCTCTTGCAAAATGCCCTTTGGTGCCATCGTTGTAGCACGTGACCTTTGTTTTATCAAACCCAAACTTTGTGTCGTTGTTGTTGATCAGCACATCTCTCCTTCTAGTTCTATCCATGTACTCCTTTGCCCTTCTAACAACACTCGCGAAGTGCCACTGGATATCTATCAGATCCATATCGTCTTTATCCATCTGTGCATAATCCTCTTGTGTGAGATGGGGATTCCCGATCTGTCCAGCAACTAGCCCACTATAGGAATTGACCAAGGTTTCCAGTAGAGCCATGTGTTCTTGGGCTAACTCTATAGTCACCTTCTCAAAACCCGCTGTGTTCAGCTGCTCTGCGATTGGATTGGTCCGATAGCCACCATGACTTGAAGTCGATGCACCTCCATATCCACCATAACCTGTAGATGGGGCACCACCAAACCCTGATGAAGAGGGTCCACCAAAGTTTGAAGTTGCCTAAGCTGGTGCTGCAAGATGAGAAAAAGGATTAACACCAAACTGGATAGTATTATAATTCAAAGGATACTGGTTTCCTTGTCCCAAAGGATAGACTGGTGGTGGAACATCAGATGGGGGACCATAGTTGTCAAACGCATAGACTGGATCTGGGTTAACCACACAAGCAGTCTGTGGTTTGGATCCACCCACACTGGCGTCCTGAGGAGGGTTCCCGTAGTAGATGTTGGGATTCTGAGGAATGAGCGCCTTGTTTGCCCTTCTGATTTCTTCTATCTCCTTGTTCTCCAGCTCTGCCACGAACTCATTGATGGAGAGTGTCTGATATGCATTGTTCGATTTCTGGATGTCCAGCCACTGATGCTAGTGAGAAGGGAGCGCCTCTGTGAATCTTTCCACAAGCTCTGCAGATGTGTATACGACCCCGTACTGATACATCTCGGACATCAAAAGATAGTATCTTGTAGTCATGTCTCTCAGCGATTCATTCCCGATTACAGTGAAGTTCTCGAACTCCTTCTTGAGTTGATCAATCTTGATCTTTCGAGTCTTCAGATTTCCTTCATTCCGTTCAGCAAGCGCTAACCACAGCATCTGCGAAGTAGTGCACTATGCGAATTGAGGAAGTATGTCTTTGGGAAGTGCTTGCATCAACGCTGCCATCGCCTTCTTTTCATAGTTGTACTTCTTCCTCTGATCCTCGGACATTGCTTCCAGTGAGATCGGAGTATTTGAATTCTCAACCATCGGCCTGCTGTACCCATTTTCAATAGCTGACCATACGAGACCATCGATACCCTCAACATATGTCTGAAATCTGCCCTTCCAGCTGTGGTAGTCGGCCATGTACTGCAGTTTAGGTGCCCTATTGGAACTACCCGCCTCTAAGTCACTTAAGAGAATGGAGGACAGATGATGTGTCTGTTGGTTTGCAGCAGCCGCGAGTGCCCACGGATTCGTACTCATTGCCTGCTGTTGAGCGGCAAGCGCCCATGGATTGGTTCCAGCAACATTCGCTTGCATTTGTGATTGTTGCATCCGTTGCGTATTGCGCTCGGCTGAGAATTGCCAAGGGTTCGTGGGTACGTTCGCTTGATTGTTCATTTGTTGGTTATATTGTTGCCTTGGTTGATTTAGATGTCCCCACGGGTTCGCCATATGTTTAGGTTCGTTAAAAGTCCGATACTTGGTCAAATTTTCAGTTTCAGAAGGTTATAGGCGATTATAATTTGTAATCACTAGTTTATAAGTGATTGGGCTTCTAATCGTGTGTTTTTACACGTGATTGGTGTAAATGCTAGTGAACACTTGAGCAATTACGAGTTTGTGGGTGATTAGGATTCAACACGTGATTAGGAGCTATGCCCTATGATGTTTCAGGCGATTAGCTCCTAATCGCTAGAGAGAACACACGAGTAGATCATAATCGCTTGTAATATCATGCGATTGGGGCTAAATGCTAGTAAAAGTGGCGAGTGGGCTATTCATGCAAAATGTTCATGTGATTAGGGTCTGCTAATCGCCTGATCTGATCTGCAAGCTCACTTTTGCTCAAAACCTACCATTTTTGCTTCAAAATCTTATCCAAACAATGTGTTTAATCCCCAAATGATTAGAAAAGTTTCCAAAACACTTTAAGAACAAAACCTAATAAAAAACACACGTTTTCATCGGTAAAAACACACTAAGATTTTGAAAATATGTGTTTTTATGAAAAACTCAAAGTTTCAAAGTATAAACTGGTTTTTGGATAAAAATCACAACTTTCACACAAAAACTGTTAGTACATGATGTCCCTAGGCTAGCATATAGGATGTTTGGACGTATTTCAGGGTGTTTGGAGACGTTTATACGCGTTTTGGGGTGTGAATAAGGCTATAGGCGATTACAGGAGTGGCATAGGCGATTAGACCCTATACCACATCACTGTAGCATGCGATTGGGAGTTCCTATAGGCGATTATGACCCAATCGCCTATAGCAGCATGTCTCATAGCTGCCAAATCGCCTTCAGGGTGCTGTTCGTATCCGGGAGGTATAAATAGACCTATTCTCAACCCTAGAGTTCAGTTTTTGCCACACACTCTCCAAACACCCTCCCCTGGTCTGAGACGTCTGATTTGATCATTGTAAACACTCGAGCTCTGTTTTAGTGATTAATCTATAATCATTTGACCCGTTTGTGTGTCGTGATTACTCGTTTATCTTAGTTTCATTGTTGTTGCTGTTATTAAAGCATATTCAAGGTATTCCGCACCTTGAGTATAAACCCCGTGATTGTCGGGTGACGCGTTCGTCGGTCCTAACAAAAACCAACCTGTTTTCACTCGTTTTTGTTATCAAAACGCTCGTGATAAGAGCCTCGGCTCTGATACCACTTGTCGGATCGATGAACAGGTCAACCGACAATCACGAGGTTTATACTCAGAGTGCGGAAACCTCTGAATATGTTCCAATAACAAAACCAACTAAGAAACAATGATATACGAGTAATTAACACACACAAACGGGTCAAAAGATTATAGATTTATCACTGAAACAGAGCTCGAGTGTTTAGAATGATCAAATCAGACTCTCAGACCTGGGAGGAGGTGTTTGGAGAGTGTGTGTTGCAAGAACTAATGATTAGGGTAATGATTGGGCCTATTTATACCTCCCGTACTCGTACAGAACAATATAGGCGATTGGTGAGGCTATCCACCATGTAGTAACAGGAGATTGGGCCTAATCGCCTGTTGGAACTAGCATTTAGGAGCCTACTCGCATGTTGATACATGCGAGTATGTGCTAATCGTGTGTAATCATGCTCCTAATCGCCTGATGGTCCCAAACATACCCAAAACACTTATAAACACTTCCAAACACTCCGAAACGCGTCCAAACAACTAATATACTAGCCTAGGGACATCATGCACTAACATGGGATAGGTCAACTCATGAATTGTTTTGACCCAAAATGTGAGATGTAGGTTGGCATGGATGAAAAGGGCACGTATGATGTCATTAAGGAGTCTAATCATACAGTTTGCTTTGCCATTTTGGGGTGACAGTTTGAGTAAGAGAAGTGTTATGTGTGGCCCTCAGGGGGCAAAAGTAAAGTTGCACTAATTTTAACGTTTTTTTACTAATTTTGTGAAAATAACGTTAAAAACGACAGATGGTTATTCATGCATCATGTGGTGGCGTTGATAGCCAAAAGTCAAGGGGTTACATGCACCAATCGGACTTGTCCTGATTACGAAGTGTTATGTGCCTTATGTCCAATGCTTGAAACAAAACCACTATCGAGCCGGGGGTCTCACTGGAAGTAGCCTCTCTATTCCCACGGGGTAGAGGTAAGGCTGTCTACATCTTACCCTCCTCAGACCCTACCTTAGCTTTGCTATTGGTGGGATTAACTGAGTATGATGATGATGATGATGAGTTTGAGTAAGAGAAACAGAAGAAGAGACCATCAGTGTTTGCAACGGATTTAAACTCATTATCGTTTTTTCCCTCAGATTTAGTTCGATTTTGAGTCGTTTACCAATTAACTTTTATAATGCATTTACCTAATATCATTCTCTGCCTCAGATTTAGTTCGAGTTATTACCCCGGGGTGTTCGGTACCGCTAAGAAAAACCCACACAAGATATACAGCCTACATCTTCACGTAGATTTTTACCTTTGCGCAATGGCTATTTAGCCTTTTGGACCACCGTTGTAGAATTTGAAAAAACTGTTTAAAGAAGCACTATAAATTATATAAGAAATGTAAAATTTGAGTCTTATTTATTGAATTACAAAATACAAGATGTGACATATATCTATACTATATTAATAAGCATATTAGAAGGGCAAAAATGGTCATTTGCCACTTTACAATACTTCAAAGCTTATTTTACAAGCCTTTGATGCACAAAAAACTTTAAAACTCTTAATTGGTGCAAGTTGTGTTGCATCATGTACAATCCTACTATACCACAAACAAAAAAAAAAAAAAAAAAAAAAAACACGGGATTGATATCTCATTGGGGTTTGAGATTCAATCTAATCTCACATCTCAAAACCCTATCCTCCCCCTTCTCCCTCTCTCTAGAGATTCATAACATCTAGCCGACTCACCAAGATTTCACTAGATCTGTGAAGATTGTGACTTTCATCAAGGGTAAGTGACATCGTATTTTGATTCTGAACACTATATCACCGTTAAATCATAGGATTTCACTTACATTTGTTTGTGTTTGGAGGTGGATGTTCGTTTTTGTAGGTCATGGTTTAAAGAATAGGTCACAGTTTGAGGAGAGTTCAAGATCGAGATGTTGCTTTGTAGTTTGAAGTTATACTCTTCCATTCTGTTCGAGCTCCTTTGTTTTTTTTTCTTTAGACTGTTTCATTGATGATGATAATACGTTCTTTTAACTAGCGTAGTTGTTTTTAATTTAGGTTTTCATATTTTTGTAATCGTTAATCCTGATGAGACTAATATTTTTGTAATTTAGGTTTTCATAGTTTTAACTTCAAAACTTTTGAATTTGCAAGTAGAATGATGATTTTTTTTTGCAGGTGCTAATGGGGGAGTTGGATGTTCAGCTGGTGTTCTTGGAAAAGAAATGTAATCACGCCTTTGTAAGATTTTTTGACACAACTTCTTCCGTTCATCAGAGTAACTGAGACAACAAAAACAATGACGGAAATGATCTGACAATAGATCTACGATGAAGGAAACGATGGTGTATTCCTGCTGAAATTATAGGGTTCTGCTGGCATTAGGTAAGTTCCGATGAGTTTTTCCACATTAACAAATTAGGGCTTGGGTTCCAGATTGTTTATTGAATTTCTTTTATGCATTTTTCTATATGTGTAGGAGTTTTTTCAAAACAACTCATAGTCTTCAGCAGCTTTAACAGGGGAACTATTAGAGGTTTGTTGAGTTTGTTTGAAATTATTAAGAATTTTTTATTAGATGTTGTTCTAGGGTTTGACATTGTGATGCTTTTATTCATAAATGTAGATCCTCTTCTAACTTTGGCTGCCGGAGTCACCTCGGCACTGGTATCACAGATCTATTACTTTACGTATGCTATGGATTTCAGGTTTTATACATTTTCCAGGGAGACGCCATAGAGGCTACAACATCATCACACATGGCATACTTAAGGATTGAAAAGAAAGGAATCCTCGACCTCAGTTCACTAACAACCTGGCCGTTCGACAGATGACCCGTTTTAACCCCTAAATTGCTTCAGTTCAGTTTTAATTTATAGTTGTATTAATTTCTGCAGGTGGGCTTTCCGGTTAACCCAAAGATCCCTCTGCTAACTTATGGCCAACAGGTATATCACAACACCAATTATTACTTTCTTTAGATTTGTGATTTGTCTAATTGTTTCAAGTTGTTGAATTAACAAAACTTATTTTTTTCTTGACATTGTGATGGGTGTAGTAAGGTATGATACCTCCATCTTGTTCATATGAAATTGCAGCAGCTTTAGGGTTTTATGTGTCTTTGTACTAATCGTTTTTATTTGAAGCGTTACCATAAGAAGCACTAAAATTATTTTTTGGAGAACGCCTTTTTATCATGTATTGTTCAGTGACCGATTGTTTTTAAACATCATAACAGACTGTTGAAAAAAATGAGATTTCGGAGTTTGATGATTTAGGATTCACGGAGGATGTTTCTGGTCAGTGGCGCAGGTTTGTTGGGGCGGGGAGGGGCGGTCGACCCCCCTGGATTTTCGCGCAGAAGTTCCGATTATATAGTATCCGTATAGAAAATTTTGAAAATATAGGGTTTCGACTCCCCGAAACCAGTGACTTCCGAACCCCCGTTGACTTCCGACCCCCCGAACCTTCGGGTCAAGCTTCGCCACTGTTTCTGGTTTAGATTCAAATTTGTTGTCATCTCCTTCCAAAGAAATAAAGTAATTAGACAATATCATATTTGGTCATTCAACCCTCCTCCAAATTACAGAACCTTTGTGAACTTCTTTTTGTATAACTTTTTAAATGATCTATTTCTATGCATACATTATTTTTTAATATTTTTTTAATGTTCAGGCTTGTTATGGACCAAATTTATCTAGATGTGGTGGCACTAGAAGGGAGCAAGTATGGTTTAAGTGGGACCCAAAACCTACGAAGGATGCTTCTCAAGCAACTGTCGCAATTGTGCAATCTCAGTTGAAGTCCAGAAGAATTGAATGAAGGTTTCTGTATATCGTCTTTCTGCTCTTCTTTTTATATAGCTTTCTATATGGCAGCCATTTACTTTTATATAGTGCTTTGTAATTATAGTGCATCAAAATTTGATTTATGCATTCTCAACACATATACATATATGCATCTGTTAGCAAGAAATACCAGTAAAATATATTACGCACGTCTGACTATAACAAGATCATTGTGACCTACTAAACAAGATTGAAACAAAATAGGTTATACTTAAATTAATTTCACAAGCCAAGCATTTACATACACTAAAAATAGTCATATGATAATTACTAATAATTATAATTCATAGATCCTGTTTTAGTCTAATGATTATATGTCCATAATAGGTTCGGGGCTGAACGATTTTGGATTAAAACGAGTTATTTTGGTTCATTCGGAACAAGTTCGGGTCAAAATGCTTATTTTGGTTTGGGTCAGAACGGGTTCAAGTAAAAAAAACTTTTAATGAATAAAAGAACCCATTCTGACCTGTCTAAATTCATTGTAAGGACCCATTTTGACCCATCTAAATTTAGCATACTTTTTTTTTTCGTGCCCATTCAACTATTGTTTATTTTGTTGGTGTTCAGAAGTCTTATGTTGCATTTTGATTCAAGATGCTACAAATTTTCGCTTCTAGGAATATGGACATGGCTGGAACCTTTTGTTAGAAGCGTGAATTGGAAGCCTTTCAGTTAGATCATGCAAATTTGGGAGGTAGTTAAAATTTAATTAATCATATGTTCCATGTGATAATGGATATTGCTAACACCAATTTATATGCATTGAACTTTCTATACGTTTAATTATCATTTATGATGCAGTGAATGTGCTACCTCTTTCATGTCACCATCTAACTTCCAAGTATATAGTCCATTATTAATGGCTAATGGTAGAATCATAGCGTTTGATATCCTTTAGGCTCATGGTGGGCATCTATCACCTGGTCATCAGGTACTAATATATCATTTCATTCTCATCTAACACAATGCCAATTCTCCTATAATAAAATTTTTATACTTTTATCATTCTTCGCAGATAATGGATGGTTTGTATTTAAATGGATGGCTTGTAAGTGTCAATTTTGGTTGGTTTTCCAATGATCTTAATCTTTTGCGTAAAGCTATTTAGGATTTTATATCTAATAAAAAGGAAGTACAACCGAACAGGGATTTTGAATTTCGAATTTCCACACAAATCCACAAAATAGAGAACACGGATTTTGAGATTTGCTCTCTCAAGCTGTACGGGTTAAATAAACAATAATAATGCTCTATTTAAGAAAAAAAAAACAAGTAAGATGGATAAAAATGGTTATGTAGCTGCTAGAATTCCAACTAAAGCAGGACATTTTCTTCCATTTCCATGTCAAGGACATTTTTCTTTCAGCAAGTGGTACTATGGTAAAAAGGTTTTACTACATCATAAAGCGAAAGTCAGAAGGATGCTTTCTGACACCTTTTATACAAAGAGGAAAGAAGTTATCTTGTTTGTTATGTTATCTCTGGTCTCTTTTTCTCTAAATATCCCTATTAATCTAAGGTCAATTTTAAATTATTTCACATCCAAAATAAAGTTATGAATTGGTTTCTGTTACAAGTTTGTGTGACCATGTGAATTTTGTTTTATATCTTTGTATTGTTTATTTTTAACTTTGATATATTTTCTTATTTTGTTTTCAAAATTTTTTCGGCATATAGCATTGAGCAGCAGACTAGACTCATACATTATACATATTGAAGCCTTTTTAGGAAGAATCTGTTGTTGAAATTGATGTGTGTTGCTTTTCTGATCAACCTCAACAAGATAATAGTGAAAAAAAAGTCGCGAGTGTTGGAAAATGTTTGATGGAAACAACTTTGAACTTCGTAGTAAGCCTTTTCGCTATGATAAATAAGGTCTTTTACAATGTGACTAAAGATGGCTGGAGGCTAACCTCTTATGAATCTTGTTGTTGATGAATGGTCCAGAAGTGTCTTTATTTGGTTATGTTCAAGTATTACTCTTAATATGTATGCTCGCCTTCCTTCTTGATATGTATAATTAGTTCGGTTTAACAACGTATAGTTAATTCCGATGAAATACTATATAACTTTTTAATGTGTCAAGTGTAATTGTAAGAACATGATAATAATAATTTGAATATAGTAAAAATGTGATAATAATAATTTGAATATACAAGATGTCGAAATATATACATGTTAATAACCGACTATATAATGGCAATACTGGCAATACTTCTCATGTTAATAACCATTTGTGTGTACTATTAATTGTATGGGTAGCAATAAGCCAACTCTTAGATCTGTATATATGTATAAATGTATGTGTACGTGCTAACTTTTTTTAATCTAAAAATACCATCCCCTCACGTGGGGCGGGTACGATTGCCGCATATACTATGTGAAAGTATTTATGACATAATGTGTTTTTATGACTATCACTTCCTTATACATGCGTTCTTTTTTATTTAATTAGAACGTTGGACGCATTAGCGGTGAGCTAGCTGCGTTTTCACACTGGTAATACATTTGCGCCACAGCATCATCTACGAGATTATACACGTTAAAAGAATCAAACAAACTCTTATAGTCGAACAACCAATCAGGTCCAACACCGGGTGCATTGGCAGTGTAACGTTGAACATCGATATTGAGCCACTCTTCAACGTTATTGGTTGTTTTGTTGTATACCCTCTTGTTAGGAGTGCTGTATCTAACAAAGAAACCTTCTTCTGCCTTTGCACCAAACTTCCCACTAGGATGTATCATTGTGCATGGAGCTCGGAAAGGTTCCAGAAACTCTAAGTTCGGTTTCCTACGGTTCAAAAGCTCGTAAGATGTCTTACCAAGCCTCTTTATCGTAAGAACCCTATTTAGAGTGTAACACGCACAGTAAACTGCCTCGTTCCAAAAGATCACAGGCAAGTTTGAGTCTGCGAGCATTGTTCTGGCTGCCTCAACAAGAGTTTGATTCTTTCTTTCTGCAACCCCATTTTATTGAGTAGTGTACGGCGTGGTGAATTCGTGATGAATACCCTTTTCTGCACATAACGACTCCATAGCATGATTCTTGAATTTTGTTCCATTGTCGCTTCGAATCCTGCGGATCTTTAGCTGATAGATATTTTCTAGTTTGGTGAACAGATTTTTCAAAAACTCAAATGTCTCACTTTTGTGCTGCATGCACACAACCCAAGAGAATCTTGAATAATCATCTGTGACAACCAGGTAGTATAGATCCCCATTTTTGCTTTTGCGATTGACTGGGCTGAAGAGATCCATGTGCAACCGCTCGAGAGGCATACTGACTGAGTTGACGTTCTTAGGTTTGTGAGACTTCTTCTTCTGCTTCCCTTTCTTACATGAGACATAGACATCATTCAGATGGAAATTCTTGACAGAGACACCTTCCACAAGCTGATTCTAAACCAAGTCATTCATCTTCCTCAAGTGTATGTGCCCCATTTGCCTGTGCCACATAATAGACTACTTCTCTATAGCTTTAGACAGAAAACAAGTGACCTCTCCCTTAACTGTCATGGCTTGACTCATATCCAGAACATACAAGTTGCTGACTCTTGGAGCTGAGATCATAATCCATTGTTTCGGAATATTAAAACCAGGCTTCAGAATAAAGCAAGCATTGTCATCAAAGAACACTGTGTATTTCTTGTCACAGATCTGTAAGACACTCAGCAAATTGTGGTCTATCTGCTTCACAAAGCTTATCCTTTCAAAGCTTACAATCCCGTTACTCATACTGCCTTCTTTTGTAATATAACCCCCTTTGTTACCAGCAAAAGCAACATACCCCCCGTTGATATTCTTTATGTAAAATAGCAGGGATAAGTCGCCTGTCATGTGCCCAGAAGCTCCACTATCAACAATCTAGAGGCTGCTGATAAGGCTTTGTGGAACTCCCTGCATAACATTCAAAGTTTAGTGGTTAAAGGGGACCCAAGCCTTCACGGTCTTGGGTCTTCCATCTTCATCCAAAGTTGGAAAATCAACCCTCTTTCCGTTAGGAGTTGGTGTTGTTCCTGATGGTCCGGCGGCATTAGATACAGCAGATGATTCTCCCGATTTAGTTGGTGACTTGGGTCTCCAAACCTGTTCTGGTCTCTTTGGCTTGGGCTTCTTCTTTGCCTTGGGGCTAGAAGGTCCAGCCTCAGATTCCTTTGGTGGGACAGATTTTGGATCCACTTCAGACTTAACTGCACGTGGAGCAGTTTTAGGGTTACCCTGAGGTTTAGCTGCAGCCTTTGCTTGTGGCTTGGGCACTACTTGAACCTTTGTGGGAACTGGGCTCCTCCTCAACTGTGGACCCCTGCCATCAACTGGTTTTTGGTTCATAGCAATCTTGTTGCAGTTGTCATAAACTACCTGCTTTCCCTGTTGTTTTTCAGTAAGTTTAGCATAAACAGGTCGTTTGGTATTGCTTGAACTTGGAGCATCATCTACTTCGATCTTTTTGCGTCTCAACTCAGGGCACGCAACAACTAAGTGCCCACATTCCCCGCATTTGTGACAGGATCTATACTCCTCAAATGGTGGAGCATTTGCATCCTTACCCTTTTTCATAGATTTTGTAGCAATTGAGTTCTTATGTTTCAGATCCTCGAGACATTGTTTCTGCCAATCAGTCTCGGGATAGTTATCGACCTCATTGCCTGAAGATCTAACAAACTGAGTAACATGCTTTCTAAGAGATTTCTCCTGAGCTTGAGTTTGTGAGTTCAAAGTGTCTTTTGATTTTTATTTTTGTTTTTCTTGGACTAATTACCCTGACCCTGTTTCTCTTTTCCCCATCTTTCTTTTTCAATAGTAATGGTGGATTCTTGCCAGATTTTACCAACAAGACCAGGTGCCAGAAACTTTAGAGGAAATTCCTCATCAGCATAGATTCTATCAGATCCTTTTAGTTTATAGAACACTTTGACACTCTTACCATCAGAGGTTTGCACTTTCGGTACAGGATCACACAAGATGTGATTTTGGATGGGAATACCATCATTCTTAGCCGGTGCATACCTCTGAGGTTCATCAAGCTCATCATCAGATAATTCTGTTTCACAGACAATGACATCATCAGCTATCTCACCAGTTTTGGCAGCTTCAGCAGGTGGAGCAGCCTTAGTAACTTCAACAGGTTTAGCTGCTTCTGTCACATTGGCTGCTTCTGCAGCCTTAGCTGCTTCAGCCGCCAAGTCCACAAACTCCTCCTTCGGCAAGATATCATAGTGATGATTTTCGAATCTCACCGGAGGTGGACACTGTGAATATTTAGGACTGGTGGAATTGCTTTCTTTCTCTGAGTGTTCAATGATATGATCAAGAACATACTTGCAGTTCTGGTAACTTTCAAGTTTCTTCTTGATCTTTTCATAGTCACAGTTTACAATGGCCAAATGTTTCTTTGTGTCTTCTAACTCATTTATGTAATTATTTATAGCGATTTACTTTTTTGCTAGAGTTTTTGACAATTCAGAAACATCCTTATTGTAGTTTTCAACCGTACTTAGAAAACTTTTCTCTTTTTGCCTTAAGGAATCAATTGACCTTTGTAAAGGACCTACATCAGCTTTCAGATTCAGATTCTCTTCAGTTAATTCTTTGATTCTGAATTTTAGCTGATCACACTCTGGAATTTCTTTCTTTAGAGTCTCAATGGTGATTTTGAGCGCCTTTTCATTAGCCCTCAAAACATCATTGCTCTATTGGCATTGACTTAAGTCAGCATTAAAGTTTAGAATTTCGTCTGTTAAGACATCAATTTTGTACTTAGGCTTGCCACATTCTACACACTCAGGTTTAGAGTTAGAAGAAGAACTTACCTTGTTAGAAGATTCTGTAATAGCAATCAAAGCATAATGAGCAGCAGTCTTCTCAGTTCCGAAGAATTTGGCAAGTTTGTTCTTCGTGCAATCAGCATCAATAAGAAACAACCTTTTGCTGATTAAGGCATCTGCTTCAGCTACCAAATCTTCCAAATCTACCCCTGTATCAGAATCACACTCCGAGTCGCAGTCAAACGCTTCACTTCAGGAATAATGACTTCAGACTGACTCGAACATTCTTCAACTTGTGCATCAGAAGTTTGTTGGACATAATATGCTGCACCACCCTGCGGAGCATCTTCTCCAGTAATTAGATGATTCGAGTCGAAACCTTCATTAGCTTGGATTACCAGGGCTTGTCCTTGATTATTTTTTACGAGAGGCCTCTGGTTTTGGTTGTTTACTGGGACAAGAGCTCGTTTAGTATTTGGGATAGGTTGTGTCTGAGTTTGTTGCCTCTGATTCTGATTGCCTCTATTGTTGTTGAATGGATTCTGATTCCCCTGCTGCTTTGGCCGGTCACATTCTCTTGCAAAATGCCCTTTGGTGCCACAGTTGTAGCACGTGACATTTGTTTTATCAAACCCAAACTCTGTGTTGTTGTTGATCAGCACATCTCTCCTTCCAGTTCTATCCATGTACTCCTTTACCCTTCTAACAACACTCGCGAAGTGCCACTGGATGTCTATCAGATCCATATCGTCTTTATCAATTTGTGCATAATCCTCCTGTGTGAGATGAGGATTCCCGATCTGTCCAGCGACTAGCCCACTATAGGAATTGACCAAGGTTGACAGTAGAGTCATGTGTTCTTGGGCTAACTCTACAGTCACCTTCTCAAAACCCGCTGTGTCAGCTCCTCTGCGAGTGGATTGGTCCGATAGCCACCTGACTTGAAGTCGAAGCACCTCCATATCCACCATAAACTGTAGAAGGGGCACCACCAAACCCTGATGAAGAGGGTCCACCAAAGTTTGAAGTTGCCTGAGCTGGTGCTGCAAGATGAGAAAAAGGATAAACACCAAACTAGTTAGTATTATAATTTAAAGGATACTGGTTTCCTTATCCCAAAGGATAGACTGGTGGTGGAACATCATATGGGGACCATAGTTGTCAAACGCATAGACTGGATCTAGGTTAACCACAAAGGCAATCTGTGGTTTGGATCCACCCACTTGCGTCCTGAGGAGTGTTCCCGTAGTAGATGTTGGGATTCTGAGGAATGAGCGCCTTGTTTGCCCTTCTGATTTCTTCTATCTCCTTGTTCTCCAGCTCTGCCAAGAACTCATTGATGGAGAGTGTCTGATATGCATTGTTCGATTTCTGGATGTCTAGCCACTGATGCCAGTGAGAAGGGAGCGCCTCTGCGAATCTTTCCACAAGCTCTGCAGATGTGTATACGACCCCGTACTGATACATCTAGGACATCAAATGGTAGTATCTTGCAGTCATGTCTCTCAGCGATTCATTCCCAATTGCAGTGAAGTTCTCGAACTCCTTCTTAGTTGATCCATCTTGATCTTTCATGTCTTCAAATTTCCTTCGTTCCATTCAGCAAGTGCTAACCACAGCATCTGCGAAGTAGTGCACTGTGCGAATTGATGAAGTATGTCTTTGGGAAGTGCTTGCATCAACGCTGCCATCGCCTTCTTTTCATAGTTGTACTTCTTCCTCTGAACCTCGGACATTGCTTCCAGTGAGATCGGAGTATTTGAATTCTCAACCATCGGCCTGCTGTACCCATTTTCAATAGCTGACCATACGAGACCATCGATGTTTCAACACGTGATTAGGAGCTATGCCCTATGATGTTTCAGGCGATTAGCTCCTAATCGCTAGAGAAAACACACGAGTAGATCATAATCGCTTGTAATATCATGCGATTGGGGCTAAATGCTAGTAAAAGTGGCGAGTGGGCTATTCATGCAAAATGTTCATGTGATTAGGGTCTGCTAATCGCCTGATCTGATCTGCAAGCTCACTTTTGCTCAAAAACTACCATTTTTGCTTCAAAATCTTATCCAAACAATGTGTTTAATCCCCAAATGATTAGAAAAGTTTCCAAAACACTTTTAGAACAAAACCTAATAAAAAAACACACGTTTTCATCCGTAAAAACACACTAAGATTTTGAAAATATGTGTTTTTATGAAAAACTCAAAGTTTCAAAGTATAAACTGGTTTTTTGATAAAAATCACAACTTTCACACAAAAACTGTTAGTACATGATGTCCCTAGGCTAGTATATAGGATGTTTGGACGTATTTCGGGGTGTTTGGAGACGTTTATACGCGTTTTGGGGTGTGAATAAGGCTATAGGCGATTACAGGAGTGGCATAGGCGATTAGACCCTATACCACATCACTGTAGCATGCGATTAGGAGTTCCTATAGGCGATTATGACCCAATCGCCTATAGCAGCATGTCTCATAGCTGCCCAATCGCCTTCAGGGTGCTGTTCGTATCCGGGAGGTATAAATAGACCTATTCTCAACCCTAGAGTTCAGTTTTTGCCACACACACTCTCCAAACACCATCACCTGGTCTGAGACGTCTGATTTGATCATTGTAAACACTCGAGCTCTGTTTTAGTGATTAATCTATAATCTTTTGACCCGTTTGTGTGTCGTGATTACTCGTTTATCTTAGTTTCATTGTTGTTGCTGTTATTAAAGCATATTCAAGGGATTCCGCACCTTGAGTATAAACCCCGTGATTGTCGGGTGACGCGTTCGTCGGTCCTAACAAAAACCAACCTGTTTTCACTCGTTTTTGTTATCAAAACGCTCGTGATAAGAGCCTCGGCTCTGATACCACTTGTCGGATCGATGAACGGGTCAACCGACAATCACGAGGTTTATACTCAGAGTGCGGAAACCTCTGAATATGTTCCAATAACAAAACCAACTAAGAAACAATGATATACGAGTAATTAACACACACAAACGGGTCAAAAGATTATAGATTTATCACTGAAACAGAGCTCGAGTGTTTAGAATGATCAAATCAGACTCTCAGACCTGGGAGGGGGTGTTTGGAGAGTGTGTGTTGCAAGAACTAATGATTAGGGTAATGATTGGGCCTATTTATACCTCCCGTACTCGTACAGAACAATATAGGCGATTGGTGAGGCTATCCACCATGTAGTAACAGGCGATTGGGCCTAATCGCCTGTTGGAACTAGCATTTAGGAGCCTACTCGCATGTTGATACATGCGAGTATGTGCTAATCGTGTGTAATCATGCTCCTAATCGCCTGATGGTCCCAAACATACCCAAAACACTTATAAACACTTCCAAACACTCCGAAACGCGTCCAAACAACTAATATACTAGCCTAGGGACATCATGCACTAACATTGTTTTTTGCCTCAGATTTAGTTCGATTTTGAGTCGTTTACCAATTAACTTTTATAATGCATTTACCTAATATCATTCTCTGCCTCGGATTTAGTTCGAATTATTACCCCGGGGTGTTCGGTACCGCTAAGAAAAAACCCACACAAGTTATACAGCCTACATCTTCACGTAGATTTTTACTTTTGCGCAATGGCTATTTAGCCTTTTGGACCACCGTTGTAGAATTTGAAAAAACTGTTTAAAGAAGCACTATAAATTATATAAGAAATGTAAAATTTGAATCTTATTTATTGAATTACAAAATACAAGATGTGACATATATCTATATCTATACTATATTAATAAGCATATTAGAAGGGCAAAAATGGTCATTTGCCACTTTACAATACTTCAAAGCTTATTTTACAAGCCTTTGATGCACAAAAAACTTTAAAACTCTTAATTGGTGCAAGTTGTGTTGCATCATGTACAATCCTACTATACCACAAAAAAAAACACGGGATTGATATCTCATTGGGGTTTGAGATTCAATCTAATCTCACATCTCAAAACCCTATCCTCCCCCTTCTCCCTCTCTCTAGAGATTCATAACATCTAGCCGACTCACCAAGATTTCACTAGATCTGTGAAGATTGTGACTTTCATCAAGGGTAAGTGACATCGTATTTTGATTCTGAACACTATATCACCGTTAAATCATAGGATTTCACTTACATTTGTTTGTGTTTGGAGGTGGATGTTCGTTTTTGTAGGTCATGGTTTAAAGAATAGGTCACAGTTTGAGGAGAGTTCAAGATCGAGATGTTGCTTTGTAGTTTGAAGTTATACTCTTCCATTCTGTTCGAGCTCCTTTGTTTTTTTTTCTTTAGACTGTTTCATTGATGATGATAATACGTTCTTTTAACTAGCGTAGTTGTTTTTAATTTAGGTTTTCATATTTTTGTAATCGTTAATCCTGATGAGACTAATATTTTTGTAATTTAGGTTTTCATAGTTTTAACTTCAAAACTTTTGAATTTGCAAGTAGAATGATGATTTTTTTTTGCAGGTGCTAATGGGGGAGTTGGATGTTCAGCTGGTGTTCTTGGGAAAGAAATGTAATCACGCCTTTGTAAGATTTTTTGACACAACTTCTTCCGTTCATCAGAGTAACTGAGACAACAAAAACAATGACGGAAATGATCTGACAATAGATCTACGATGAAGGAAACGATGGTGTATTCCTGCTGAAATTATAGGGTTCTGCTGGCATTAGGTAAGTTCCGATGAGTTTTTCCACATTAACAAATTAGGGCTTGGGTTCCAGATTGTTTATTGAATTTCTTTTATGCATTTTTCTATATGTGTAGGAGTTTTTTCAAAACAACTCATAGTCTTCAGCAGCTTTAACAGGGGAACTATTAGAGGTTTGTTGAGTTTGTTTGAAATTATTAAGAATTTTTTATTAGATGTTGTTCTAGGGTTTGACATTGTGATGCTTTTATTCATAAATGTAGATCCTCTTCTAACTTTGGCTGCCGGAGTCACCTCGGCACTGGTATCACAGATCTATTACTTTACGTATGCTATGGATTTCAGGTTTTATACATTTTCCAGGGAGACGCCATAGAGGCTACAACATCATCACACATGGCATACTTAAGGATTGAAAAGAAAGGAATCCTCGACCTCAGTTCACTAACAACCTGGCCGTTCGACAGATGACCCGTTTTAACCCCTAAATTGCTTCAGTTCAGTTTTAATTTATAGTTGTATTAATTTCTGCAGGTGGGCTTTCCGGTTAACCCAAAGATCCCTCTGCTAACTTATGGCCAACAGGTATATCACAACACCAATTATTACTTTCTTTAGATTTGTGATTTGTCTAATTGTTTCAAGTTGTTGAATTAACAAAACTTATTTTTTTCTTGACATTGTGATGGGTGTAGTAAGGTATGATACCTCCATCTTGTTCATATGAAATTGCAGCAGCTTTAGGGTTTTATGTGTCTTTGTACTAATCGTTTTTATTTGAAGCGTTACCATAAGAAGAACTAAAATTATTTTTTGGAGAACGCCTTTTTATCATGTATTGTTCAGTGACTGATTGTTTTTAAACATCATAACAGACTGTTGAAAAAAATGAGATTTCGGAGTTTGATGATTTAGGATTCACGGAGGATGTTTCTGGTCAGTGACGCAGGTTTGTTGGGGCGGGGAGGGGCGGTCGACCCCCCTGGATTTTCGCGCAGAAGTTCCGATTATATAGTATCCGTATAGAAAATTTTGAAAATATAGGGTTTCGACTCCCCGAAACCAGTGACTTCCGAACCCCGTTGACTTCCGACCCCCCGAACCTTCGGGTCAAGCTTCGCCACTGTTTCTGGTTTAGATTCAAATTTGTTGTCATCTCCTTCCAAAGAAATAAAGTAATTAGACAATATCATATTTGGTCATTCAACCCTCCTCCAAATTACAGAACCTTTGTGAACTTCTTTTTGTATAACTTTTTAAATGATCTATTTCTATGCATACATTATTTTTTAATATTTTTTTAATGTTCAGGCTTGTTATGGACCAAATTTATCTAGATGTGGTGGCACTAGAAGGGAGCAAGTATGGTTTAAGTGGGACCCAAAACCTACGAAGGATGCTTCTCAAGCAACTGTCGCAATTGTGCAATCTCAGTTGAAGTCCAGAAGAATTGAATGAAGGTTTCTGTATATCGTCTTTCTGCTCTTCTTTTTATATAGCTTTCTATATGGCAGCCATTTACTTTTATATAGTGCTTTGTAATTATAGTGCATCAAAATTTGATTTATGCATTCTCAACACATATACATATATGCATCTGTTAGCAAGAAATACCAGTAAAATATATTACGCACGTCTGACTATAACAAGATCATTGTGACCTACTAAACAAGATTGAAACAAAATAGGTTATACTTAAATTAATTTCACAAGCCAAGCATTTACATACACTAAAAATAGTCATATGATAATTACTAATAATTATAATTCATAGATCCTGTTTTAGTCTAATGATTATATGTCCATAATAGGTTCGGGGCTGAACGATTTTGGATTAAAACGAGTTATTTTGGTTCATTCGGAACAAGTTCGGGTCAAAATGCTTATTTTGGTTTGGGTCAGAACGGGTTCAAGTAAAAAAAACTTTTAATGAATAAAAGAACCCATTCTGACCTGTCTAAATTCATTGTAAGGACCCATTTTGACCCATCTAAATTTAGCATACTTTTTTTTTTCGTGCCCATTCAACTATTGTTTATTTTGTTGGTGTTCAGAAGTCTTATGTTGCATTTTGATTCAAGATGCTACAAATTTTCGCTTCTAGGAATATGGACATGGCTGGAACCTTTTGTTAGAAGCGTGAATTGGAAGCCTTTCAGTTAGATCATGCAAATTTGGGAGGTAGTTAAAATTTAATTAATCATATGTTCCATGTGATAATGGATATTGCTAACACCAATTTATATGCATTGAACTTTCTATACGTTTAATTATCATTTATGATGCAGTGAATGTGCTACCTCTTTCATGTCACCATCTAACTTCCAAGTATATAGTCCATTATTAATGGCTAATGGTAGAATCATAGCGTTTGATATCCTTTAGGCTCATGGTGGGCATCTATCACCTGGTCATCAGGTACTAATATATCATTTCATTCTCATCTAACACAATGCCAATTCTCCTATAATAAAATTTTTATACTTTTATCATTCTTCGCAGATAATGGATGGTTTGTATTTAAATGGATGGCTTGTAAGTGTCAATTTTGGTTGGTTTTCCAATGATCTTAATCTTTTGCGTAAAGCTATTTAGGATTTTATATCTAATAAAAAGGAAGTACAACCGAACAGGGATTTTGAATTTCGAATTTCCACACAAATCCACAAAATAGAGAACACGGATTTTGAGATTTGCTCTCTCAAGCTGTACGGGTTAAATAAACAATAATAATGCTCTATTTAAGAAAAAAAAAACAAGTAAGATGGATAAAAATGGTTATGTAGCTGCTAGAATTCCAACTAAAGCAGGACATTTTCTTCCATTTCCATGTCAAGGACATTTTTCTTTCAGCAAGTGGTACTATGGTAAAAAGGTTTTACTACATCATAAAGCGAAAGTCAGAAGGATGCTTTCTGACACCTTTTATACAAAGAGGAAAGAAGTTATCTTGTTTGTTATGTTATCTCTGGTCTCTTTTTCTCTAAATATCCCTATTAATCTAAGGTCAATTTTAAATTATTTCACATCCAAAATAAAGTTATGAATTGGTTTCTGTTACAAGTTTGTGTGACCATGTGAATTTTGTTTTATATCTTTGTATTGTTTATTTTTAACTTTGATATATTTTCTTATTTTGTTTTCAAAATTTTTTCGGCATATAGCATTGAGCAGCAGACTAGACTCATACATTATACATATTGAAGCCTTTTTAGGAAGAATCTGTTGTTGAAATTGATGTGTGTTGCTTTTCTGATCAACCTCAACAAGATAATAGTGAAAAAAAAGTCGCGAGTGTTGGAAAATGTTTGATGGAAACAACTTTGAACTTCGTAGTAAGCCTTTTCGCTATGATAAATAAGGTCTTTTACAATGTGACTAAAGATGGCTGGAGGCTAACCTCTTATGAATCTTGTTGTTGATGAATGGTCCAGAAGTGTCTTTATTTGGTTATGTTCAAGTATTACTCTTAATATGTATGCTCGCCTTCCTTCTTGATATGTATAATTAGTTCGGTTTAACAACGTATAGTTAATTCCGATGAAATACTATATAACTTTTTAATGTGTCAAGTGTAATTGTAAGAACATGATAATAATAATTTGAATATAGTAAAAATGTGATAATAATAATTTGAATATACAAGATGTGGAAATATATACATGTTAATAACCGACTATATAATGGCAATACTGGCAATACTTCTCATGTTAATAACCATTTGTGTGTACTATTAATTGTATGGGTAGCAATAAGCCAACTCTTAGATCTGTAATAAATGTATAAATGTATGTGTACGTGCTAACTTTTTTTAATCTAAAAATACCATCCCCTCACGTGGGGCGGGTACGATTGCCGCATATACTATGTGAAAGTATTTATGACATAATGTGTTTTTATGACTATCACTTCCTTATACATGCGTTCTTTTTTATTTAATTAGAGTATGTAATGTTCATGATATAAATAGACCAAATCAATGGTATATAAAAAAACTAAAAGATATACGCTACAATATATCACGAGTGAATTGGTAAACTAACTAGAAAACGAGTATCACATTGTAAATTGTCGCCGCCGCTGCATCGCGCGGGTTTCCCACTAGTATATATATATACTAGATCTAGAGGTGGTGACACATAACAAAGCTAACCACCTAGCTCATGTTAACATACACCTAACCTCTCAACTATCATGCACTCTAATATGCCCCCTCAAGCTGAACGGGGCACATCAACATGAAGCAAGCACCGAAGAGTCTCAAAACGAGAAGATGACAACTCTTTGGTCAAAATATCCACCAGCTAAACATAAGTGGGCGCATGTCAAACACATAGATTTTGTGATAACACCATGTCTCGAATAAAATGCAAGTCAATCACCAAGTGTTTCATGCACTGATGAAATGTTAGGGTAAAAGGGGTGTAACTCAAATTTTTTTTTCACTTAACTAACTTTAACCAATCATTCACTGTCACATCATTTCACTGATTCACTTCACTGAAACACTTTTTTGGAGGCAGCACTCCACTGATTCTTTTATTTATTTTTTTAATTTCACTAATTTTTTTTATTTCACACGGTTTAAAGGTTAAATATTAATTACTTTTACTATTACAACCATTCCACAACCAAACGATCAGTGAATTCAATTTGGAAACCGTCAATCGAATTCAATGGCATTGACACCGTTCCACCAAACCATTCGATTTTTTTTGTATATAAACATAGCAAACCATGGGGTTAAAACACACTTTTACCACCGTATAAACAAACAAACACACACGAAGATGACTCGCTGGACCTCCAAAAAAGAGATTACCTTGGTGATCTACTACAAAGACGCCTCGGACGACCCGGTTCTTCAACAACGTCAACCCTTGAGGGCCTCGGGCTCCCACCCGGAGTGTTTTTGGGATCGTGTGCTGTCCGATTTCAACCGTCACGTCGGCACCAATGACCGGACAACAGTGAGCCAGTAGCGGAATTGGGCCGATCTCAATATAAATGTGATCAGTGGACAACCCTGTACGAGAACACATTGAGGGAGGAGCTGGGCATCGAAGCGGAGTTGGCTATCGAGTTCACGCATGTGGACTATGCGGCTCGATACGACAACAGCTTTGACCATGTCGAGGCATGGCAACTGTTGCGCCAACCCTAGGTTTTTTTTATTTCTTTTAATGTAATTTTATTTTTATGTTGACCATTTCACATCGATATAACTGATCTAATACATCATATTAGAACCTACCCGTTTCTACCTCCTACAGCATAGAACCAACCTCCACCTTCACAACCTACCACTACCCACCACCTTCACCCACCGCCATCATCACCATCTTTACACAACCACCGTCCACCACTCATCACCGCCATCTACCCCTTTCTTCACCTCTGGCCTACAACGCCACAACCATCATCGCACCATCTCCACCCTCCACAGCAATCACCATCTCCTCCCTCGCACAACCTCCAAATGCCTTCACCGTCACCTTTCCACTCTCACAATCTCTATTCAGTACCAAGCCCCCATCTCCACCCTATACCCGATCACTGTACACCACTCTACATCACCGTTTTCCTTCGTAGCACCACCGACTCACCTAATTCCACCCCGTTCACCTTACCTACATGAAACCCTAAACCCCACCTGCACTCCGCCCCCAACCAGAAACCCTAGCCTACTCCACCGTTGTCCGCAAACAGATCATCATTTAGCTGACTTTTGAATATTGGGTTTTAGTTAAATTTTAGTTTAGTGGGAGAGAGAGAGTGTGTGTGTTGTGTGTGTGTGGTGGCAACAATGATCGTGGGCGGTGGTGGTAACCAAGATGGTTGTGGTGGTGGGACTAAATAACATATTTTTTTAATAAAAAAATCCACGTAGGTGTCCACGGCTACAACCCCATCTTGGATGTGGGACACCAGCGAGTCCAGTAACACCGCGAACAACAACCAACAATTTCCCGTTCTTTCCGAATGCGGAGGACCCGATAAGATCATGCTAGGTGATAGTAAAACTCTCCCTATAACTCATATTGCTCAAACAACTATTCCAACAAAATCTCGTCCACTTCTTTTAAATAACATTTTAATTGCTCCTAATCTTTGAAATAATCTTATTTCTGTTGCCAAAGTTTGTCGTACTAATCGTATTTCCGTTGAATTTTTCCGTATTATTTTTTTGTCAAGGATCTACGCACGAGCGCGCACCTCATGCGGAGAGTGAACGTCAATGATGTCTACTATGGACCAATCTCCTTGTCTCCTAAAGTCACCAACACCCAAACAAACTCTCTTCTCATGTGGCACCACATACTTGGACATCCATCGCTTCAAGTGTTTAAGTCTTTAATTTCTAGATTGGGACTTTGATGTAATAAGGTGACCCAGGAGTATTTTCATTGTACTTCATGTTCCCTAAATAAAAGCCACAAACTACCTTTTGGCAAAAACTCTTTTTTTTTGCCAATCAAGCTCTACAACTTCTCTACTCCGACGTATGGCCCCGTAAAAACCTCAATCGATGGCTTTAAATACTATGTCATTTTTGTTGACTATTTTTCCAAAAAACATTTGGTTATACCCAATAAAACAAAAATCTGATGTCAAAATTCTTTTTTCGCAATTTATATCTCTTGTTGAAATTTTATTTAAAACCAACATTGTTTCGTTGTTCACTAATAATGGGGATGAATATGTGAGTCTTTCACCTTATCTTGCCTCTCAAGGTATCTCCCATTACACGACACCACCTCACACACCGGAACAAAACAGTATTGCCGAACGACGTCACCGACACGTTGTGGAAACCGGCCTTGCATTACTCCACTACTCCCACTTACCACAACATTTTTGGTCTCATGCTTTTTAAACTGCTACCCACCTCATCAACCGTTTACCTACACCCACTCTTCACAATAAATCACCTAATGATGTGTTTTTCAACACCGTCCCTACCTATTTCAAACTTAAGCCTTTTTGTTGCCTTTATTACCCATGTCTAAAACCATATGCCACTTCAAAACTATAATCTGGCACTACGACATGCATCTTTCTTGGCTACTCCTCCTCTAAGGCGGCTTTCAAATGCTATGACCCTCTTAATCAATAACTTTATCACTCCCGACATGTTGAATTCATCCCCCACATCTTTCCATCCCAAACCACCAACTCCACCCCTATACATATGTCCTTTGACACCATTTTATACCCGACACCCTCAGTTCCCATCCCCCCCACCACCTCCATCTCTTGCCCAACACTCTCAACCCACTCTATCACCCGAAGCCCACAAACTATCTCACCTGCAGCCCAACAAAACACTCCACCCGAAGCTCCACCAGCCACTCCACCCGTAGCCTAATAACACACCCACCCGAAGCCCAACCAACCACCCACCCCACCAAACCTCCCACAGACCATCCACCACCCTCCATTTCCACCGTCTCTCCTCTCGGCCCAACACCCGAGCCCACTGACCAGTCCACTCCACCCACCGATCCACCACCTCTACACCACTCTACTCAACTCACCCAACTCACAACACCATCAGTGCGACTCTCCCAACACCCAAACTCCACCGCCTCATAGACAACCCAATCCCAACCCAAAATACTGCAACTCTAACTTTGTCAATTCCACCACCATTCATCTATTACCCGTGTCCCTTGAACCATCCACCTATACTTAAGCCGTGAAGGATCCGGATTGGCGTCACGCCATAGATCTTGAGTATAATGCCCTCATCCAAAACAACACATGGGAACTTCTACCTCACACCACCCAAATTCCCATTGGTTGCAAATGGGTGTTCCGCATTAAACGCAAACTCGATGGCACTATCGAAAAATACAAAGCACGTCTAGTGGTAAAAGGGTTTCACCAACAATTTGGAAAAGACTACCATGGAACCTTTATCCCGTTACTAAACCCGTTACCATCCGCACCATCCTCACTATTGCCCTTTCAAAATGATGGTCTTTGAGTCAAATAGATGTCAATAATGCGTTTCTTAATGGGACTCTTCACGAGGATGTCTTTATTATACAACCTCCCGGGTTCACAAATACGAAATTCCCACATCACATTTGCAAACTCAAAAAATCTCTCTATGGCCTTAAGCAAACACCAAGTGCTTGGTACATTGAACTAACCAATTTTCTCATTCGCTTTGGCTTTAAAAAATGTATTTCTGATCCTTCACTCTTTGTCTACAATCTCAACAATATCACTTGCTATCTCCTTGTGTACGTTGATGACATTGTCCTTACCGGCAATCACAATCCGTTTATGGATTCCTTTGTTCAAGCCCTAAGCATACAATTCTCCATCAAAGACTTAGGACCTCTCCATCACTTCCTAGGAATCGAAGTCATTCCTACGACTCATGGTCTATTCCTTTCTCAACATCACCACCTTTAAAATGGATGGTGCAAAAGAGGTCCTCTCACCTTTAAGCACTTCCGACTCCCATTCTTCCTATGACTCCTCTCCTCCCGTCGATCCCACACCCTACCGAAAACTGGTCGCCTTCACTCGTCCAGACATCTCCTTTGCCGTAAATAAATTATCTCAGTTCATGCACTCACCCTAACAATCACACTCGCAAGCTCTCAAACGGGTACTCCGATATTTGAAAGGAACGATCCATCATGGTTGTTCTTGAAGCGCAATACTAACCTTACCTTGCAAGCCTTTTCAGACTCGGTTTGGGGTGGTATTAATAATGGGGAAGGTCCACTACAACATACCTCATATATCTTGGGTCCAATATCATCTCGTTGAAATCTGCTAAACAAAAAACTATTTCTAGATCATCTACCGAAGCTGAGTACAAAGCTCTCGCTAATGCTGCAGCTGAACTTTCATGGGTTAAAAATTTACTCGCTGAACTGGGTCTACCAACTATGAACACTCCATCACTTTACTGTGACAACACCGGAGCTACCTATGTATGTGCCAATCCTGTTTACCATTCCCGCATGAAACACATCGCTCTGGAATATCACTTTGTACGGGAACAAGTTAACTCCGAGAATCTTAAAGTCCTTCATGTCAGCTCAAGGATCAACTCGCGGATGTGCTAACCAAACCTCTACCGTAGGAGCCTTTTCAACTTTTTCAGTCCAAGATTGGAGTCTCCAACGGATCCTCCAACTTGCGGGGGCGTATCAACTCCATGAATTAAGCTCCAATTAATTCAATAACATTCTTCAATTATCTAGTCAACAAGTCCTTGCATGATCCTCTCCCTAAGATCAAGCCACATAATTCTCTCCATGATTCTCTCCCCAAGATCAAGCCTTTGTAATTAGTGTATTGGTTTTTGTATCTCTATAAATTGAGTTGTAAACTTTGTAATCATTTGTCAAGTATCAATATAATAACATTTCAACTTTTATAAGGACAATGTCGTCCACATATAACAGCAAGTATGCAATATGGTCACCCTTTTGTAAATAAATAATGAGTTATCACATGTGCTACTTTGAAAACCATGAGCCAAAATATAATTGGCAAACCTCATATACCATGCGCGTGGGGCCTGTTTAAGTCCATAAAGGGACTTCTTCAATCTGCACACAAGGTTAGGATACCGCCAATCAACAAATCCAGACGGTTGATGCATAAAAACCGTCTTGTTTAGATGACCATGGAGGAATGCGTTCTTGAGATTCACTTGATGGGCAGGCAAGGAGCGCGAGACTGCAATAGAATGTACTATCCTGATAGTAGCCAGTTTAATAAACGGGCTAAATGTATCCTCGCAATAAATCCCCACTGTTTGAGATTTGCCATTAACTACCAACCTGGCTTTGTACCTCTCTAAAGTCCCACCCGATTTAAATTTATGCCTTAAAAGCCACATGCATCGAATAACCGGCTGATGATCCGGTCGTGGGACAAGTTCCCATGTTTCATTTTCCTGCAACGCACTAAACTCGGTTTGCATGGCATGAAACCGATGAGGGTCGGCAAAGGCTTTGGCATATGTTGTGGGCACAGGAGAAATTGTGGTGGTGTGTAAAATTTTAGCTTTGGAACGGGTAGTCATGGGATGGGTATATGTGGTAGGGGCGGATGTGGACGTGGGCGGAGGATGGGCAGGTTGGGCTGAAGATGACTGAGGTGGAGTAGGGTCCGAAGGCTGCTGTGAATTAGGTTGGGCCGTAGGTAGTGTGTGGGTGTGTGGGCCGAAGTTGGGGGTACGGATGGTGGGGCCGTAGGTGGTGGTCTAGGACATCGGGTATAAGTAATGGGAAACGGTGTGGCGGATGGGTTAGGGTTGGGAGGTAAATTAGTTGGTATTGGTAAGGTGGGTGATGGGCGAGTGAAAGAAAAACCGAGGGGTGGTGTCATCGAGAAAATTATAAGATGCAGGTGACATGGGAATGGTAAATGGAAAAGTGCTATCGTCAAAAGTGACATGACGGGAGATTTGGACTTTGCCGGTTGTGGGGTCAAAACATCAGTAGCCCCGAAAATCAGGGGGTAACCAAGGAAAATACATCTAACTGAGCGGGTGTGTAATTTGTGGGGTTAGGTGGCAGACTGGTTTGGGTAGCAGGCATAGCCGAACACATGAAGATGGTCGTATGTGGGGTGGCGAAGGTAGAGGACTAATGTAGGTGTGTAGAAGTTTAGGCGTTTAGTGGGTAGAATGTTGTGTAAGTAGGTGGCTGTGTGTAGGGCCTCGACCCAAAAGGTAGGAGGTAGGTGGACGAGTAAGGCGCGAATGGTGTCATTCAAACAACGAATCATCATTTCCGCTCTTCCATTTTGTGAGGACGTTTGAGGGCAAGAAAAATGGAAAAGAAGACCGTTTTGGGTGTCAAGGGTTTTAAAGGCATTATTGTCGAATTCACCGCCCAAATCACATTGAAAAGTTTTAATGTGTTGTTGAAATTATGTGGCAATTAGATGGTGGAAGTTGACAAAGGTAGGGAAGGTCTCAGACTTATATTTGAGGGGATATACCCAAATAAAGTGAGACAAGTTATTAATTAAAACCATGTAATACTTGTAACCGGTTTTACTAGGTATTGGTGATGTCCACAAATCACAAGGTATTATGTCAAAAGGAGAAAAAGTAAACGAACTAGGATTCATAAAAAGGAAGACATTTACTATTAGATAAATGAAAAGAGTTGCAAAAACTGGAAAGTTGATGTTTATTACAGTTAAAACCAAAATTACGACTAAGAATGTCTACGACTTGTGAGCCAGGATGTCCAAGTCTATCATGCCAAGGAAGGGAGGATGCTGTGAGGGGGCATGCTATTGTGGCGGAAGTGTCGGTGGTGTAACTGGATAGAGATCCCTGTGAATCGTCTAACAAATAATAAATTTTTAATGATTTGAGGGCTAAAATGGATGTTGGGTAGGATGTAAGTTTGGTTGTGGATTGGGAGATAACCCGTGCCCGAGCAATTAATTGGTAAAACATTGCCATTACCCACCAAGAGTTAAGTTGAAACAGGAAAAGGATCACGGTGACGGATCACACCTTTATTGCTCGAGACGGTCCGTTCTGCTCCAGTGTCAAAATAGAGAGTGGGATCGGTGTATGTAAGCTGAGATGTGTTGTGTGCGGCACTCAAATCAGATGGGTTGAAGGCATCAAAAACGAACTGCTGTGGGCCTAATGGGCCAAAACGTATAGGCTGCTGCTGTGGATAACCGGTGTAGTGGGCCGAAAGAAATTGTTATAAGCCGGGCTGATTTGGTCTCCATTGAGTTTGTGTAGCGTAAGGGCATGGGGATGTAGTCCACCATGCCCAATGTGGTTAACAATTAGGTTGAAAATCCCAATTTGTGTTGTTGGGTCTGTTATCTCTGCCAAGTCCAGATCCACCTCGTCCCTTGCCTCTGGAAGTCTGTCCTCCTCCGCGGTAGTTCTAACCTCTATAATATTGCTCTGATTGTTGTATGAGGGGTCAGCCGATTGTTGTTGAGGAGCAGTCGGCTGGTTGGTGTTCTGGTTAGAAGTGGCAACAAGAATGGAGGATGTTTTCTGTTTGCGAGCCTCCTATCTCAAGACCTCGTCATGAAGCATGGTCCTGGCTAAATCCCAATCGGCCTATTGTTGGTTGATGAGGGCTGTGGTGGTGTCAAATTCCGACGATAAACCTCGAACAAGGGTGAGGAAGAGTCGTGACTCGGTCACCGGTTGGTCTACATCTTGCAACTATTCGGCTAAAGATTTCAATTGCTGAAAATAATCATCAACAGAGCTGTACTGTTCAAGAGTTAGGTTAACAAACCGAGTTTCCAAGGCGGCCGCTTTAGCTTGTTTTTTTGTTGAGGAACTTCTTCTAGAGTTTTAGCCACGTTGTCCGAGCCGAAGCTTCGGTGTCCAGTATCTGTGGGAGAAGATCGTCTGATACAGTACTATAAATCCATTGTGAAACCAAGGCGTCCAATTTTTTCCATTCTTGATATTTAGGGTCAGTAGGTTCAGGGGGTGCAGTTGAATCGATATGATCAAGGACCTTATACGCCATGGTGTGAAGCATAAAAAGCTTTACCCATGAAGTATAGGTTACCTTTGTTCCATTGAGGTTTCGTATTTTATTGTTGATGTTGGTGACAGAATAGCAGGATGAAGTGAACTTGTTTTGTTTGGTTCAGATGTGTTAGGGATAGTCTGATCAGGTTTTGTCATTGTGGCAGGATGTTAGTGATCAGAAGCAGGGCACTTGTGAAAGAAGTAGCACACTTGTCGATGGATCAGCCGCAACCGAAGCTTGCGGGATAAGGAACGAAAAAAAAAGAAAAAAAAACGAGAAGGTAATCAGAACCGAGGCACTGATACCATAAAAGCTAGAATGTTTTATGAATTATTGAATGAATAATATGGATTATGAGGGGCCCTTTATATAGGGAGAGATTACAATGAAACCCTAGCTGTAAATTAGTAAAAGATAAATCAATTATAAATTAACAAATATACATAAAGATTATTATCGGTTAAGATGATCAACTAAAGTAGAAGCCATGTAGCAAATACTATCAGCTATTGTTTGTTAGAGGTCGGCGAATGGGTAATCAACTAGAACAATGACCTAGGGCCCATTGAAAAATCACAAGAAAAATATGAAAAGATTTTGATTACTATTTATGATTTGAAACGTGTGATATACTGTGCCTAGGAGGAATCACGACCACCATATTCCCTTAGAACCCGGTAGTGAGCCTGTGAGTGTAAGGCCCTACATATAGCCCCACAAATCGACTACTAACCGATTGTGATTTTAGTTTACATCGGTCATTATGAACCGACTCAGATTACAATTTATGGTTTAAACAAATGTGTGACAACTTGTGCCTAAATCGTGAACCGATTGTGATTTGTACTTTTATAACAAACAAAAGGTTCAAACCTTCTCAATCTCCATATGATCGATCTAAATCTGTTTGAATTTGAGTTTTTTTTTTTTTTTGAAAATTTGGGTTAATTTGTGTGTTTGATGAACATATGTTTCTGTATATTGCAATAATCAGGGGATTTCACATAGGAGAAATGATAAGTAGAAAACTCGATTTAAATGAGAAAGTAAAAAAAAAGGAAAAAACCTCTTACTGATCAATGAAAAAATTCCTAATATAAATAGTTTTAAATGATAAAACCAAACCACAATATGTTGAAATTGAAAAAACAATGAAATTTTGCATGAGCATTTGACGCTCAACGTGTTCAGGACTTCACTATCTTGGAGTTGGACCGCTTACACAATCCATGTTACAGGACACCAATTTGCTTTTACGATCTCTTTCTGCTCGCAAACAATGCTTGAGATCCATCACCACAGTTTCCATGGTTGGCCTCTCGATGGATGAGGGGGAAACACAGGCCATTGCAGTTTCTGCTACCTTCCTGACTGTATTTATGTCAAAACCCCCCTCTAATCTGGAATCAATTATAGTTTCAATGTTCCCGTTTTCGATAGACGACTTCACCCAATCAACTATATTTTCATAATTTAATATTGCTTTTCGGCCTGTAATCAACTCTAGGAGTACCACCCCGAAGCTATACACATCACTTTTCTCCCTTGACCTAAAATTTGGGTAATGCCTGCATTTTACATTTCAAGCACTAGTTGTAATAAGCTTATATTGCCAACTGTAAAGTGAATAGAATAATGTGAATGAATTACATTATAGGGGACCTCAATATGTACTCAAGAAAGAACACTTGGAAATGCTATTATTGCATGAAAAATGTTAGAAAAACTCACTCAGGGTCCTGGTACCCAGGTGTGCCTGCTGGTCTCGTAGATACATGAGTTGCATCTTTAGCAGGAAAAGCTCTGGACAGCCCAAAATCAGCCAGTTTTGCCTGGAAATTTTCATTTAACAATATGTTTGAAGACTTCACATCTCTATGGACTATTGGAGGCGTGCAACCATGATGCATGTACGCTAGCCCTATATATGATGAAAATCCATGCATCTTAAAGCAACTTATGCTTAAAAAAACCCAATCAACACAAGCTAGTATTCGGTAAGTTGATTAATTACTTACCTTCTGCTGCATCACATCCAATTTGTAACCTTCTTTCCCAGCTCAAAACCTGTGGATGTCCATCTGATCCATCAAATGAAATGTGAAGCAATCAGCTAAAGACATAGGACATTAGAATCTTGACAAGAGGACATGTGATGCTTTTAAACCAGTAAATGTGTACTTAACTAACAGCCAATTACCATATATATGCTTTTCTAAGCTTCCATTGGCCATGAATTCATATACAATTGCCTTTTTCTCGCCATCATTGCAGTACCCAACAAGTGAAGTTATGTTTCTATGATGAATTAGCATCAAAAGCTTGACCTGTAGACGGAAATTTCACAGTCTTCCATGTTATCACTTATGAATGTATTTGATTATTTCGTTTCTGAATATCAAACAACTAACAGAATTTGCTTCCATGTTCATTTTGCAGGATATTGCTTAGGCAACCTTTCTTACTGTGAGTAACTTCAGTTGTGATTCTATCCTAAAAGATAGTTTTATCGCTTAATTACCTCAGCTTGAAATTCCTTGTAACCTTGAGATGACAATTCAGAAAGCATCTTCACAGCAACTTGTTTATCCCCAACGGATCCACGGAACACCGTTCCAAATCCTCCTTTTCCAATTTCATTCTGGAAGTTGTTAGTAATACCCACCAGCTCAGAATACGTAAATCGTTGTTTTCTTGGTATAAAACTCTCCTCCCCTGCTTTCATTAATTAAAAATTTAGTAAGAATTTTTCCATTTAAGACAAGAAGATATAAATATACATGATATATTATTACAATTAAGGTTAAGAATATGGTAACCTTTTTTTCGCTGTCGTTTAACTATCCATATGATGACAAGTGAGAACAATACCACGGAGGCTAAAGCAATTGCTATGGTTGCAACCGGAAAACGTGCTTTTTTATGCTTATTGGTTCCGCATAAACCCTCTTGACAAGAAATTTTATCTTCATCACTGCTTTCTTCAATACTGATTATGTAAGTGAACTATGTTAGAACAAGTGAGGTGAATGTTGATTTAATTATTCTTTCTTTATTAACACAAGTATCAAACCTCAGCAACAGTGTCCCTTTTTTCTGTTTTGTTAGAAGTTGTGCTGGAAGTGGTTTTGTGAAGTTGTTTCCAGATAAGTTGCTACAAGGAAGACCATGCATTATTATTATGCATCTAGTATAAACTTAACTTCTATTTTATACCAATAACCAGGTGACTTACAGAATCTTTAAATTGTCTAGTTGAGCAAGAAACTCCGGCACATCACCTGTCAAGTTATTGTAGGACAAGTCCCTGAAAAAGAAACACCCAAAAATAAATTAGATTGTACACATAAGTTTTAAATGTTAAGACTAAGAAGATATACGAAAGTGTAAGCGAATATACATCCCACCATTTCAGCTGATTAGTCAAACCAAGATTATCTCTCTTGTCAAACCATAGTCAAAGCATTGATTGTATAGATTAATTACTGTATTATTACCTTCCATATGTATCTATCCCTATGTACTATATATATATATATATATATATATATGTCTAATTATCAATGAGAAAGATAAGCTTTTACAGAAACTTACATGGTATCAGAGCGCAGTCGCTCAATACCCGAATCGCCTTGTCTCTTTTTCTGACTTCGGTCACTGCACAGCTTCTGATTTCGATCAGACCTGTGTATTTTTCGTTTTTTTTTCCTTTACCGATCTTGTCTTCACCATGGCTGAAACCCCTGCTTCCGCATCTGACAACCCCAAACTCGGGCACCTTCATCCGGTCTACTCTGTGACAAACATACAGCAGAAAGTCTGGATTCTTGATGGTGTTAAGGCCTCGTATACCTCCTGGGTGCGCCTGTTTCAGCTTCATGCTCGGGCTATCATGTCATGGACCAAATTGACGGCACGCCGCCACCCGCCACAACCGATCCTAACTACCCGTCCTAGTCTGAGATCGATTCCATCATTCTCCAATGGATTTCGTGAACCTAACACTGAATCCCAGCCCTCCTTGTAAACATACCTTCAGAAACTTCGTGAACTGGCTAACCAACTGAATGATCTTGTTGATGCCCCGATTACGATCAACGACTTGTTTTGCAGATGGTTCGCGGGCTGCCCACAGAGTTCGACACCATGGGTTCTCTGATTAACAACTCCCTTCCTCCCTGGGAGGAGGCATGTGAGATGTTGCTCAATGATGAGAAAAGAAGGGCGGCTCGCAATGTTTTGGAAGGCTCATTGGTCATAGCTGCTGCTCAATCGAACGCACCACCGCCTACCACACCTAACCCTCACCCTGCTGCTCCTTCGTCTCGTGATTGTCGGCCGAGGCCTGCCAGGAGCCGTGGTAGTGGTGGCCGTCGGAACTCTACTAGAAATGGACTTTATCCTTACTGGGCTCCACCCCCATATTGGGCCCCTCCCCCTTGCCCTTATCCAACAATAGCTTCTTGGCCCAACCAAAACCCATTTCAGCAGCCTGTTTCACAGCCGAGCCTAACAACACAGCAGCCCACTACCGAGCATTCTTCTCAGGCCCAGGCCCATTTCACAGATCTTGATGCTCTTGACCCGTCTCAAATTGTTCAAGCGTTTCAGGCAATTTCCATGCAACCTCCTGATGACGACAACTGGGACATGGACACTGGAGCCACTTCTCATGTCACTCTAGACCAAGGTATACTCTCTACACTTTCCCCTTATTCTCATATAGAGTCAGTACTTGTTGGTAATGGTCAGCGTCTACCAGTTATTGGATCTGGACACACCACCATCAACACACCTAATAAAACCTTTCACCTTAAAAATGTCCTTTACAATCCCAATTTTATTAAAAATCTTATTTCCGTTCGTCAATTCACTATCGACAATAACGTCTCTGTTGAATTTGACCCTTTTGGTTTTTCTGTGAAGGACTACAAGGATGGCACGCCGCTAAGTCGCCATGACAGTTCCAGCAGCCTTTACTCCTTCAACCTAAAGGCTCTTGCTAAAGCTTTTGTTTCCGTCTCTTCACCTCAGTCCTGGCATGACCGTCTCGGCCACCCGGGTTGCCATGTTATGGATTTTCTTCGTTCTAATCGTGTTTTGTCATGCAATAAATTAGACCCTACTTTTGTTTGTCATGCTTGCCAGTTATCCAAACATTTGCGTTTACCTTTTGTTGATTATGTTACTAGTACTTCTATGCCTTTTGCTATTGTTCATTGTGATCTTTGGACCTCCCCGGTTCTTAGCACCGCAGGTTACAAGTATTACATGGCTCTAATTGATGACTTTTTCCAATTCACCTGGGTCTACCCATTAGAGTATAAATCTAAAACATTTACCAAGTTTACTCATTTTTATGCGTTTGTCCAAACCCAATTTAAACTAAAAATTCAACAATTTCAATGTGACATGGGTGGGGAATTCAACAATCACAACTTTTTAAACTTTGCAAACCAACAAGGCATACAATTTCATTTCTCATGCCCACACACCTCTCAACAAAACGGTAAATCCGAACGTATGATACACCATCTCAACGATATTATGTTGTCATTACTCGTCCATGCCTCCTTACCTTCCAAATTTTGTGTAGAGGCAATCCACACCGCGTGTTATCTCCGTAATATCCTCCCCAACAAAACTCTTCAAAACAACACCACATGTGCCATCCTTTATCATCGAGTTCCATCATATGAACACATTCGCGTGTTCGGGTGTGCTTGTTACCCCAATGAGACCGCCACTCGCCCTCATAAACTTCACACCCGCTCATTTCTTTGTGTTTTTTGGGATATCCTGCAAATTATAGGGGTTATCGGTGTCTTGAGCTATCATCAGGAAAAGTCATTTTATCTCGGAATGTAACCTTCGCCGAAACCACTTTTCTTTTGGCCAACTCCACTGATCCTAAACCATCCCCCTCCTTTTCCGATGACCCTCCCCTGGTGTTTTCCTTTCAACACCCCCCCCCACGACCACCACACCACCCTCCACGGCCAATCTACATCCTCCCCCCGGCTTTCCTGCCACTCCTGCCCAACCACCTGTCACCACCCATGCACCACCCGGTGCCTCTCCTATCACCTACCAGCGACACCACCGTCCTCAGCCCAATCCGGCCCATGACCCAGCTCCGACAACCGATCCACCCACTTCTGCCCAACCACCCACTAGACCCCATCCTCACCCGACAACTGATCCACCACCACCACCACCACAACCTTCTCATCCCATGACTACCCGATCCCGTGCGGGCATTACTAAACCTCACGTTCCTTTCAACCAGTCCACTGTCACACCTGAAATCTCCCTTTTACCCAAATCCCACCTTGCTGTCCGTTTAGATCCAAACTGGAACGCGGCTATGGCCGACGAGTACAAAGCTTTATTAGATAATAAGACTTGGGAACTTGTACCGAGACCTTCGTCCGCTCCAGTCATTAGATGTAGGTGGTTATTTAAACATAAGTTTCATGCCTCGGGTAAATTGGAACGCTATAAAGCACGCTTGGTCGTGAATGGTAAGAGTCAGACAGTTGGGGTTGATTGTGATGAGACGTTTAGTCCAGTAGTCAAACCGACTACAATTCGGACTGTTTTGAGCTTGGTAGTTTCTAGGTAATGGCCGGTTCATCAACTTGATGTCAAAAATGCATTTTTGAACGGTCAACTAAAAGAAACAGTTTATATGCATCAGCCTCCAGACTTTGTGGATCCGGAAAAACCAGGTTTCGTTTGCAAGTTGAATAAGTCGTTGTATGGGTTAAAACAGGCTCCTATGGCATGGTATCAACGGTTCTCTGCCTTCATTACACAGTGCGGGTTCAAGAGCATACATGTGACACATCCATCTTTGTCTATCAGAAGGGACATCATCGGGCATACTTATTGTTGTATGTTGATGAAATTATTCTTACAGCATCTGACCCTGCCCTCCTGAACCGCCTGATTACATCTTTGAAGACCGAGTTTGCTATGACAGACCTTGGGACTTTGCATCACTTTTTGGGAATAAAGGTTGAGAAGAAAGATAGGGGCCTATTTCTGTCCCAATCATCATATGCCTCAGACATTCTTGCTCGGGCAAACATAACCAACTGCAAACCGTGTTCCACTCCAGTTGAGGCAGGTTCCAAGCTCAGTGCTGATTCTACGTCCCCTACGGTTGATGGTACAATCTATCGCAACATTGCTAGTGCCCTTCGGTACCTGACAATTATTCGTCCGAACATCGCCTACGCAGTACAACAGGTTTGCCTCTTTATGCATGGTCCGCGTGAACCTCACCTACAGTTCCTAAAACGTATCCTACGTTATATCCGCGGGACAGTTGACTTTGGTCTACAGCTCATTCCGTCTCGGTCTACCACTCTTACTACCTATTCTGACGCCGACTGGGGTGGTTGTCCAGACTCTCGACGGTCTACTTCGGGATTTTGAGTTTATTTGGGTGACAATATTATCTCATGGAGCTCAAAGTGCCAGCCAACCATTGCACGCTCAAGTGCTGAAGCTGAATACAGGGGGCTTGCCAATGCTATAGTAGAAACTAGTTGGATTCGAAAGCTGCTATTGGAGTTGGGCGTATAAGTGACTCAAGCAACAGTTGTCTATTGCGATAACATTTCAGCCGTCTATCTCTCAGAGAATCCGGTTCAGCATCAGTGCACTAAACACGTAGAGTTGGACATCCCCTTTGTTCGTGAGAAAGTTCACATCGGTGATGTTCGCGTTCTTCATGTCCATGCCAATTTTTAGTATGCTGGCATCTTCACCAAAGGCCTCTCCAAGCAATTATTCACCCGTTTTAGGTCCAATTTGTGCCTTCCGCAGGCTACGGCTCAAACTGCGGGGGCCTGTTAGCGAATATACATCCCGCCATTTCAGCTGATTAGTCAAACCAAGATTATCTCTCTTGTCAAACCATAGTCAAACCATTGATTGTATAGATTAATTACTGTATTATTACCTTCCATATGTATGTATCCCTATGTACTATATATATGTCTAATTATCAATGAGAAAGATAAGCTTTTACAGAAACTTATAGAAAGAACTTACAATGACTCTATTAATGTGAGATTAGCCAAGGCATTAACTATCTCTCCACTCAATCCCCTAGAAGACAGGTTCCTGCATCAAGTAAATATCTACTGGTTTTAAATTGCGAACAAACGTGCCCAATAAAAAATCTCTCATAGAAAAAACTACTCGTAGGGTCTAGGGACGGTGTGGGATGCGAGGGCAAAATGTTTCTCCATCCCAGGAGATAGAGAAATTGCTATAAATAATTGATAGCACAATTGGGTACTTCAAATATGCCTAATGAAAAATTTGCAAAATACAAGAGTAGTAGCATGTTAAAATAAGAGCACCAGACTCTGCCATTGTTAAAAATACTAAAAAATAAATCTCATTTTTTATGGAGAATTCTGGCATTTTTTTTACAACGGCCCATCTTGAGCAGACCTAACCCAACCCCCTTCTTCAAACGGTCTATCCTGACCCAAACTTAACGAGACCTGGCAACTGACCCGACCTAAGCAACCGGTTTTGCCAGGCCTAGTAACATAAAGTAGTCTTGAAATGGAAAACAATATTTATATATTAAAAATATATATATATACATATATATATATATATATATATATATATATATATTAATCAGTGATGGTTGTTAAATTAAATACATACAAGGATATGATGTTAGCTGCCCCATGACCATTATAGCGGCAGTTAAGACCAACCCAAACAAATTCCTGTGGAAAACAGGGATCTCCTTGCCAGCTGATGTTCGTTAACCCATAAGTTGACTTGGTACTCCAGATTGCAGAAGCTCAAATATTTAACAATGAAGGTAAGAAAACAGATAGGACCGCAATATATTATATAATGTTTAAAGGTGCGGAGAATACTACAATTAATGAAACAAAACATGTTATATATACCATCTTTGTCATCTGTTTGGTTTTGCCAGAGCTGCCTCAACTCAAAAACCTCTAATGCATTTAAGATAGGAGGGAGGGTTGAATTTAAGGTTTTATTTATTATAAGCGTATAGCTTGATGAACCAGAAAAAATTTCACTTCGGATTGTGGTCATGCTAGTTGTCACCGGATATGTTCCAATCGGTTTGCCATTAATATAAATGTTGACTTCTCTCTTCTGATTGGTTTCTAGTTTTTGAACTTCAGCTAGGTAAATGTAAAGTATATACTCAGCGGTAGTATCCTGTGTATCGGCAGAAAAGACTATGGCACCTGTAGAGTTTGTTGGTGTAATGGCAGTGCTCATGACCTTTGCTGGCACTTGTTCCACATTATTAGGCCCTAAAGTAACTCTATCAGAAGTCTGCAATGCTTTAAAGCCATCCAAAGATATTGGGTCCCACCATCTGTCATACTTGTCATCATCGTACCTGATTCAGTATACAAAAAAAAAACAAAAACAAAAGATATAATAATTCAACAGTTATTATAATTTATGAAATTAATCATAATAAAAATAAAATGCTGACCGGATGTATCCATCTTCACCAAAATAAGCATGACCCTGGGTTAATAATGAAAATGATCTTGTTTGGTATTCATACATGGTGATATCCAAAGGTCTTAGTTCTAATGATGTAATGTAAGGGGATCCATCGCCAGTGTTAACGAGGCAAACATTTATGTAGTCTGATGAGGTGCGATGTATGATTTCATTGTAGATAGGGTTGCTTGGATTTGAAGTTTGTCTAGTCCAAAAAACTCCTCCAATATAAAGATCAAATAGCGGGGCTTGACCTTTATCGCCGTACAGAAAATAGGCCCTTATCAAATACCTGGTGTTCTTACCATTCTGGGGTCTGAGAGTGTAACAGTTCCATTCATTTTCAGGAAAGCTTCTATGACTGCGGTGCACGCGTGGGAAATCTTTATCTGAGAGTGTATTCGCCACCCCACTTTCTATGAAGCCATCATCTGAAACATAATTTATGCCGTTTTCTGTGTACTTCGTCCCTGGCGGACTTCCACAATCTAGGCTAATGAAGCCTGCAGAATGCTAACAAAAGGTTACGTTAGAGAACCACGTTTGAATATTTGATAAAGAAAAAAAATGGAAAATTATGACTAAAATAGTCATTGAATTCATTTTAACTCGCAGTCTTTAAAAAACGCAAGCTAAATTTTAGTGACTATTGTAGAAAACTGTTTGTTCAACATGACTGACTATTTATGCAATTTTTCAAGAGAAAAGAAATGAAAATTACCTTCTTGAGCATGAATCATAGCCGCTACATGAAAAAGCAGGAGACTAAACAAAATTCTCATGTCTAGTGCTGATCTTATGTCTTATCTATAACAAGCCTTCAATCTAGCTAACTACTTGTTCTCATAAACTCAAGACCACACGATTACAACTGATTAACATTAATACACAACTCTGAAAAACAACAAGTTTTAGGAAAGCAAATGAAGGAGGAGCATCACCCCTTGTCATATCTATATATCTCACACAAGTTTCATCCTCAGTCCCTTAAGTTCCATTAAATACACTGAAGCAGCCCTTTATTATTCACCAAAGCTCCCTTTTATCCTTAGACCACCCGTAGTCATGTGTGAATGGGGCGCTAAGGGGGCATTTTCGCGCCCCGTTCACTTGCAAACACCGCCCCTGTGCTAGTTAAACTGGCGCTAAGCTGGGCACCGCAAAAAAAATTCGCGTGGGTGAAATGTGGGTTTGGCCAATTGGAGCTTGACACGTGGCGGTTAAAAAAAAAAGCAAACGACATTATTTTTAACGGTCAAAAAATTATAGCCGTTGCCTATGTTTAAAAAAAAATTTAATTTACTTTACCTATATAAATAAACCTCACACTTTTACATTTTTCACTACCATTTTCACTCCGTTTTCACTAAAATTTTTATACACTCCTACTATTTTTTTAAACCATCAATTCAAAAAATGCAACCTCGGCGTAACCTTTCGATGTACCATCTCGCCCGAGCAACCCATACGTATTCGCCCAAATACCACCCAACCTCAACAACCGTTTAACTTTCAAGATGTGGACACGAGCAACATGGGGTTTTCGCAATTACTAAACATGCCCCAACAATTCTTCCAAGGTCCCATGGGATTCGCTAATATGAATTTTAGCGTTGGGGGTATGTCGGGGTCTCAACCAGAACCCGAGCAAGTACCAGAGACGCAAGCTGAACGACCACCCGAGAACTCCCAACCCAAAAAACGGTCGCACAAAAAAAGGGAGAGCCGGCGAAACCGAAAACAAGAAAAACGTATCAACCATGGACCAAAGACGAGGAGCTCGCGCTCACCCGAGCGTGGCTAGAAATTTCGGAGGATCCCGAAGTTGGTATGTTTTTTTTTCTTAAAATCCGTAAGTTTTCGGTTTTTTTTTTTTTTACTTTTATTTTTTAAAACTTTTATTCTTTTTTTAAACTTAAAATCCGTAAGTTTTTTTTTTATAAAAATGGTAACTTTTTTTTAAACTTTTTTTTAAACCGTAATATGTTTTAAATTTTTTTGGTAGCGAACTACCAAAATTTACCTCTCTTTTGGATAAGGATTCGCTAGACGTTTTTCAACGCTATGGGTAGAGGAGAATATCGGGATTAAGACACGATTTCGGGAAAGTGGACGGACATCAATCAAAAATGCCATGGGATTCAAGAATATTATCAACGTTTGCATGATAATTGGGGTAGCGGTCGTGGCGATGTTGATATTTTGACGAGAGCGTTGGAGGAGTACAACGCCGATCGTGGGACATTCCCGTACATGAGGTGTTGGGAGCTTCTAAAGGGAAGTCCTAAATGGGCAAACGTACCAAGCATGACGGGGGTAGGCGCAAAGCCAAACGGTCAAAAACCTGTTCTTCGATTGATCCAGACACGCCCACTTCGGATGGTCGGACCGTGGGTTTAAATGAAGAGGGTGAAGAAGAAGAAGAGTTGCCTCGACCGCCAGGAAGAAGAAGCGTGCGAAAGAGTGGACGTGCGGAGTCGTCTTCGACCACAGTCGTCGAGTTGAAAGACGGCTTTGAAGAAATGAATCGACGTCTTCAAGATATACGAGACCTTGGAGCGAAGCGGTTGGAGACCATGCAAGAGAGAACCGCTGAAAACAAGAAGTTCGTCGAGATTCAAGAGGCGCCAAAATGGAGAAGGACATCGAGTTCCTTTCGAGATCGTCCGATGGACTCACAAAGGAGGCGCTATTTTGTTTAACTTTCGCAAGCAACAAATCCGAGCAAAATATAATATTAATTTTTAGATTATATTTTTTTTAGGATGATCGATATGTTTTATTATTTTCATGTATTTTTTTTTTAATTTTAGGTAATTTAGGGAATTAATGTATTTTTTTTATGTTTTTTCTATTTAAATATTTAAATTAAATACTAGTTTGTTTATTTAAATTTTAAAAAAATAATATAAAATGGCATGTGGCCCACATGCCACATGTCAAAAAAATGCCCCACTTCAAATTTCACCCACCATTACACACCTTGTCCCTTTAATGCCCTTTTCACCCACCAACATGGCCCCACATGCCACATGTGATAAAATGCCCCTTTAACCCACCAATTTAACCCATCATTACAAATGGCCTTAGCTTTGTGGATGTTTATTCTTCGTTATTAATGAATATTATAAAGTTTGCCACATTTAAGAAAGATCAAATCTATACTATATTATAAAGCATGAGAGGAGGATATACCTGACAAATTTAAGTAATTACAAGTGTAATTGCTTAAAGTACAAATAGTTGATGCATTTGATGGAGGGTAAATTAGACTTTTAGTCATAAATAAAGAGGTTAAAGAGTGTTAAGTTGAAGAATATGAAGAGATGTAATAGTCATAAATAGGGAGTTAGAGGGTGTTAAATTGGAGAATATGAAGAGAGGTAAAAACCGCTTAAGATTTACAAAGTCTTGGAATTCATTTCATTTGAATTATGTATTCAATTCAAACTTGAAGTAATTTTGAGGCTCTTCATATGACCTGCTTGCGTATATATTCACGACTATGCGGTGACTTTGTCATTCAAGCTCCGTAGTTTGAGCCCCATCCTTCCTGCAAAGAAGAGGAGCTGAACAACCCACCGTCTTCTGCTCTCTTTTATTTTAACTTCTGCTTCAGCCAACTTCATTAAAGTTTTACACGTGTCTTTTTAATTTTCCTTAATTAAAGTACATGATAAATGATGTGTGTTTGTATGTGTAATTGTTAAATGCTTTAGTCCATTTTTCTTTAGCAATGTTAATAGTTTTTTATGTTAATTTTTTATTTATGTTAATTTGATTGTATACTTCATGTTGTAAAAAAAAAAAAAAAAAAAAAAAACTTACTAATCTAAGTGTTTTCAAAAAATGAGAATAAATAAGGAGCATAATGAATACATATAGTTTGTTATATGGATTATGTAGTAAAATTTAGATGAATTTTACATCCTAATGAATAGATATAGTTTGATGCAATTTTTAGTCTCGCTGCAACGCGCGGGTTACCCAATAGTTAATTATTAAGCGCCTAAAATCACAATCAACTTATTTTTTTTAAAAGAAAAATCACAATCAACTTACTTTGTTGAAAAGACTAAGTCTTGGTGTTTGTTTGTCAATCAAGTTAAGGCCCTACAAAGATAATTTACAAAAAGACCACTTGAGTCTTGGTGTTTTGTCTTTAATCAAGTTAAGGGCCTACAAAAAGATGTCAATACTAAATTACTAATATCTCAAATTGTTAGTAACAGGTAATGTTCTAAGATCACGGCGTGCAAACGAATTACTCTAATAGAAGCGGAATCAAAATGTCAATAGTTGAATGCGTTACAAAATTTTCGATAGAGCGCCAATTTTGAATAATTTTAGCCCTAATTTGAAAACGTGCTCTTTGGTCATTCAATCTGATCCACAAAAATCACACAGAAACACGCTTGTTGAGAATTTGACTTATAAGTTTTATCTGGTTGAATCATTTGATAGAACCATCGAATAGGTTCAATTTGAGTTCATTAATTACATACAGAAATTCCTCAACAAGATATACCAAGCCTTTTAATTGATAAATCTTGACCATTGGTAGAAGATGAGAAAAGGTTTTGAATCTTACCAAGGTCGGCCGTGATATGGGATGAATCACCTTTGTCCGTATATCAAAAGGATGTGAAGTTCATCCGCATGTTTTAAAAGGTCGTACCAAGGTTGGTTAGGATGAGCATTGATCGGTTTGGTTCAATTATCACCTAAAACTGAACAAAAAATGAACATTTCAGTCACCAATTCTATTTTTTTTTAATAATGTATGTACCATATGATGTACATTAAATTACAGTGATGGAATATAACAAAGTTCATAACTTCTTAATAAAAACAAACTAAAAATATAACAGATCTACTTTATATATAATAAAGAGTTAATTGCCAAAATAGCCCCTGAGGTTTGGCCCAAATTGCTTGTTTGGTCACTTTTTTGAATTTTCTGCCAAAAGCACCCCTCACAGATAAAAAATTGCCAAAATGGTCCATATTTAACTGAGTTTTTAACTGAGTATTGAAAGTCAGTTAAGTCTCAGGGGTAATTTCGTCCTTTCAACTCACTCCTTCTTCCTCATCATCTTCTTCAACCTACCTGCACCCACCCCTCCTTCCACAACTCCACCATCCTCTATCCTCTCTCTCTACCCTCACCTCTCTCTCCTTCCTCAACTGTCACCATCTCCGGCGACAATATTAAATCCTCCGGCATCCATATCATCACCTCCAATATGAAATCTTTAACCTCCATTACCCTCTCCAACACTAATCTCAAATGGGTTCGTTGTACCTCCTGGTTGCCACTCCTAATATGAGTTTGATTAGTTTTTAACTATGTTGTCCAAAGTTGACAATCTTGAGACTTTTGTTGACCCGAGCTCTTACATCCACAATAATGGTTATACCTTTATCTCCATCATTCTTAAAACCATTGCAGCAACCATTTCCATATTAACATCCTTCCTCCATCATTGAACTACCACCTAACCTGTGCAATCGTGACCAGCCTCGGAACACCACATCACCACCGTGACCACATTCTTTCTCCATTATCATGCCCACACCAAATCCCTAAATCAGAACAAGAACCCTAAACCATCGCTTAATTGACACCATCTGGATGACAGGAGTGGCACCGCTGCCGTGAACCACCATCCTCTCGTCGCTGTACAAGCCGGCCGGCAGAAAGCCACAGCCGAAGAACATAGATGTGCCACCTCGTACGGCGGTGCTCCGCCTGGTCTCTGTCTCTCTCTCTCTCTTCTCTGTTCGATCTCCTCTCTCTCTCTCTCTCTCTCTCTCTCTATAATAATAATAATACTCACAGATCTGGGAAGGGTAGTTGTGTTGGGTTGACCGGACGGACCCCGAAGCACCGCCGGAGGTGGTGGCAGAGCCTCTTCGGCTCCTCCTCTTCTCTCTCTAGCTGTCTCTCTTTCTCTCAACATATGTATGTGTGTGTGTTTATGAAATGAAAAACACACAGAAGTATGTGTGTGTTGTTTTTATAAGACAAAAGGGTGTGGTGGCATCAAGAGGGTTAGTATGCTTTGAAGTTTGAAGGGTTGTTGGAGAAGATGAAGTTCAGATGGGTTAAAGGGGGTTTTAAAACGTTTAGAGATGAAAGGATGAAATTGCCCCTGAGATTTAACTGACTTTCAAATCTCAGTTAAAAACTCAGTTAAATATAGACCATTTTGGCAATTTTCGATCTGTGAGGGGTGCTTTTGGTAGAAAATTCAAAAAAGTGACCAAACAAGCAATTTGGGCCAAACCACAGGGGTCATTTTGGCATTTAACTCTATAATAAACCAATATAAGTTTAGACATGACTCATTTACTAAGAGCATTCACAACCCACCCATCAAACCTTCCCTCATCTTTAAAATTTAAAAAATCATACTAAAAACACAATACAACCCATCCACCATTTTATACCCTATCTTTATATTATGAAAATTTGTTATCATAGTTTTTCATATATAAAAAGCTACTATTCACCCTCCACCAAATTATTGTGAGTGTATGAAAACGAGAAATATAATAAAATATGTGTTTGTGAGTAAGATAAAGATAAAAATGATGGATGGGATGTGGGAAGTTTTTTAAATTGAGAGATAAATTTTAAAAAGTATGATTTTTTAGTTAAATTATAGGGTAAAAATGGTGGATGGGATGTGAATGCTCTAAGGCCATCTGTTTTTGGTTTTCTCGTCTCCTTCTCCTACTTAATTATGGATACTTATCTTTTTAATTAAAATTTTTATTTCTTTTACCCAAAACCTAAGAACTAGACAAACCGACACTCTATCTCCTCCCGTCTCAACAGTGGCAAAACACTAATTTCAAGGGCTTACAAGGTTGCTAAAAGGGTTATCTAAGACAAGAAACCTCTAGATTCCTTTGAATTCATGAGCATGTTACAACTAACAAGCTCTCGTTCTTCAACTGGTTAGACATCCCGAATGAAGGCTATGATGAAGTCTTCAAATTTTCAATCGGTTAGACACCCCGATCTTTACCCTTCAATCTTCATCAAAAGCACGGGTCTTATACTAATTGTTGGAACAACTGGATCGAGCAAACAACACGAACATCTGTGTAACTAATCACTAGTTACAACTCTATATTATTTTGAGCAAAGACAACACATTACAATGACCCAAATCGTCTATTTATGCTATACAATACTTGATCACCAAGCTAACAAACCTATCACAACTAGACCATGACGCCTAATGAAATAATAACATAATTCCTAAAATTAAGTAACCTAACCAGTTAGATAAACCTTAATTATTGTCCCTAGTTATTAAAGACTAGTGTTAATGCCCGCACGTTGCCGCGAGTAATCATAAATTTTTGACGCACGTTGTGTGTTGGATTTCACGTAAATGATTTTTGGCTAAATAAAAGTGCAGAAACAATTTGTTGTGTATTTATGTTTTGTTGGCACATGTTCCAGATTTTCTAGTATGGATAAGTATATGTATATGTAGGTATATGTTGAGGTACAAATGTCATATTTCGTGAGAAGTGTGATAATGATTAAGAATTGACATGTAGGCATCATCTTTTGGATTTAGGTATGATGTTTTAGGTTATTTTTGTTAGAATATGGGTCACCAGAAACACCAAATTTTTCCCTAACCACTCTACCACTACCTCATTGGCAAAAGCATATAATATTACTTCGAATTAAACTAACAAACTAAAAACTTCGAATTATACTACTCAAAACCATCATGAAAAGCCAATATATAATGTGCATATGTAAGGTATTAAATAAGGTAGCTAGCATGAACTGACCATGTGAATTCTATTAACGCAATAAATATGATAAAAGGAAGGGACAGTAGCACGACAAGAAACAGTACGTTGGAGTGGGTCTTCAGATCCTGTAGACGAACGTTGACTAGAAATGTCAAAAGTCTACGTCGGCCCACTAAGACTTATGAAAACATATTTTATTTTACTTAGGCTCCATTTATTTAAACACCCGCTAAAATGTTACTCTCACACGCTCACCTTATATATATAGATGTCGGAGAATGTTTTTTTTCCTACTCTATACGACCCATATGAATATACATGAGCCGTATGCATGTCAAATGTCAAAGAATGTCGTATAGATGGTAAGATGGTCATATAAGCTATATATGACCCACATGTAATTTTGGAGTTGTGTTTTGGGGGTAAATGTTTTTTAAACCTATACGGTTATATGACTTGTATAATTATACTTTTTATTAATTATTATGTTCAATAAATTACAGACTAAAACGTAGGACGAGTTTTTATCTAAAAACTTTTCAAAATATAACTTATAAGAGTTTTTAAGACTTTCATATGTTTAAACTAGTGTGAATGCCCGCGCGTTGCTGCGGGTGTCCCGGCTGATATGAGATTTAATTATGATGTATTTTGTACCGAATTCACTTTGGTGTCGACATTGGTGATAATGTGAGTGTGGGGATCGTTTTAGAATTTGTTAAATCCTTCAAAGCCAATATGAAGTTAATCAAAATATATTTACATATTGCTTCAAAACTTCAATGCATGTCAAAATTCCAATGTATACATCTCCCAGTCAGTTACACTTCATTTTAGAAATGCACAAACAAACCTAGGTGCGAGACGAGTCCTGGGCCCAGCATGAAAAAACATTGTTCCTTTAGACCGGTTGAGCCTGAAAGTTGCATATTGGTTCTAACATTTTAACCAAAGCTTCTGGCTAGGGCTGGTCGAAGGACCCTTTAGTCTCCGTTCCTCAAGCCAAAAACAATAAATTGTTTTTTCCAAGTCGTAGATATTTTTTTATTTTCATACACTATCTAATCTTTTTGTTAGTTGAATTATTTTAATATGTAAATATGTTACAAAAATATAACTTTGCATATTTCTATGGTCCATAAGACTAACTTAGGATAATGGAAAATGGTTGGTACAAGCATCTTAATGCATTATGGTACAAGTATCTTAATGCATTTAAGGGTAATTTGGGGAAGATTTATATGACATTTGAGGGTTAAAGCATATGACTTTTCAAATGCCATCTTAACTTTGCCAATATGGACACATTTAGCCATCACTCCTCCTTTATAATGTAGTAGAGATAGTGGTATACCCGCCATAAGACTGTATATTTTTTATTTAAAATTTATTTTATATGCTTAATCAATTTCAAGCGAAAACTTATGAAGAGTGTGTATTGAATCCAAAAACTTTTTGGGTCCTTCGATGACTGGTTTTGTGAGGTGGTTATGACTGGTTTTTAAGAATGGAAGATGAAGGATCGGTATATATATATAGGTTATGTTTGGCAAAACTAGCTAATGGCTGGTAGCTGAAAGCTGTAGCTTTTTAAATATATTTTGGTGTTTGGCAAAGTAGCCGGAGATTTAATAAAATGAATAAAATGACCAAAATAGGCATAATTAAAAGCCTGTAAGGAATGATTTTTTTTATTTATTTTATTTTTGGTAAAAAATGAATGATTTATTTTATTTTTATAATAGAATAAGTATTTGTGTCATTTACTCATTAAAAGCTTGTAGCTAGTAGGAGCATTTTTTAAATGCTAGTACTACTAACTTTTCAATATAGAGTTTTTTCTCCTAACCTAAACGCTTCAAGCTCTTTCAACCAAACAAAGCTTTTTATTAAGTAGGAGCTTTTTCTTTAAAAGCCTGAAGCTTGAAGCTCCTAAAGCTTTTAAAAGCTCCTTGCCAAACATACCATAATAGAGTGTGTGGAGTGTGTGCTGGTTTGCAAGGTGGAAGGCGACGTGGAGGAGAGGGATGCATGTGTTATAGAAAGCTAGAAAGCTACCTCAACAGGTCGAGTTTGGGTCTGGTGATGGGTCGGTTGGGTACTATAGGTGGATTAGGTTTTAGTTGGGTTGATGATTTAATCTTTGGGCTTAAGATTTTAGTGGCCCAGTTCTTATTTTAATTTTAATTTTTTATTTTTTTAATTTTCATTTTATGAACTTGCCAAGCTAAATCAAAATAGAAGGTAGACGGGCAACAAGCTGCGCCGCCACCTTTTTCTGAATTGCGAACCCTAGTGTACCAAATACAAACCCTTGCCTGTGGAGGTGAACTATTGTCGTGGATAACCCGTTGGACACTGATCAAGAAACAAATAGCTTCTGGTGCTAGGGATCCAAAGGTATCAAAGGCCAATGGGACAAAAGACATGGCGGTTCTCTGCACAAGCTTTGGCTTGCTTATTCACTTCCTTCGATTTCGCCTTTCTCGTGCTTGTCGGGCCATAAATCCGTTTTCCCTTACACCAGCCAAAGGAGATACCCCCGTGAGATCCATACAAGCATGTTTCCCCGGCCTAACCAAAGACGAGCAAATCCGTTGGTCCCAGAGTGGATTTCCCTTCCGCAGTATCCATGAGAAAATTCATAGGGGCCTCCATCATGGCAGAAATCTCAGCTCTTATCAAGATGTCCACAAAACGTCTCTCAACCAGTCATGCCGGATTTGAAACCGGGGAGCTCTTTGCAATGAACTGTGTGCTCCCCATATTTATCCATACAAGTTTTACGGCATATCAGGCATGTTTCGTCTTCCGGATACATAGGGATCATCAATCATTACTTGAAATAGCCATGTATTCCACTACGGAAATGCATTAACCCAAACCCTCAATCTGGATAACAGTCAAAAATCCTGAGCATGGGGACCTTTTAGGCATTCAATCACCGCATTCTGGCGGGGGGACTGAAGAAACAACGAGTATAACGACCTTTAAAGATAACTGCCGAGGGTTAGATACTCTTGTTAGCTCAGGAATAATCCTTCGCTCACTCCAATGGTGAGAACGTAACCCAAGAATGTGATAAATAAATGTGTGTGTGTGTGTTGGAAGTAAGAACACGAGAATGTAAGTGGTTCGGTCTTTAATGACCTACGTCCACTGTAAAAGCCGAATGATATTACTTTGAAGATTACAAAGTTTTTACAACGGTTATGTCTATTCTAGCTCTTGCATGAAGGTGATTCTTTTTTGGATGCCTTGCAAGGGAGATGAAGTCTTCTATTTATAGGAGAGATTATGGGTCATGAGAGACGACCAATAAAGTCTTGTAGTTGGTCTGGGCCTTGATCAGGCCCAGATGCCTTTGCCCATAAAAATGGCGGGAGATCAGGTGCCATTAATGCTGATGTGAGAGAATGTGGATTCCATCTTACAAGATCTCCACATGGCAGCATGTGATTGAGCGCAGACGACGCTTGATTGAGCATGGGAATTATCACGTTGTTGTCCTTGTGTCAGGGGTTGTTGGGCAACCCCTGACACGTGTTGTCATCTGATTGGCGCAGAGTGCGCCCTGGTTCTGACCGGATCTTCTTCATTCCTTAATGTCCGTACATCCTCGTATTGCAAGATGTTAGTGGAATTAACTGGCGCGTTATCCCACGCGCTAGTGGCTATTTATGTTGCTGACGTCATTCCCTTAAAGTATTGTCCTACAAGTCTTTAGTTCGCGGGATTCCTTCCGCGGTCAGTATCTTTTTGCTGGCGTGGTGTTTCTCCGCCAGCGTTTTTGGGATAGTGTCATAATCCTAAGGAGGATTAGGTACCCTATCCCTTCAGGGACAAATCAAAGACTTCTCTTAGGCTCTTAGCGATTTCGCTAAACAGAGTATTCGCTAAAGTTTTTTTGTGGCTTCGAGGGGGCGGTGTCCTTATTAGAAAAACCGCCAATATCAAATTCCGGGAGAGAGATATTTAAGCGTTGGAGTGCCTGCTGATAGTCCGTGTCAAGCCTGACGACCCCACTGTTCCGAAGGATATGATTTTCTAATTTCCAGGATTGAGCTCTAGACGCCACAAAGGCATAAACCCCAACATCTTGAGCTGAAAGTAGGCCCAAACCATCTAGACGCATTGGTAGGGATGCCAATCGTCACTGGAGGTCAACGAAGAAGGGGCCGCCACACACAACTATAACTTCAATAGCCTCCCAGAGGCCATCATCGAAACGAGATATTGCATCCACCATCAAATGGGTTTGACAAGTCCACAACTCAAAAAGTAACTTAGCGACCCCATGCATGACCTGAGTAGGAGTTCGCTTTGGGGATCTCTGAGGCAAGGTAAGAGTTTCATAAGTTCAATCGCACCTGAGGCACGTCGCCTTGCCAACTCCCCAATAAAACTAGTATCTCGACTAATAGCCCCACCAAGGAGCTTAACCCCCTCTCCGGTATACCAATCCCTCTCGGAAAAAGCTCGTCTTAAACTTTCAGCCCATCACACATTGGCCAAAAGACCTTTATTTTCTTAATATTGAGATGAAGCCCAGAGATGGCCCATCCACGTTGATGATGTCTAAAGCGTTAGCAACCTCAGATCAATTGCCTATAATCGTCCCACCATCCAAATACCAAGCATGAAACGGGAGGTTACAGTGTTCCTAAACCCATAGAATAAGGGAGTGTAAGACAAGGGCAAAGAGTTTGGGCCCCAAAGGATCCCCTTACTGCACTCCGGTAGTAGCCCCAATACAATCGTTACCAACGTATAACCTAGTAGGCTGGGTGTAAAAGAACTGAACCCACCGATAAATATACGGGCAATGCTGGTTAACCTCTTGGAGAAAGGTTGTGCGGTCGACCGTGTTGAAAGCATTGGAAAAGTCTACTGTAAGCAAAGTTTTCAGAACCGGACAGGACAACGAACCGAATGCCTTACAGGTTTAGTGGTCGAACCAGTCAGACCGGATTTAAGAACCGGATAATGTCATTTATTGATATAAATATTAAATATATAAAAAATAACACTACAAAATTTATACCAAAATATAAAAAGAAGTAAAGAACCTATAATTACTTGTAAATTTCGAAATACAGAATATGTGAAATAAAAAGTGTTAATCAAGTAAAAAAAATATAACCCCAATACATTTTATGTTACAATTTTAAATAATAAACATAAATGGGCCTGCATTTTTTAAAAGAAATCAATAGCCTAAACTTAGCCCACAACTCATTATGTTATGTATGTTATTCAACTTAAGGGTAACCCTAGCCTCCGTTTGTAATCTCTCTACCAGAATTTTTTTACAGTCTCATCTTCATCAAAAACACAAAAAGAGAGTAGATACATGGTTGTTGTTTATGTTTAAATCCTTCTATCAAAGACTCTCTACATGACTTCTTATGTCTCTTTAAGGTGTAAGTCAATGGTTGCCATCTCAGGCGACTATTGGAACTCCAGCGAAGGTTGGAACTTATTCACAAAACCTGTGACTCATCTTATCCAATGTTTGATGTTCCCGGCCGGACCGCTTACCTCACAAATTCCCAGGTTTGACCGCCGGCCACTGATCCGGCTAGCCCTCACCACCAATAGCATCCAACAGGTGTTGGGCCCGTATCCCATCCATACCACAAGACGTCCCTTTAGTCTTCTTTGGTTATGGGCCGATTTCACATATTGGGCCGGTTAAGTGTTATGGGTCGATTATAACTATTATGGGTGGATTGGTAGAGATTGATTAATTATTAAAATTTAGTATTGTTACAAAGATCCAGCATAGTACCTTGAACTTTCAAAACATCAAATGATGGCGCAGACTCACTTGGTTCGTTTGATTACAATGAGAAATTTGTTACAATAAAATTGCACACCATAAAATACTAGTTTTACATGAGCATTTGACACTTCAAATATTTTAAGACCCCATTATCTTGGGTTTGGATCGCTTACACCTTCCAGGTTAAAGGACACTAGTCCACTTTGACGAGTTGTTTCTGCTTGCACGCAATGTTTGAGATCTATCGCCACATCGTTCATGGTTGGCCTTTTGACGGATGTGGGAGAAGCACAAGCAATTGCAATTTCTATTACCTTCCAAGCTGTATTGGTGTCAAAATGCCCCTCTAATCTGGAATCAATTATAGTTTCAACATTTCCTTCTTCAACTAGTGACTTTACCCAGTTAATTATGTTTATGCCATCTGATATTGCTCGTCGGCTTGTAATCAACTCTAGGAGTACTACCCCAAAGCTATACACATCACTTTTCTCCGTCAACCTGCAAGTTGAGTGATACCTGCATTTTACATTTCAACGAGATGTTGTAAACTTCTATTACCAACTTTCCCAAAAAATATTATTGGCGTGTTGTTCATTAGCTATTTCAACAATTTATCTATCAATTAACTTAAAAAGGTGAAAAACTCACTCAGGGTCAAGGTACCCAATAGTACCCGCAACATTTAATGATGATACATGAGTGGCACCTTCAGTAGGAAAAGCCCTGGACAAGCCAAAATCGGCCAGTTTTGCCTTGAGATCTTCATTTAACAATATGTTTGAAGACTTCACATCTCTATGAACTATTGGTGGCCTGCAACCATGATGCAGGTACGCTAGCCCTATATATGGAGCCATGAATATACTAAACTTGTTAAAACAGTAGATGCTTAAAAAACTCAATCAGTGTAGCACAAGCCAGTATGAAGTAACCTGGTAAATTACTAACCTTCTGCTGCATCACATCCAATTTGCAACCTTCTTTCCCAGCTCAAGACATTCGGACATCCATCTGATCAATTAAATAAAATGTAAAGCAATCAACTCAAGACACAGGACACCGGAATCTTGACAATGAATAAGTGTGTACTTAATTAGTGAAGACACATTATAAATTACAATCAATTACCAAATAGATGCTTTTCTAAGTTCCCATTAGGCATGAAATCATAGATGATTGCCTTGTTGTTGTTGTCATTGCAGTACCCAACGAGTGAAGTTATGTTTGTGTGATGAATTTCCATGAGAAGCTTGACCTGTCGATGAAAATTTCTTTTCTTTACTTTTAAATTTGAACAAGTCGTCTTGTTGCAAAAGAGTTTGCTACAACGTTCCTTTTTCATGTGATTGTTTAAGCAACATTGCTCATTTGGATAACTAAAATTGTACTATTAGTAACTTAATGAGTAACTCTATCCTAAAGATAATTACCTCGGATTGGAATTCCTTGTAACCTTGAGATGATGATTTAGAAAGCATCTTCACAGCAACTTGGCTATCCCCAACAAATCCATGGAACACCCTTCCAAATCCTCCTCTTCCAATTTCATTCTTAAAGTTATTAGTCATACGCACCACCTCAGAATATGTAAACTGTTGTTTTCTCGGTTTAAAAACCTCCCTTCTTTTTAACAAAGCTGCATTCATTTATTCAAATTTAATATGTACTTCTCAATTTAAAAGAAGATATAATTAATCAGTTAGATGATACCATTCAAGTTTAAGATAACTGCAAACCTTTTCTTTTCAGTAGTTTAGCTATGAATACAATGATGGACAATACCACAATGCATCCAATTATTGGTGCTAAAATAACGACTATTTTTTGCTTATTTTTTCTGCATGAACCCTCAAGACAAGAACTTTTATCTTCAACACTGCTTTCTTCAGCGCTGATTATGTAAAAAATTGTTATAACAAGTGTGGTGAATGTTGATTTGCTATAAAGTAAGCATCAAACCTCAACAATAACGACCCATTAGTTGATTTTGCTAGAAGTTCTGCTGGAAATGGTCTTTTAAGGCTGTTTCCCCTTAAGTTGCTATATATAAGGAAGACTGTTAAGATTATTATGCATCATGTAAAATCATTTTACCCTATACCGACAACCAGGTGACTTACAGAGTCCTCAACTTGTCTAGTCGTGCAAGAAACTTTGGCACATTTCCTGTCAAGTTATTGTTGGACAAATCCCTGAAAAAGAAACAAAGAAAAATTAAAAACATGCGGATTGTACAAGCGAGTTTAATATGTAAAGGATTGGCTGCCATGAGGGGCTAGCCCAAGTGGTAGAGACAATAGTCTCTCATTGAAAGGCGGTCACAGGTTCAAATCCCGGATAAAAGTGTAAAGGGTGTAATTTAGGCGTTTCCATTTAGCTGGTCAAAAAAAATGTAACGGGTTGGCTAAACGTATCCAAATGTTACTGAATGCACACACTATTGATTTGACTGATTTCAAATTAATTTTCTTTATAGAAGTCTATATGGCTGGTATAAGATTTAGCATATGAACTCTGGCCCATATAACAGCTTTCGCCCTTTCATACCGCATGTATAAGATTTTGTACAAGTAAAATTCGCCATTTTATACGACCCTGTATAACGACTGATTTTACAAGGGGTATACATTCAGTAAAAACTAAAGTGGGGTTTACATTTAGCACAACCTCATGTCCGACAGAAGAAAGAGCGAGCTTACAATGATTCTATCATAGTGAGGCTAGCCAAGGCAGTAGCTATCTCTCCACTCAATCCCCTAGAAGACAGGTTCCTGCATGAAATTCACTTAGCTGTCATTGGTTTTAAAATGGAACAATATATTATTCACTGGTGTCTGTGAATAAGAATACATACAGGGATATGATTCTAGCTACCCCCTGATCACTATAGATACAATTAAGACCAACCCAAGCCTGTGGAACACATGGATCTCCTTGCCAGTTTAATTTTGTTAATCCATAAGTTGACTTGGTACTCCAGATTGCAGCAGCTAGTTATAACAATAATGGTAAGACAAGAAAAAGCGTGATAAAATACATCGTACTAGTAGAGACGTAGAGTATCATGTGTCTACCTTCTTGGTCATCTGTTTGGTTTTGCAGGAGCTGCTTCAAAGTATAAATCTCTACTGCATTTATGATAGGAGGGAGGGTTGAGTTTAAGGTTGTATTTAATGTAAGATTATAGGTTGATGAACCGGCATATATATGATTTCTGATTGTGGTTATGTTAGATGATGGAGAAACTGTTCCAATCCAGATATCATTATAATAAATGTTTACATCTCTCTTCTGGTTGCTTTCGAGTACTTCAACTTCAGCAAGGTGAACGTAGATGATAGACGCATCATTGCTCCTAGCAGTCCACGACCAGTATAATGGCCACGTTGGTTCTATTGGTACGACGCCATCAGTCATGATCTTTATTGGTATTTGTTCTTCGCTAAAAGGTTTTACAGAAACTCTATCAGAAGCCTGTATTTTTTTAGCTTGATCATTTATCACTGGATACCATATTCTATCATACTTGTCATCTTCATACCTGTTTCAGAAGAGAAAAAAAAATGAATATTTATCAATCAAGAATTATAGGTTTAGGTTTGGGATTTTCCTGGGTACGGTTGTTGTTGTTGTTGTTCCTGTACAAAAGACATTTTTCGTACAAAGTGTGAGAAGTCTATATACTCATTGTGTTTTAAATTAAGGCTATGATGTTTTCGATTCCTTTTGCATTGTATTATATAGAAAAACGCCAAACATAACAATTTAAAACACAATCAAATGTATTCTAGACATGAAAGTTAAAACACACCAATTACTTTCTTCGTATGGTGTTTTAGATTGCATGTCTAGAATACATTAATTAGTGTTTTAAATTATTAAGTTTTGTGTTTTTCTATATAATACTATGCTAAAAGAATATAAAACATCATGCCTAAAATTTAAAACACAATGGCAATACACTTTGTACGAAAAATGCCCCTTGTACAGGAACTCTACCCAGAATTATATACTTTAAGAAATATATAATTCTGACCTGACTGAATCGTAAGTACCATAGTTATAGCGCAAGAAGAGGATTAATGATCGTGATTGATCATTATACATGGTGGTATCCAAAAGCCTTAGCTCTAATGATGTAATAAAAGGATATCCATAACCTGTGTTAACGAGACAAACATTTATGTAATCCGAAGAGGAGAGGTGTATAATCTCAGGGGCCACAGGTATGCTTGGATCTGAAATATCAATTGTGTCCCAATGATCTGCTCCAATATAAAGATCAAATTGTGGGTTCTGATTTCTAGGATCATAGTTTCCATGCAAAAAGGTCGCCCTTATCAAATACCTATTGTTCTTTCCTTTCTGGGGTCTCAGAGTGTAGCAGTTTCGTTTGTTTTCGGGGAAGCTTCTTAGCGTGTTGTACACACGTGAGGGATTCTGCGTCGATAATACATGAATCTCACCAGCGTCTATGAAGCCATCGTCTGAAACATAATTTATGCCACTTCCTTCTTGTGTATAGTTTGACCCTTTTGGACTTCCACAATCTAGGCTAATGAAGCCTGCTAAGAAAAGGTACAGTACTTGATATATACTGTTAAGGAAAAAACAAAAGAACAAGTCTAGCTTGTTGGAAGATAATAATCAAGATAATCAAAGTATAGTTATGTTAATTTAGAAAGTCATTCTGTTGACTTCAGAAAAGTCAAACAGAACAGAAAAGGCGCCTAAATTAGAACCATTGTGTCTGTATATTGTTAAGTCACATCGGTTAGTTTATAAACGGTTTAGTAACCGCCAATGTAAGGGTATAAATACCCCTAGTATGTTTCATTTTCATTTGTGTGGAATAATACAGTTTGCATATTATCCCTCCACCCTCTGTTTTCTTTGCCGAGTCCCTGCATCCATTTTGATGCATACTCCTATTATATATTGTTCATCATAGATTGATCCAAGATCCGAAGGGGCCTCAACATGGTATCAGAGCGTATGGTTAACGTGGATCAATCAATTGCAGTCCAGAATTCATTGTCATCGCCAAGGAAGAAAGACCCGAAAAACAGAGTATGTGAACGGATCACTGGAACGATCCCGTTTTCGGGTAGAAACGCAAGAAGAACGCAGAATCAGAAAGTTTGAAACCAGAAACAGAAAGAAGATCATGTTAATTGCAGAGGAAATCGTTCCCGTGTCTTACGCAGAGTGGCGAGAAGAAGACATAAAGTCCGATGATCAGGAGGATCATTCATGGAACGTTTAAAGGCAATCCGAACATGATAAAACTGAATGGTTTACAAAGGCGATCAGAATTCATTAAAGAAAATGAAAGAAGAATTGGATAATTATCGATCAAGGACCGAAAGTTTGAACCGGCGTTCAAATCGGACACCGGATTAATAATTATCAAGGCAAGATTCCTTCACAGCATGAACGAATTAGTTTCAATCGACCAAGACGGCGCTAACCCGCTTCAATCCTGATCAAAAGCATCCGGAGAGTCGAAGTCACAAAAATTGAAAGTCAACCGAAGAAGGAATAAAAGCACTGCAGAATTGGATGAACGAAAACAGAGAAAAACAAGATTAGATTATCTTGATTAGGGGCGTGAATGTTGGAAGATAATAATCAAGATAATCAAAGTATAGTTATGTTAATTTAGAAAGTCATTCTGTTGACTTCAGAAAAGTCAAACAGAACAGAAAAGGCGCCTAAATTAGAACCATTGTGTCTGTATATTGTTAAGTCACATCGGTTAGTTTATAAACGGTTTAGTAACCGCCAATGTAAGGGTATAAATACCCCTAGTATGTTTCATTTTCATTTGTGTGGAATAATACAGTTTGCATATTATCCCTCCACCCTCTGTTTTCTTTGCCGAGTCCCTGCATCCATTTTGATGCATACTCCTATTATATATTGTTCATCATAGATTGATCCAAGATCCGAAGGGGCCTCAACATAGCTAACGTAGTACCTGATTGATCATCTTGAGCATAAATCATAGGGGCTACATGAAGAACCAGAAAACAAAAGCAAGCTGTTGTTTCTACAACTAGTGCCATTAACTTAATTAGTTTGTGCGTAACTGCGTCGCTTCTGCCTTACACTCCTCCCCTTCACCTCACCGCTATATATAGTAACGTTTGACCTTGCTTACTAGCTATTAGAGCGCTCATAGCAGAAGAACCTGGATTTAAATGAAGAGAAAACAAAGTTATTTTAAGATTAACAAAGTTAACTAACCTGGATTTAAATGAAGAGAAAACAAAAAAATATTGCAACTTGATTTTCTCCTTTCTATTTAACTCCCTGTTGATAATAATTTTATCACTGTTTCAAACTTAATTAGTGTAATCAGTGGTCCCTAATCATTCATACGACTTTTTAAACTATAGTATAATTTATATGGGGAGAGATAACGTATAAAGTCCCCTTAACGTAAGAAACGTAAGAAGAAATCTCAGCCATTAAATTAAGGATGCAGATTAAAAACCCTAACCATACCTGGGTTAAAACTAACCAAGCGTAAAATAGAAAAAAACCTTCTAAGTCTAATTTTTTTTTCAAATCGTAACAACATAACTAATTTGAACCTTGATTTTTCATCGTTTTCATATCGATTCATGTTCAGAATGATTACACAATTCAAAAAAAAAAACGATTAAAGTGAAAGAAAAACGTAAGATCAGTATTTGATCTAAAAATAATCAAAAAACAGAGGATTAAACCAATCATATGAACAATTATGAATTCTAATAGTTGTCAAAAACTCTGGATTTTGTTTCATTAAGGATGATTTTGTTTAAAAAAGTTGCAGAGGAAGAAGATGAAGTTGGTGAAAAACAGACGCACTCATCAAATTTTCAGACGCACTCATCAAATTTTCAGACGCACTCATCAAAAAAGTTGCAGAGAAAGAAGATGAAGTTGATGAAAAACAGAGGCACTCATCAAATTTACAGACGCACTAATCAAAATTTTTCAGACGCACTCATCAAAAATTCAGACGCACTCATTGAAATTTAGAAGCACTCATTAAAAATTTAGAAGCACTCATTAAAAGGTTTAGAAGCACTCACTGAAAATTTAGAAGCACTCATTAAATGTTTGGAAGCACTCATTAAAAAGTTTAGAAGCACTCATTAAAAGTTTGGAAGCACTCATTGAAAATTTTAGATGCACTAATAAAAAATTTTCAGACGCACTCATCAAATTTCAGACGCACTTAGCAAAATTTCAGATGCACTCATTGAAATTTAGAAGCACTCATTAAAAATTTTGGAAGCACTCATTGAAAATTTTAGACGCACTCATCAAAAACCCAATAAAAATTCAAACGCACCTTTGCCGTAAATCAAACGCACCCTTCAAATATCATTTTTCAATCACATCAAATGCACACTTCAAATTCAAACGCACCTTCAAATTACGTATCTTTAATAAACTCTTAAAAGTGAAATCAACACAAGGTACCCCTCCTGTAATTAGTAGTATTTGGCACTGAAATTCAGAATGTATTCAATTTCATGAAACTAGAAAATATGTGACTGAATCCATCATTTCCCTTTATAAAACTCACCGCCTCTCTTCCCTTTTCCTCCACTCACTCTATCTCCACGGTCAGTATAATCTCTGGCCAAAAAAAACAAAACAGACCTCTCTTTCTTGAAGAAAACAACGCTGACTGTAACAAAGGAGGTGGAGAAAGCACGACTGTTACTGCAGGTTTGGTGGTGGTGGTGGTGGTGGTGATGGTGATGGTGGTGGTGGTGGTGGTGGTGGTGGTGATGGTGGTGGTGGTGGTGATGGTGGTGGTGGTGGTGATGGTCAGATCTCGATCGATTTGTTTCAAAATGAGATGGGTTAGGTCTAGAACAGGAAGAGGAAAAATACGTTTAATTGTGGATAAACTGTGGTTAGGTTAAATTGACAGGTGTCAATCTCTGATGGCTTCTTACGCTTCTTATTTTAAGGGACTTTATATTGTATACTTTCTCAATTTATATATACTGAAAGTGACCCCGTACTGACATACCAATTTCATTCCAAACTCTAGTATAATTTATACATACTAAAAGTGACCCCGCACTGACATACCAATATTGAATGAAATTCAAATGGAAGTGTAGACATAACAATAATAACAACAATAATAAAAAAAAAACCTAAAACTAAAATGTTACAAAAAAAAAAATGTTATGGTTTCCCTCAATCCTAATTGGCTCAAGGAGGTTTGGTTTATTTCTCGTCTATCCCGATTTCTAACCCGTGCCGATTAGGCCAAAACCAGATCTACTCCTTCTTAAAGGAACCCGAACTAGCTTGAGGGGAAAAGGGTGGGTTATTTCTAGGTTTTGTTAATGTAGTGGACACTTTTAGGGCAATTTTTTTCTATTTTGTCATCAGAGAAGTTGAAATACAAGTTTCTTAATACATCACTTCAACATCCATTTAGTCTCAATAGTTACATGTATTCAAAAGCACGAATAGAAAACTTAAATCAACATGAATATCCAGTTATAACCGTAATTAACCCATATCTTCACACACATTGAAATTATTATATGTGTAAGGGTTATCTTTGATATAATGCTCCCAATAAGCATGGCTGTAAAATCATGCCTAGGTGCCGATTACTCAACGAGCAATCCTCGCCTAGGCCGAGTACTCGCAACTCCCCGGTCAACCAAGTTAGCACCACCTAGCGACTTTTACAACAATATAAGTAATGCAATGTTTTTTGAGACCGTCAATCTAAAAAGAAGTATATTCTATAACTGTATTTAGTCCACAAGTACTGCATATTTTAAACATTTGATAAACAGTTAAATAACTTAATATTTTACATACCATTAAATAATGTTATTTTAATTTAAAAATAGAGTTAAATGCCAATTTCGTCACCGAGGTTTGATCCAGCATGCTGCTTCAGTCCAAAAAAGTTTTTATTTGCAATGGAACCCCTGAGGTTTGGATTTGCTTGCTATTTTCGTCCATTTCACTAACTCCGTTTGTTTATTCTGTTAAGATGAGGGGCATTTTTATCTTTTTATCTGAGATATAAAGCTTGGTACAAGCTTTTAATGCATATACAAAATAAAAAAAAATGTTATTAATAAACACACACCCATACATATATATATATATATATATATATATATACACACACGTATATGTATGTAATGTTATTTTTTATAAATATACACAAACCTACCACTCTCTCTGACTGACCACCATCTTTATCATCACACCCACCAATCACCACCACACCACTGTCATCGTCAATATCAACATCATACACCACCAGATCCATCATCAACAACTACCGCAACATTCGCCGAAACCACCAAGCACCACCATCTTCATCGTCACACAATCCCCATTTATCTATAATCAAACCCTAAACCACTTTCTACCACTACGATATGGAGTTAGAGGTTTAAGTTATGACGGTCATGGGTGGTGGATTTTGTGATGGAAGGAGTTGGATTTGGTGGATTTGGTGTTCGGTGGTGGTGAAAGAAGTTGGATGGTCATCTGAGGTGGTAAAAGGTAGACGGGTGGGGGTCGTGGGGTGGATGTGGGGTGAAGGTAGAGCGTTGGGTGGTTTTCGACAGTGGTTGTGATGTAGGGTTTGATCGATTGCCCAGGTTGTCTGCAGCTTTGTCATCAAGAAAGACTTAATTGAAGAAACAGGTTGGTTTTTTTTCGGGTTTTATTATCTGAGCATTTGTGGGTTTTATGTTTGGTGGCAAAATAGGAGGCTGGATGCAGAGGAGGTGGTGGTTAATGGTGGTTGATGGGGAGGTGGTGAGCGGTGGTTACTGAGGAGGTGATGTTGAACGGTGGTTGATGAGAGGGAGAGAGAGAGGGGGGGAGAGATAAATATGTATATATTTTGGTTGTTTTTTATTTTGTTTTTTTAAGTCAAAAGAAGAATGAAAAAAAATGAAAAACATAAAAAAGTGGTAACATGTCAAAATTCCCCCTCAAGCAACGTTAACTTTTAAGGGAGTTAGTGAAATGGACGAAAATAGCAACAAAATCCAAACCTTAGTGGTTCCAATGCAAAGAAAAACTTTTTTGGACTAAAGCAGCAAACTGGACCAAACCTCAGGGACGAAATTGGCAGTTTACTCTAAAAAATTATAATACAATTGATAAACTGTTAAATAAATTACTTTTATAACATATCAAATATAAATACTTAGAAATATATAACTTTAATTATGTTTATTTGCTCATTATTTATAATAACACCACATTGTTAGTTATTGTGTAATTGTGTTTTATAAATTTCTTTAGTTTTGTAGGATCGACTTACGGGTCACCTGACAATCATGAGCTTTGCTATTCAGAGTGCGGAATCCTCTGAATATGTTCAGATAACAAAACCAACGATGAAACAATGATAAACGAGTAATTAACACACACAAAATGGGTCAAAGGTTGTATGATTAATCCAAAAACAGAGCACAAGTGTTTACAAGAATAATCTCATACCTTGCGAAGGGTGTTTGGGGGCAGTGTGAGGTGACAACTAATGATTAGGGCAATGATTGGATGCTTTTATACCCATTCTACTCGCACAGACCATGACAGGCGATTAGGAATGTCTATCCTATATGTTTTACACGTGAGTAGGCCTATACCACATGTATATCAGGCGATTAGCCATGCTAATCACCTGTAAGTACCTCTAATCGCCCTCAGCACCAATCAAGCCCCAAAACGCTTACAAACACACCCAAACACCCTAAATACTATCCAAACATCTAATATACTAGCCTAGGGACATCATGCACTAACAAACTCCCCTTTGGACCAGGCTAGTATACGTACAAAAGACATAAGAAACAAAACTTCATAAAGTAGCAAACAACTATACAGACAACTGAACAAAAAGCATATAAAAACTTGACTAGCAGCAACATCTTCAGTCTCTAACTTGACGTCGTCCTGATCCTTGTAATTCTCGACCAGTCGCATCCAGCATGAACTTTGTGAGCATGACAGAAGCGAATCACACGCTGAAACTTAATCGCTTGATCTTCTTCGTCCTTCAAGTGCTGAATGGGATACAGGAACAGAGTCTCGATGTCTTTCTCCGAGCAATTAACCAACGACATTGGATCCCAAATCTTGATCTTTCTACACAACTTCGGAGCATTGTCCAAGATGATCACTGCTTCAGTAGTAGCTGCATCATAGTGCCAGAACCAGAACTTCTGAGTGAAGCCCTGTTCTATAGGGATAACTGGTATCTTGGACACGCATTCTGGTGATTTTATCTTGTGTTCCCAAATAGGATGGTTAGTGATAGGATGCAGCTTCTTGGTTTTGTGCGACTTCGGGTACTGAGGCTTGAAAGTGTCCCATCCTTCCCTGCTTTCTCTTTCCAGAATGTTATAGAAGCTATCCAGGCTACCATGTTTAGCATAGTATAGGGGAAAATCTAATCGAATCAGGTCACGAATGTACCAGAATGGCAGACTAAGAACATTCAGATAAGGCTTGAAATAGAGTAATCCTTCCTGCCATTTGACCCCCAACATCTAGGTCTGATCAACATAGGCCCAACTGATCACATTACCTGACATCTTTGATTATCACTTCTTGAACACAAAAGCTTGGATAGGGCCTTTCCTTTTCTTAATCTCTTCAGCTGATTTATACCATGAGGAGCACAGTCTCATAATCCGCTCAATTCTAGATTCTACCTCAACTGGAATACGAGTCAGATTAGCTTTGAGCTTTTCTTCAGCATCCCTCATCATATCCTCAGTGATGTCCGGAATCCCGGTGATAGAGTTATCAACAACATACTCTGGTGTTACCATTCGAGTTCCATCATCCATCTCTACCTCATTTTGTTCTGGATTAGTTTCTGTAGGAGGAGAATTGCTTGCACTAGAATATTCTCCGTGCAACAAGCCATAGATTTCATTTATATCTGTTGTTGATAGCTCTGGAGGTATCTCACTTTCTTTAAACTCGTCTTCAGGATTCCCATAGTCATCATACAAAAACAAGTTTCTCACTGGCTCTGCCACTTCAAGAGGAACCACTCCATGCTTGATGTAGTCTTGCATTCTCTTGATCATATCTCCAACAGACTCCCCCTTAGCAAAAGAACCTGCTTTGAGATCCTTATCTTTCTTGTCGTGATCTTTCTTGTGTCGCTTCTCTTGAGAACCAGATGATGATCCGCCACCACCTGTGGCTCCAGGATCACCACCTGCATCACCACCTTTACCATCACCGCCATCATCTCCATCATTATCATCATCCTCCTCCTCATCATCATCGCCTTCTTCTTCTTCATCATCATCATCATCATCATCATCTTCATCTTCACTTGTTCCAGCTTCAGAACTAGAGGCACCAGTGAGTCTGGGATGATCTTCTATTAACTTGTCCACCCTAGCCCTCAGTTGCTGGTTTTCTGCCTTGTATTCTTCAATTCTACGTTCATTGTTGACATTAGCAACCTGAAGCTGGCTTAGCAACCTGAAGCTGGCTATACTGAGACTCAACACTGGTAAGTCTAGCCACAGTGTATTGGTTCGACTGTACCAGCTGTTGGTTTGATTCGACTAGCTGTTGATTTGACAGTTGTAGCAATCGGTTTGAAGCTTGCAGCTCTTTGTTCACCCGGATCATCTCACTGATTAATTCTCACGTTGCCCTTTCATTTTCTTCAATCGTTGAAATTTTACCTCTTAACTCAGCATTCTCACGCCCTTGTGCAGTCACAATAGTAGTCAACTCACTGAGTTAGCGTTGTAGTTATTCAGTAGAAGCCGATGCTGAGGAAGAGGAGGGCTGACTAGCTGTGGCTGAAGAAGATGGATGCATCTGTTCACGCAAGTTCTTGATGATGTCACCAATCAGATTAGAAACCAATTGAGATCCCGTCGCTTCACCAGTTGCAGAGACAGGCTCAGTGAGGATTACTGGTGTAGGCATTGACGTGGTGACACCTGCAGATATAGCTGCACCTGCTGTGGTTGTTGTTGAAGGTGTTGTTGTTGTTGTAGTTGTTGTTGTTGTTGTTGTTGCTGCTGAAGAAGAAGATTGAGTCTCAGGAGTAAGAAAGCCTTCAGGAAGGTTCACCAATCTAGATCTCTTCGTTGTTTTCTCGGTGATCAGATAGCCATTTTCTTCATACCCCAACTCTTCTTTGTCTTTGTCTTTTGTTTCTTTGATGGCGGAGTGCTTAGTTCTGCATCTATATCAGCAATATCAGTATCTGGATCCACTGTGAAAGTAGGATCCTCAGCTAGAGCCTTCTTCTCTGCCCACTGTCTCTTTAAGTCAGCCGCTTTCTTGGATCTAGACCCGAGGAATCATTGTCTGAATCACAGATTCTATTTCACTTGTAATGTCAACTGGGGCATGTTCATCAATAGCATCTTTTTCTTTACCTTTAGCACTTTGAGAAGACTCTTGGTCTTTCCCTGCTGCTGATGGCTCAGAGGTTTCCAAAACATCCGTTTCAAGTATGTCATCGTGTGTTATGGCAGCTTCAGCAGTGCTACCCGGAATATTTGTACCCAGTTCAGCTGTATCTCTACCAATAAGATCACCCTCTTTGAATGTACTCCTTTGAACTTCAATATCATCCTCTGAATCACTATCATCATGTCTCCACTTATTACCCAGAGGAGCTTCATAATCTTCTTTCTTCAAGTACCCATATAACCGTCTGTTCGGTGGATGTTGTTCCTTTGGTCTGCCCTTGTATATCAACATTCTCCCCATCTCCGTTTCTTCTATATCAATCAACTGAAGATACTCTGACTCGTTCTTTACCAAATCCGGTACTTGGCAATCAATGATCATCTGCAGAAATATGAAGGGTTGCTTCGTTGTCTTTGACTGAATCACTTCCTTCAGATGGTGCATAATCAATCCAGAGAAGTTGAATCGTTTGTTGAGAGTCAAAGCAACTATGGCTGAAGCTAGTGTGTCCCTGATTGCATCAAAAGTGGCCTTTCTGGGACCAAGGCACTTCAGGATAACATGTATAAAGTATTTGAATTGAGCCGACACATTACTCTTCTGCAGCATCTTCTGTTGTCTAACATCCCCATGATACTTCATTCGTAGAAATCCACCTCGGATAAGGATTAAGTCACACTATGGGATCAGCGGACGAATCATTGAACTGCAATTCTTCACGGATAAGATCTTCTAAAACAAACACCTCTTTGTTTTGAACTCGGCTTTTGATAATAACAGGTGATGCAGTACAGACAACCTTCCCATGGTGATAGAATTCGCGCAAGATGTCTGTGTATGCTGTATGTTGTTTGGATATAGCATGAATAACCCGTGAACGCTTCAAGAAATCAATAACGCCTTCAAACACCTTGTTCTTGTCCTTCTTGATCGGACAAGGAAAGCACAGCAATTATTCTCAGGAGACGTACCCCAATCCATGATTCTAAACACAACGGCAAACCATTAGAACATCAATATGACTAAAATTGCCATTTACATGCGATTGCAGCCTACTCACATTACTGTTCATGCGAGTAGTGCTCCTACTCGCCTAACAGCAAACATGGTTCACCAATTTCATCCAATTTTGTAATGGGGCATTTTGGGTTGAAGTTTTTGTATTTCAACACTCTAACCTAGCCGATTATCATTACCCCTTTGGTATTTTTCATCAACAGGTCTGTTTTGAGGGAGTATTGAACGTTTCAAAAGTTAGGGTTCATAAGACATTCAAAATTGGGGCTTTTGTTTCTTATTTGATTTTGTTCAAAATTTTGGCATAATAAGATTCTACTAAGGCCGATTAAGCAGCCCTTAACAACATTTTGCATTAAAATCAATGTTATGATGGTCTATCAAACAGATTCATGACCCTAGGGTTTCGGTTCAAATATACGGATTTAACCAATCAAAAACAAGTTGTTAGGGCCTAAAATTTTGAGGATATGATACCTTGGTGATGCCGAACACGATTATAAGATCAAATTGTAACGGGCAACAAGGTCTGGTAATGAGTGATTAGAGGGAAACAAGCACAATTGAGAGTTGAAAATAAAGAGAATGAATTTCACCAACTGTTGTATTTATATCCTACCCCACTCACATCTACAGTGGACGCGATTATAGAGCTAATCGCTAGATGGTACACACGATTAGATGGTAATCGTTCCTAATGTCACACGAGTGTGGTATCTAATCGCTCTTACCAAATCAATTTCAACATATTATAACAAGGAAGCTACTCTCATAGGAGAACACACGAGTAGGACAAAACATGCGAGTGTATTGCTACTCGCCTGTTTTATCACACGAATAGAATTCCTAATTGTGTCCATTTTCATAGAATTACCAAATGCCCCTGAACTACCAAAGTTGACACTTTTGACCCCTGAAATGTTTAAAACATTCATTGTTCACCCAAAATTAACAAGTGATCCAGATTTTGACTCAAAACTTTCAAAATTTTCATTTTTCACCCCGATACTTAAGAGAAAGTATGGTTTTGACCCGGAAAAAATACAGGTTTCGTTTAGTTGACTTCCCGGCGTTTTATTTCCAAAGAAGTAAGATTACAATGGATTAGGATTCCAACATCAGCAATGAAGAATGATTAAAGATAATAACTAAACAAAAATTAAACAAAGACAGGAAATCAACTAACTGTACACTATCGTATTTTTGCGAGTTTCATCAGTTAGGGAGTCATATCAGTGTACCGACTATACTAGAACCCTTGTATGTTCAGTTTTAGTTCAAATTACCAATAAGCATCCTACAACAACTGCCAGTATAGTTGTCCACCTAAACTCAAAATCAGGTTTTATGGCTAGGCACTTTAGATACGTTAAGGTAATATTAAGACTAATTAAAGGTGTTCCCCATACACGTGACATATTCCCGCATAAAGGCATGCACAAAGCTTCCTCATAACCGGTGAATAAGCTGTTGTCATCCATATTTACAAGGAATGGACTCAGTGGTGATCAGGTCTGCAAGAACGCTGCAGCAGAGAGACCAGTGACATCAAGACCAAAGTTCAAGTCAAATACCATATATTGATTTTTCGGTACGATGCTTTAGGTATAAGATTTGATACCTTAGAGTGATTCTCTTTGAGAATAGGGTTTTGGCATTCATGATCTTTTTGCTCTTAAAGGATTCCTAGACGTCTCCTTATCGGAATTTATTCTATTTTTATTTTTCTTTTCTTCTTCTTTTGGGAATGACAAAGAGGTGTCTCAGTTGTAGGCTGCGAACCCAACATACGTCACTTGTGCCACCCCCATTTTATTCTGAGAGACGTCCAGTTCACCCCGGATGTACCAACCTCTTAAAGACCAGAAACCTCGGATTTTGGCATTCTATCAACGAGATTTAGGTTTTTAGACCATATGCCAACTCGACGTTAATCCACACAATTCTCAATTGATTTAGGTTTATATCACCGTGCCGAGCTTGGAGATGATTTCTAGCCTACTAACACATCATTATAGAGGCTACTTATCAGTTCCAACTCTTTTAAAGTAATAAGGGTCCAGACAATCCAACTGATGGGTTGATATCATTTTCCCTATTTCACCAAAGAAACTCATTTTTTATTTTCTCATATTTTTTTTTAATTTTCTCATCATTTTTTTGATTTTTGAAATTTTCTGATATTTTTGTATTTTTCTGATTTTCTCCCCCTAAAAATCTAAAAATTTGCAAAAAGACAATATTTTTGGATTTTTCTTATTTTTGAAGAAAAATACTTACAAAAACAATTACCGATGATGATCTAATCCTGTTTTTCTTTAATGTCATTTAAAATTAACAGACACTCAAAACGAGGTCCGTCAAAAGCTTTGGTGAATAAATCGGCATGTTGGTAATCAGTGTGGATTTTAACCATATCGATCAGTTTCTTTTCATAGCAATCGCGTATGAGATGATACCGAACCAAGATATGTTTCACCTTGGAATGATTAACTGAGTCTTTAGCGAGTGCTATGGCGGACTCATTGTCACAGTGAATGGGAATATTAAGAAATTTCAAACCGTAGTCTCTCATTTGTTTTTATATCCAAAGAACCTGGGAATCACAGGTGGATAAGGCTACTGAGGCTTGCTTCTTGCACTGCCACGAGACTAATCTTGATCCCAAAAACTGGCATCCAGCCGATGTGGATTTTAAGTCTTTCTTGCATCCGGCATAGTCCGCATCACTAAAAGCGATAAGGTCAAACTTATCGTCATTAGGGTACCATAGACCTTTGGTCGGACAACCCTTTAGATAACGTAAGATCCTCTTCACAGCAATCAGGTGGGACTGTTTCGGCCTGGACTGGTATCTGGATAGTAGACATGTTGCGAACATTATGTCAGGTCTTGATGTAGTGAGGTAGATTAGAGAGCCAATCATCGCCCGATAAAGAAACAGATCAACGATTTGTCCTTTCTCGTCAGGACCAATCCTGTGATTGGTCTGAATAGGGGTGCCTACTGGAGTAGAGTCTTCCATCTGGAACCGGCTCAAGATGTCAGCAACATATTTGGTCTGGTGGATGAAAATCCCCGACGCTTGTTGTTCTACTTGTAGAACTAAAAAGAATTGCATCTCCCTCATCGAGCTCATCTCGTACTTTTCCCGCATAAGCTTTTCAAATTCCTTGCACATTTCACCATTAGTAGACCCAAAAATAATATCATCAACATAAACCTGTACCAGCAGACGGTCACCACCCTTTCCTTAGTGAATAAGGTGCAATGCACGAGTCCACGGCTGAACCCGTTGGATATAAGATAGTTGCTGAGCATTTGATACCATTCTCGCGGAGCTTGATGGAGTCCGTACAACGTTTTGTTTAGTTTGTAAACTTTTTCGTGATGAAGTGGATCCTCAAAACCCGTCGGTTGTGCAACATACGCCTCTTCCTTCACGATACCATACATAAAAGCACTTTTCATGTCCATTTGATACACCTTAAACCGTTTGTACGAAGCGTAAGCTAAGAACATCCGGATAGCTTCAAGGCGAGCAACTGGAGCGTATACTTCGTTGTAATCTATTCCTTCAATTTGACAGAAGCCGAGGACAACTAAACGAGCCTTGTTTATGATAATTGATGCATGCTGGTTTTCAATAAAAACTTAACTTCTTTTCAAAAAGAGCAAATCCCGAGAGATACGCTAAGAGTGGTGATGAAAAGGTATGTAAGTTGGGAAAACAGTTAGGCACTTCAAAAGTTTTAAATTTATAGTTTAAAACGATAGTTGCTCAAGGTTCTAGACCCAGCACAACAGAAAAGCGTACCTATCGTGTATAGTATTAGAAATGTGCAAGTACCGAGTATCGAATCCGTGGACACGATTTTTTCTACTCAGCTTCCTAAAATTACTTTAAAAAGACTTTTTAAAATGACGTGGAGAAAAAGTAAAGTAAAAAAGAGAGATGTAAACTTTTAAGAGAAATCAATGACAAAACAATGGTGTTGTTTCGGGATCAGATGGAACCTGGTATGAAAAATAGTTATCTTTATTTTAAGTGGTGTGTTCGAGCTGCGCACTTATGCTTAACTTAGAATTGCTACAGCATTTTCTAGAGGTGACTGTTATCACAAAAGCTGTACAAACAACTGTGTTCTTAAGGTTATTCTGACGCCCTGGTAAGCTCACCTCTGGGGCTGTGCAAAGGGTCCGGAACCGACCCGACCCGGACCCACCAGAACCGCATACCCTTTTATTGTTGAAATTAGGAATCACGAACCGAACCTTAAAAGGCTATGTGGTTCCGGATCCTAAAGGTTCCAATGGGTCGGGTAAAGGGTCTGACCCTTTAGAACCTTTTAATATAATAGTCACTTTTAAAGGATTACATATTCCTATTCTTTTACCATGCTTATGTTTTTGTAACAATTTTTGTCATTCTCATCACTCGAAACATTATGTGAATCTGTTATGTATACATCATAAATACACACACATCAGAGCGGGATACATAAATATTTACTTCAAATTTGGATATAATATATATTATATTTTTTTGACAATATAATATATATTATATAATATATCACATCTATACATATAAATCAAGCCAAATTTTTTTTTAAGAAAAATACATTCTTATTCTTGCAAATAATATTTTTAATGTTGTATTATTTATTCTTATAAATAATATTTTTATTGTTATATTAACATTACATGAAATCGATTACAATAACACGTAAAAATGAATAGTGAAAAGACTAAAACGATTTTTTTATTAAAATACAAACGGTTCTTGTGGTTCTTCTATTAGAACCGTGGGTTTGGAACCGACCCGGAACCGATAATTCATATAAATCTAGAACCGGAAACCAACCCATATATTTAAAAAGGTTCGGGTCCAAGTTTCTCGCGGGTCGGGTCCAAGGTTACTGTGGGTCCGAACCACGAAATGGTCACCCATACACGCGAGTAGCCCCTAATTGCTTGAAGAAAGGACACGAGTAGCACTAAATGATTGAAGAAGACACGAGTAGGCTATCCAATCGCCTACAAGTTTTCCTAATCGTGTGCTGCAGGTCTGAAACTCACTTTTGCACAAAAACTACAATTTTTGCTTCAAAATCTTACCAAAAACGATGTGTTTAAAGCCCAAATGATTAGAAAAGTTTCCAAAATAGTTTTAGACCAAAACCTAATAAAAAAAACACACGTTTTCATCCGTCAAAACACACTTAGATTTTGAAAATAAGGGTTTTTTTTATGAAAACTCAAAGTTTTAAAAAGGTTTTTGATTAAAAATCACAACTTTAACACAAAAACCACCTTTTTTGACTCGTTTTTGTTATCCAAACACTCGTGATAAGAGCCTCGGCACTGTACCACTTGTAGGTTCGACTTACGAGTCACCTGACAATCACGAGCTTTGCTATTCAGAGTGCGGAATCCTCTGAATATGTTCAGATAACAAAACCAACGATGAAACAATGATAAACGAGTAATCAACACACACAAAATGGGTCAAAGGTTGTATGATTAATCCAAAAACAGAGCACAAGTGTTTACAAGAATAATCTCAGACCTTCAGACCTTGGGAAGGGTGTTTGGGAATAGTGTGAGGTGAAAACTAATGATTAGGGAAATGATTGGATGCTTTTATACCCCTTCTACTCGTACAGACCATGACAGGCGATTAGGAATGTCTATCCCATATGTTTTACACGCGAGTAGGCCTATACCACATGTATATCAGGCGATTAGCCATGCTACCTCTAATCGCCCTCAGCACCAATCAAGCCCCAAAACGCTTACAAACACACCCAAACACCCTAAATACTATCCAAACATCTAATATACTAGCCTAGGGACATCATGCACTAACAAATTTCACCTTAGAGCTTTTTTTAATTATACTCTGAACACGTGGCCATTAGAAAAGATGTCTGATTTAACAGCTACAGTAACAAAAACAGTAAGGACCGATAGTTACTGTTTAAATACCACAACTCTTAATATATAGATAATATATATAAGTGCAATAATTATTGTTGAAAAAGTGCATTTAGTGAATTTAATTAGAAGTTGAATAAATAATGTATTAATTTGTCTAAAGATTAGAAATAAATTACAATGATGCCCTCCTCAAATGAAGTTAAATTACTCCCTCAATCCCAATTTAAATGTCATGTGCCTACAAACACACATATTAAGAAATCTTTTGTTTGAATGTTGTAAAATGACAATAATATCCTCAAATTTTTTATTGTGTTTTGTCTTTTATAAGCAAAACTGGAAATTGCATTTCTATTTTTGGAAATGGACATTTATTTTGGGACAACCAAAAATAGAAAGATGGACGTTGAAGAACAGACGGAAAGATAAGGACGAGCAGTGGCAGAGGGTGGTTAATAAGAAGGAAGCCAGAAAGGAGAAGTTGTTTGTCAAAAGGGAGGAGAGGTTTAGAAAAGCTACTACCTATTTTGTGTCAAACTTGCCTGCTGGTTGTAATGGTGAGATATTATGGAAGGCTTTCCAACATCATCACAACCTTAAGGATGCCTTTGTTCCCAAGAAGGTGGATGGTGCTGGCAATAGCTTTGGGTTTATTAGATTCCCTGGGGTTGGAAATGCGAAAACCTGGTTAGAAAACCTCACTGGAACTAAAGGGGACGGAGCCATTGTTAACATCAGTTTAGCTCGTTTTAACAGGGATGGGAGTAGAACGACCCAAATGGTGGAGGGTAACCCGAACTCGGTTTTTAACAGGCTGGGGCCGATGGGGGGCGATGAAGCTAAACCTGGGGGGTGAATAATCCTTGTGTTGTTTCTAGGACACGTACGATGGAGGGAAGAAACTTCAAAGATGTTCTGGTTAATGAGGAGATCCTAGTCGATGGTCTTAAGCCTAACAGCATTGAACTCCCCCTCTGAATACTAATGTGAAGAAATCCTAGGAATATAAGTCCTTGATCGGTGAGGTTAAAGAGTTAGAGCTATTGAAAAAGCTTGAAGATTTGATGGTGGAAGCAGCGGCTGTTGGCACTTTTATCCGTTACTTAGGAGGTCTGAAAGTCATGTTATCATTCGAGACGTGTAGTGAAGCAGAGGAGTTTCTCAATGAACAATATGAAGTCTGGGCGAAATGTTTTTCTAGATTGTACGTCTGGGAAGGTAACCCGCCGGTCTTCGGTAGAGTGGCTTGGATTAAAATTACCTGTATTACTGTGTGTTTGTGGGATGGACATGTGGTGAACCGTATTGCAGAACGTTGTGGGAGGCTTCAGGTTAAATCGAAAGCAGGCATAGGTGATACCGACCTGTTTGGGGAGGTATTGGCCGTGCTTGTTTTTACTGGTAAATGTATCTCGGAGGAATTCATAGTGTCTTGGAAGGGACATAAATTTAAAGTTTGGGTTCATGAGACCAAGCCGGTATGGGTTCCGACGTTTCGATTGAACATGGCGTCGGCAAAACCAGTTATGGTGCCTCCTGTGATCAAAGCGGAAGTTGTTATCCCGAAAAAAATGGTAGAAGGCAATTCAGGGGAAACTCAAGAGACGTGCATGGGAGAGGAGTATGGTAACAATCTCAAGAATGCATGTGGGAATCAAACAGTCACCCAATCGGGTGGGTCCTGTCAGGATAAGGCGGCCGATTATAATAATGATGGGGATATATAATATAAGGGGCTGGATATTCACACAACTAGGGTTTCTATTTGCACAACCCCTCCACGGGTCGTCTGGGCCTGGACGGCCCGTAGAGGGCCAAATGGGCAAAACGACGGGTCGTCCAGGCCCAGACGGCCCGTTTAAGGGCTTAAACCCTAAACCAGACGGCCAGTCAAGGCCAGGACGACCCGTCCAAAAGCATCCAATCCAAAACAATCATTGGTAATCATTGGCAATGATTAGGTGATGATTAGGTGATGATTATTTTATTTTTTTATAAGTGTAGTGAGTGTGGATGTTTAAAATGGGTTTGAAAGTTTGGTTTTTGGTTTTTTATAAATGTTTGGTTTTTTATAAATGTTATTTTTTTATTTGTATAATCTGATCTTTTTTATATAATTGTGTATATGAATATGAACGAATATCGTTTATGTTGCCGAACTAAACAAAACCCAAGATACGAACAAGCTGAACAATAAAACATAAATAAGCATAATATTCCAAAAATTTACATAAAAGTAAGAGTTCAAATGTACAACCAAAATACCACCAACCCGTCTAACCCGACCCACCCGGCTGATCCGACCCACCCGGCTGATCCGACCCACCCGGCTGATCCGACCCACCCGGCTGACTGGTGGACGCCCCACCATGCTGACTGCTGGACGCCCAACCCGGAAGTGGACGCGGCTCCAAACCAGCTTCCCGCCGTCTCTCATTCTCGCTCTCTAACATCCACCGCATGTCAGCCCGCAACGACCCCAACTGATCCAGGATCTGCTGAAGTACCTGGGTCGTGTCATCATGCAACCTGACAGCATGATAAACGCGGCCAGGACGCTGTCGCTCATCAATGGGAGCATCTGGCATCTCTATATCCACCGGTGGGTCGCCGCCAACGTGGGGCATCTGGACCTCAGGGGCATTCGGCCCATCGAGATGTACCAGCGGCTGTGGCACAAAATGCTCGCCACGGTCGCCAGCCTCACCGAAAGCACGCTGGTAATAAGCGGGTGGGTTGCTGCGCGGAACCCGTGCTGCCACCTTCATCTGCTGCATAGTGGTAATATTTAACGGCCTGAAATGCACAACAACAATAATAATATTAAATAATAATATATAAAATTAAATAATAATAATAAATAATATTAAATAATAATATATAATAATAATCTTACTTGGGTCTCATCGGAGGTGGTAAGTTATCCTCCTCAACATGCGTCCACAACTCGCCCGGGCAAATACGCAGCGCGATGGCGGTGATGATCCCACCAATCGGAATACCCCCCGCCGGGTTCCTGTGAGGGTAGGTCGCGATGTACTCGGCAAAGCACCTGTGTAGCGCAACCGGCCTACCCCTCAGGATGCAGCAAACCCTAAAACGTGTAAAGATATACTAGTGTAAATAAATAAACGCACCTGCTCGGTTTCATACGAAACATCCGGGTTAGGTTCAACTTTTATGTTAACATCTTCATAAGCGTCTTCCTGGTTGTCATCATTCGGGTTAGAGCCGTTATAATCTTCCTCTAAGTCCTTAGCACGATTCCCGCGCGAATGGTAACTCCCGTACGTGTACTGCGGGTAGCTTGGTGGCACGAAAAATGACTCCTGTTCCTCTACATATTCCTCGTTGAGATCGGGCAGCATGTTCCCGTCATTACCACGAACCCCGGATTTAACCTCCTCTTCACCAACTTGAACCCCGGGTTCATACCCTACGCTTTCAGAGACGTAAGACTCGTTCTCAGGCAGGTCAACGGTTGAAAAGCTTTGTAAATATGTCATCGTGAGACCGGGAAGTCGAAATGGGTCGAGGGTTTTGGTGGTGGTGATGTTTTAAGGTTTTGTTCAAATGGGGAAGAAGCTGATCGTGTAATGGTTAAATCAGGAAATCTCAACGGGCCGTCGAGGCCTAGATGGGCCGTCGAGGGAGTAAATGCCCTAACCTAACACATCTCTACGGGCCGTCGGGGCCTGGACGGCCCGTCCTAAAGTGCCTTTTTCAGACTTTTCAGTCTGAACTGCCTGCTTTTGCAGGAGTTCAGACTGAACAGCTGTTACATCGTACTTATACGGGCCGTCTGGGCCTGGACGGCCCGTCGTTTTTGTCTTTTCTGCAAACAAACGGCCCGTCGTGGCCAGGACGGGTAGTCCTGAAACCCTAATTTCGCTTAACGGCCCATCTAGGCCTCGACGACCCGTCCTAAGGTTGTTTAGGGTTTTTTTGGGGTTGTGTAAATAATATCACCCATATATAAGATGGTGGGTCCACTGCTTCTTCTATTTTATTAAAAACCCCTGTTGGGAAAGGTGGGCCTGGACCTAGTGATATTGACTATGGATGTGGGCCTAGGCCAAGTTATATTACCTTAGGAAAAAAGATAAGAAAAAACTTAAATCGTTGGTGGGACAGAATTTTAGAACCCCATATCTTAATAACCTAGCTGATTCAGACCCCTTCAGCCTGGATGATCTTATCAAGAGGGATGCAGAGGAACATGCCATCGCTAAAGCTTTGCAAGATACAGGAGAGATTGGCTCCAATGTTCATACTAAGATTGACCATGGTGATGATGAAGCCGATATTCCTCCTGATTCGAAGGATGATCTGACGGATTTTGAGGATGAAGTGGCCGATACTATGCGATACGATGACTGCCTTGGCAATGATGTTGAGGGCTTTGTTAACCACGTGCGCAAGATCGTTAAAGGGGAAAGGGAGATTTATGGGGATCAATGAATTTTGTCAACTTAAATATTAGGGGTGTGTCCGGGTCTGACAAACTAGGTTGGGTTCGTGACTCGAAAAGGGCTTGTTAGTTTTCGTTCTTGGGTCTTCAGGAGACACATAAAGCTGGGGTGTCTGAGGCTTTCTGGACCAGGTTCTGGGACCGCTCTCCTATGGGTGTCGCTTGGGTTGATGCTGCTGCGAGGTCCGGGGGCCTGACCTCTCTTTGGGATACTTCTATATTCTCAGTTAGTGCTACGATTTCAGACCAATCTTTTATTTTGGTGTCTGAGTTTATCACGAGGGTTGGGGAGAAGGTTAATATTCTTAATGTGTATGCCCCAAATGACTTGTTGAAGGGAAGGCAACTCTGGGCTAAGCTTGCCGATATTAGAGCCCAGGTTGATGGTCTGTGGGTGGCCCTGGGTGATTTCAATGAGGTTAGGTGTGCGGAGGAGAGGGTCAACTATGTGTTTGATAGTGCGGCAGCTGGGGAGTTTAACGGGTTCTTGGCGAATGTGGGTTGGCTTGAATACCAGATGTTTGGGGGCGTTTTACTTATATTTCAGACCATTGGGACCTCAAACTCAGCAAATTAGATAGAAATTTTGTGTGCGAGGCCTTTACGAGCTTGTGGCCGACTGTTAATCTTGAAGTTTTAAAGAAAGGGCGTTCGGACCATTGCCCTGTTTCCTTGGGTTGTATATCCTCGGACTTCGGCCCCACCTCGTTCAAGTTCTTTAATTCTTGGCTTGGGTCTCCCACCTTGGATGATCTAGTCAAGAAGAGGGAGATTAATGGTGGGCCAAGTATTAATGCAGATCGAGCTTTACTTTCTTTTTTGCAGGCCCTGAAAGGAGACATTAAACTTTGGAGATGTATTGCCAAAGTGATCAAAGATAAGGATCGTACGGTGTTATCTAAGGCTATTCAGGACCTGGAAAGTATGGCTGAGTTTGCCCAACTGTCTGATGTGGAAAAGCGGATGCGGGTTGAGCTTCGGTCCAAATTAAGAAAACTGGACCCGGACAGAAATTGTGACCTGCAACAGAAGGCTTCAGCTAAATGGATTAGAGACAGAGACGAAAATTCCGCCTACTTCCATGGGATTATCAAGGTGAAAGCTGCTAAAAGAAATATATCCGGTCTGTTGTTCGATCAAGCATGGATAAATGATCCGGATGCTATTAAAGAATTGACGAAACAGTGTTTTAGGAAACAATTCGCTGAGCCGATTCGAAGGAGACCTGGGTTTAATGATTTGGGCCTGCCCAAGCTCGGGAGTTGGTGACTCCGTTTTCTGAAGTGGAAATTTGGGGTGCGATTAAAATCTGTGAAGGGGGAAAAGCTCCGGGCCCAGACGGTTTAAGATTCAAATTCTTTAAGAAATATTAGGAACACCTTAAACCGGGGGTGGTGAATATGTTAAACGAATTCTATAACAGAGGCGATCTATCCAGTGGTTGTAATTCATCCTTTATCGCATTAATTCCGAAAAAGGATGACCCGCAATCTTTGTAAGACTTCCGTCCCATATCTTTGGTGGGCTCGTTGTATCAGATTATCGCCAGGACGATTATGTCGAGACTTAGACTGGTTATGCCATCGCTCGTTTCTCCTTCACATTCGGCCTTCGTTGGTGGTAAGTATATTTTGGACAGCCCTTTGATCATTAGCGAGGTGGTGTCTTGGGCGAAGAAGACTAAACGGGAAATTATGATTTTTGAAGTTGACTTTCGCCGCGCCTATGACACTTTGAATTGGAGGTTGTTGTTCCGAACCATGTCATTCATGGCGTTCCCTAATGTTTGGAATGGGTGGATTAAAGGTTGTTTGAGCTCGAGTATGGGCTCCGTTATTTTAAATTGGACCCCGACGCCGGAATTTCCGTTTAAGAGAGGCCTTCGGCAAGGAGACCCTCTCTCCCCGTTCTTATTCATTCTGGCTATGGAGGTGGTTATTATGTTGTTCAATAAGGCAGTTGATATGGGTCTTTCCATGGGTTTAGGCTGCCTAACAATAGGCCGATTCTGTTACACCTATGCTACGCAGATGATATGATCTTTGTGGGGGAGTGGTCGAAGTTCAACGTGGTCAGCATCAACCGATTTCTTAGGTGGCTTAACCTGATATCCGGCCTTAGTGTCAATCATAATAAGTTCCAATTGTTCGGTGTGGGGGTTAATTCAGGTGAAGCTGAGCAGTTGGCTAAACGGCTCAAGTGTAAAGCTGGTGAATTTCCTTTTTTTCTACCTTAGTATCCCTGTCGGGGTGAACATGAAGAGGGAAAAAGATTGGCAGCCAGTGGTCGACAAATTCCATAAAAAAACTCTCGTCTTGGAAAGGAAGGCATCTTTCTTTGGCGGGGAGAGCGACTTTAGCTAAGGCGGTGTTGGGTAGTCTTCCGTCATACTACCTCTCCTTGTTTTCGGCTCCTAAAGTGGTTATTAATAAGCTTGAAGGGCTGAGACGGGATTTCGTTTGGGGCAAATTGGGGTCGCGTAATAAGATTAGATGGATTCGGTGGGAGATTATGATGAAAACAAAGAAGGACGGGGGCTTCGGATTGGGAGGTATTGAGGAATTCAATCTCGCGATGCTCGCCAAGTGGTGGTGGAGATTTAAAAGCGACCCGAAACAGCTTTGGGCCCGGGTGGTAACCAATATTCATGACACGAACCGCGGCAACTCTTTGGTTCCTTGCAAGAATTCGATCACGGGTGCTTGGAAAGATATTTGCAATGTAGATGCTAAATTCGCCAAGTTTGGCTTCCATGTTGATAATAAGCTCACTGTTAAGATGGGGTGATGGTGTTAATGTTCGTTTTTGGAAAGACCTGTGGCTGAATAATGAACCATTGTGGGCGACCTACCCCGAGTTATATAGGATGGCCGACGAGAAAGACGTATCCGTTGCCTCTTACTTCGTCGATACTGGAGGCACCAAGGTGTGGAGTTGGAAATGAAAACCGGGAAGGAGGAATAACTTGTGCCAAATTCTGCTCGAGGACTTGGAGCAGCTGATGCAGGTCAATCTTATTGGGGAAGCTGACAAGTGGCTTTGGGCTAACAATTTTGGGGTGGATTTTTCTATGAAAGGGATTCGACTTGACATTGAAGCGGCTAAAGGCACAAACCAATCGGTGGACATCTTTCGTTGGAACTCGTGGGCTACCCCTAGGTGTAATGCGTTGGTTTGGAGGGCGGCTCAGGGTAAAATCGCTGCAAAATCTCAACTGGTTGTTAGAGGTATGCAGTTTTCGGATATGTCTTGTGTTCGATGTGGGTTAGGAGTTGAAGACCCAGAAAACATCTTTGTCAACTCTTTGGTTGCAAAGTGTATTTGGTGGGAGATTCTTGTTTGGATGTGGATTCCCTTCCAGAGTATTATTTCCACTCTTTGAAACCTTCTGATTCTTCTCTATGGCTGTCCGGGTTCAAAGTCTTGGAAGCGCATTGTGGTCACCGTTGCTTATGCGACTATTTGGAGGATTTGGATAGCCAGGAATGTCAAGTTGTTCGAAGATAAAGTGATCCAGCCTAGGAAAACGGTGGAGTTTATTAAGGAAGACGTGTTCGTTTGGCTTAAACACAGGTCAAAAGTCTTGTTGACTTTTCAAAACATTTGTTGATTGTTCAAAGGGTAGGATAATCATGTTGTCGACCCATTGGTTACTTGTTTAAGTAAAAATGTCGACCGGTTGTGTCATTAAGACCCAATTACTAGATTTGACCTTCAATGAAAGTTTAAAATTTCCCAAAATGCCCTCGCAGGCATTTACTTCAAATTAGCCATCCGTGGCGACACTACTTGATTTGATTTCATTATTTTCGACTCATTGACTTGTTTAAATATCTCTAAGTCCTTCCGGACTTAGATTTTCACCATTTCTCAAGATTTCTCTTATTAGTCAGTTCTAAGCGCATTAGCGCGCATTAGACATAGTTATGGAAATAACTTACTTGATTGGCACCACACTTCATGTGAGTGGTTTTAGTACCCATGTTGCTTCGCCTGAAGGCGTTTATTTGACTACGGACTTACCGGGTGGCTTGGACCCATATCCATAGCTTGTGCTCAACCTCCATGATTATTGGCATCAAGTGCCCATTCTCAAATGCATTTACATATATGTATACCTTCTAAACTGGCAAACATTAATTTCTTGGGACTCAATGGTAATACTTCGCCATTTGATCCGTTTAGCCACATGAATCTTGATGCATGGTATACAATCATCAAGTGTTGATTGACTTTTAGGTAAGAATCGACAAAATCATTCGAAACTAAGAACCGGATCATAGTGACATTGAACGGGCGATGTTTCTAGTCAAACAAATGTTGATTCGGTTGAAAATATGATTTTAACTTGTATAAAACTTATCGAGTCGTGGTTCCCCTTTTTTGGTATAATAGAAATCCTCATGATTGACTCCTAACTGAAGACTTTGTTCCCCTTTCTGGTGCTACCTTAAAACCTCAAGGTGGGATACTAACTGGAGACTTGGTTCTCCTTTCCGGTGTTACCTTAAAACCTCAAGGTAGGATCCTAACTGAAGACTTGTATCCCCTAGTTGGTTCCAAGTCAAATCCTTAAAGGGTATCTATGTTGGCCGTTTGGCCTAGTTGGTTCCATTTCGAAGAGTAACGACACTTATACTATAGTAATTGCATTATTGAAAACCCCACTAACCATTAACTTTGTAATGGTGCTAAGGCCGCGATCATTGGAAGTCCCGGAACAAAGATCAAGCCTCGAGAAGAGCCGAACACACCTGATCACTCATCAAGTTTCTGCATTAGAATTCAAAGAATTCCCATTAAAACACAAAATCTTAGTGTATGTTTTAACTGTTAAAATGTAAAAGTTTGTGGGAATCAAATATGTATTTGATCTCAATGGTTTGAGTTTATAATAAATATCAAAGCTTTAATCGGGAATGGTTTATGTAAGGTCAAAACTCGTAAGATTAGGCGTTAATCGCGTGATTATGGGTTAGAGTCTTACAAGTGGTATCAGAACCATAGGTTTGAGGGATCCGAGTGTCAGGAAGGATACTTGGACTCAAACTATGCGCTCGAAGTGTGAAGGGTGTTCGGTGCGAGGCTTGATCGAGGAATCCAGTAAGTAATACCTGTAATAACATCCGGTTTGGTCGGAAATTGTTATGGGTAATCAATGGTGATATCATGTAGTCACACGCTATCTCAAAAGCATGGTAAGGAAATGGGTAGGTAGCATGGGGCCTATCCAAAGGTTAATTCGGGCAACGAAATTCTTGTATAACAAGAATTCTAACGTTTCTACTGCATGAGGCATACAAATGCTGAGATGTCATATTACTAATCAATTGTAATTATAAATGTGACAGGGATGAGAACATTTTATTCGATCAAGATAGGATCGAATGATTCACCCAACAAAGTGGTGAAGGGTTCGGGAGCACGGCCGATAGCATGCTCACTAAGGACCACGTCAAGTAATGACTCAGACTAACGGATCAATAATGAAAGAGAATACAAAGGGCAAGTATCAATCAGGTACACGCTCTGAATCATTGTAAGTACACTAGTATGCAACTATCACACAAAGAGTGGTAATTGCATACGCAAGCAAGAAGCAAAATGGGAAATGTTCATTGTTCACAATAGTGAACAATCAATGCACAAAGGAAACTTGAACATCGAAACCGAAATAGGGGTAATCATCCCAATCTAACGTTTAAAATCAAAGGATGCTAGAAAGGCGTTGTGATCGTACCAATGAGTGTGATCACACAAAGCTTTACAAAACGAAAACACTTCGTTTATTCTTATTAAATGAAGGTAAAACCTAACATTGAATAAATTATCAATAAATGGTTTTTACCAAAGAAAACAAGGGTCACAAGCACGAGCTTAAAAATTTCCCACATAGGAGGTAATGTATTACTCATAATAAGTCCGTGTGTACCATATGCGAATTACTTACATGGCCAGGTAAGTGTTAAACATATGATACGATGGGTTTCTTATAATTAATGCATATGCAATCTATGTAGCAAAGGCTTAGTAAGTGTGAGTCATCGGGGAAAATCCTTCCTTCTTTGAAGGACGTGTTCGGACGTAGTCCACCGTCTAACATGGCAGGGATGAGATCCATGCAAAACCTTGAGCGAGGCACCAGCTGAAATACGTTGGGCTAGCAAAGAGAACGATATATTGAAACATTTTGGACGTAGTCCACTACCTAACACGGAAGGGATGCGATCCATGCAAAACCTTGAGCGAGGCACTGGCTGAAATACGTTGGGCTAGCGAAGACGACAACATATTGAAACATTTTGGACATAGTCCACTATCTAACACAACAGGGATGCAATCCATACAAAACCTTGAGCGAGGCACCAGCTGAAATACGATGGGCTAGAAAAGAGGACAATATTCGATACGAGTTAACAAAGACAGACAACGAGCATGGGCCGTGATAAATTGGTAAGTTATAAATCTTCGGATTAAGTCATAAACAACGTAGTTGGGCCGTGATAAATCAGTGAGTCATTCAAACCCTCGGGTTAAGGATGAAAATATGCAAACTAAGATAACATTGGATTGCATAATCGGTACGATCCAATGCAAATCGTGACAATAGGAGATTAGTTGATACAATCCGTTGTAATGATTAATTGATGCCGAGTATTACGAAAGGAAAAACCGATCTCAGCTTATATTGAGATCAGTAAACAAGAAAAGGGGTTTTACAAACTAAGCGTTCTAAATATATAAACGATTTGAAATTTGAAAACTCAAAAGTGTTTAAACGGGTCGGTTGGGGCAATGACCACCAATCGAGTTAGCAAAACGGGAATTTGAGGAAACCCAAGTTCAAATTGCCAGACACAAATTAGATGTATTATGGGTGAGCCCGAGCATAGTAAACCAAATAACTCACTTGATGTGAGGTTAAAAGGCAGGGTGAACTATAATGGATCATACCTTAGAATACGTTACTTGAAACACAGGAGTCTCGCAAACCGGCCGGGTAAAATGTGGGAATCGGTAATGATTTCCACAACAAACACGAAAGGTAAGGGGAACCCGATAAATTGCAAATTATTAAAATAGGATTAACCAAATAAAGGAAAACATTAGTGTAAAGCAAGGTTTGTTTCTAACACTTTGGCAAACCAAAAAGAAACGAGAGTTGGATCCGGGGATGAATCCAATGGGGTTAGAAAACGGCTATGTTAAAAGTCGGGTTAGTCTTGGAAACCAAGACAAGTTACTTCTTAGTAAATGATGCATAGACATGTATGCATATGCATAGGTGCATGATAGAATGGACCCTTAAATCATTACATACTTCGGGATAATAGTACACAGGGATAGTCTACGGTTCTAAGGCGGGTCTACGAAAAATATATGAGTAGCTAGAATACCAATGTAAGGGTATGCATATAGATGTTATGCAAAGAAATGACGTCTAGTTAAACAAAAAGGTATGGTGACTCAAAGTAATGATACAAAGCTGAGGCCTTCATATAAAAATCAAAAAGCTAGAAGGCCGAGTAAAGGGATAACAACCCTAGGTATATAGTACTAATTGTTAGACTATAAAATGTCAAGGGATTGAGCAGTGCTCAAATTTGATTAGAGACATTAAGGTTCTTTGGTTGTTTGGTGCCCAAAAAATTAATTACATTTGTTGTAAAATTTGGTTCTAAAATAATTTGTTTCACTTACCCTTGTTTGTAATTTTTTTAGCTTAAATGTCTAGGTTGCAGAGCAACTTATGTCGGCGGTTGTGCGGTTTGCTGATCTGAGAATGGATATGTCATTCTTCATCAGTGATAAGGTGATGCATCAACCAAGTCTGTAAGGAAGTAACAAGAAATGCAGAAGACAAAAACACAGAAAAACACTCTTTTTAAGATGACATTCCTATCTATCTTTGTACGACATGTATCTTTTGTCTTTTGATATCTACAATACATTAACATTACACTAGATTTACATGACATACTGATGCTTTGTTTTGTGTAGCGAAGTAGCAACACATTAGTTTTTGACTATTCTTATAAACATTTGGAACATGCTTCATATTGAACTTATAATATTATGATTTCTACATTATGTTTTTTTTATATGGTGAATAAATAACAATTTCAGTATGTATATTTAATTAGAAATAATTTTATGAACGATTTGTGCTACAAAAGTCTACTTTATATTGTGGTAAAAACTAAAGTGCCACTAAAAGTAGTATGAATATATGTAACTAGGATAAGTTTTACTAACACAAAATTTGTGTCACTAAAACCCTAAAACTTTGCAGCAGCATATTGAAAAAGTGACACTAAAAGGCTTTAGTGCTACACCCTTTTAGTGACAATTTTTTTTGTGTGCCGCCCATTCTTATGTGGCCTTTTAGTGGCACTTTTATAGCCTTTTTTGACATTTTATGAGTGCCACTACATGGCAATTTTTTGTAGTGGTTTGAGTTTATAATAAATATCAAAGTTTAAATCGGAAGTGGTTTAAGTAAGGTGAAAACTCGTAAGATTAGGTGTTAATCGCGTGATTACCCTCCACAAGTCGGGACAGGCCCAAGGGGCGACTAGCAGCATCGACAGGCGACTATGAATCATAGTCGCCTCAAAAGCATAGGACTATGACCATAGTCGCCCAAAAGACACACGACGCTAGTCGTGTAAACCAATCATAGTGGTCCAAAACATCCCCCAACACTATAAAAACGTACAAATTACATATAAACGACCCTAAAACAACATAAAAACACCTATACTAGGCTAAGGACATCTAGAATACATGTACTAACAATGGGGAACCAGAAAAGAGGGATGAGGCTAGTGAATTTGAAAATTGGGCTTGCTTTGCTATTTTATAACAAACAAAAGGATCAAACCTTCTATGTGTTTCGGTTTTATGTGTATTTTTTGTTTGCAATTTTTTTATTAATTTATGTGTTTGATGAATATATGTTTGTGTAGATTGCAATAATCATGGGATTTCACCAAGGAATTCATACTATGTAATGTTAGGGGAAATAATCAAGAGAAAATTGTATTTAAATGAGAAAGCCAATAAACTCTTATGGATCAATCAATATTTTTAATTAATTTTAAATGAGAAAAGCAAACCATAAATGTAAAACTTGGATATACCTTGAACTTGAAAAAACAATTAGATTTTGCATGAACATTTAACACTCAAGAGTTTCAAGACTTCACTATCTTGGGTTTAGATCGCTTACACAATCCATGTTACAGGACACTAATCTGCTTTTACGATCTTTTTCTGCTTGCAAACAATGCCTCAGATCAGTCACCACGTCTTTCATGGTTGGCCTTTCGATGGATGAGGGGAAAACACAGGCCATTGCAGTTTCTACTACCTTCCTGACTGTATTGATGTCAAAATTGCCCTCTAATTTGGAATCAGTTATAGTTTCAACATTTCCATTTTCAATTGGTGACTTACACCAATTAACAATATTTTCACCATTTAACGTTGCTTTTCGGCCTGTAATCAACTCCAGTAGTACCACCCCGAAGCTGTACACATCACTTTTCTCTGTCAACTTACGAGTCGAGTAGTACCTGCATTTTATGTTTCAACCACAAATTGTAAGCTTAGATTACAAACTTTCTCAATGTAAAGTGAATATAGTTATATGAGTGAATTACAATGGAAGGAACCTTAATATCTACAAAGGAAACTAGGAAAGCCTATTATCGCATTAAAAATGTTGAAGAGAAAAACTCACTCCGGGTCAAGGTACCCAAAAGTGCCTACAACTCGTTCTGTAGATACATGAGTGGCATCTTTAGTAGGAAAAGATCTGGACAACCCAAAATCAGCCAATTTTGCCTGGAAGCTTTCATTCAACAATATGTTTGAAGGCTTGACATCTCTATGGACTATGGGTGGCGTGCAACCATGATGCATGTATGCTAGCCCTATGATATAGATCAGTGCATATATTAAAGCAACTTATGCTTAAAAAACCCAATCAACACAATCTGGTATGAAGTAACATGTTTAATTTACTAACCTTCAGCTACATCACATCCAATTTGTAGCCTTCTTTCCCAGCTCAAGACATTCGGATGTCCATCTAATCAAATCAAATGAAATGTGAAGCAATTAGCTGAAGACATAGTACATTAGAGTCTTGACTAGAGGACAGGTGATCATTTAAAAGTGGTAAGTGTATACTATACTAACATCCATTTACCATATAGATGCTTTTCTAAGTTCCCATTAGCCATGAATTCATATATGATAGCCTTGTGCTCGCCGTCATTGCAGTACCCAATGAGTGAAGTTATGTTTGTATGATGAATTAGCATCAGAAACTTGACCTGTAAACGACAATTTCTTAGTCATCCATGTTATTGTTCGCCCCAACCCAAGAACAATCAAAACCAACAAATGAGATGACGATTATGAACTCGAACACTAAACTTAAAAATAAGATTATATTCAACTTGAAACATCATATTACAAGTGGACGGCCGGTAAGCGGGCAACAAGTTGCGAAATCAGCCCCTTTTGGATAGCAAAACCTACTCTATTAAAAATGAAACTTTGCATAAAGTGAACTGCTTTGATCAATAAAGTGGAGGCCCACATCATCAGGAAATTCAATTACTTTCTGCTCTATTTAAAGTTTCAGTAGCTTTGTTTTTATTATTCCAGTTAGTCGGAAAACTTCATTGTAATCTGTGATAGCTTGTGCTTTATATGCTCTAAATAAAAGATTACATATTCGACTGACTTTGTGTTCCTATTTTTTGTATTAGTTCTCTGTTCATACCTGAGTAATACCAACATTTGGTATTGCTGCCTAGGGCTCGTACCGGGAAGCCTCCACCGACAGCGGGTGTGTCGGTCGGTGGAGGTGGAGGGCATGCGTGAAGGAAGATGGTTTGGGACAAAGGGGGCTGTTTCAAGGTTGTTTTATAGCTGAAAATGGAGAGTATTAAAGTGCTTTGGTTTAATCGTTGTCGCGGTGGAAGTGTTGTATGAGGCGACTTGGGTGACCGGTGATGAACATCGGTGTTCCATGGCTACTAGTGTTGATCAAAAGAAGATGATTCAGGGTTGTTTGGTTGTTAGTTGTGGGTTTTCGCAACTAGTCTACAGCCAGTGAGAAGTGAGAACGAGTTCCTTGATCGGCTTGGTTCGTTCTAAAAGGATATCTACGTAGGTGCGTGACAAATGGACCGAATTGGTTCGTCAAACCGGGCGGCTTTGGATTCGCTTCATTAAGCAGTTGAAAGAAAACAGTCAAAGCAATTGGCTTTGTTTTCTTTCAATCATTTCATAGGATATTGCTTAAGCATCATATCAAAAATTATACTGTTAGTAACTTGGGTTGTGATTCTTTCCTAAAAGATAGTTTTAATTGTAAATTACCTCGGCTTGAAATTCCTTGTAACCTTGAGATGATGATTCAGAAAGCATTTTCACAGCAACTTGTTTATCCTCATAAAATCCATGGAACACCCCTCCAAAACCTCCTCTTCCAATTTCTTTATGGAAGTTGTTAGTAATACCCACAACCTCAGAATACGTAAACTGTTGTTTTCTGGGTATAAAACTCTCATCCCTTTTGATCAATTCCGAAGTCGTTAATTGTAGATTTAATATCTCCTCCCTTTTGATCAAAGCTGCATTCGTTAATTCAAATTTTTGTAAGTACACGTTTCCATTTAAGACTAGAAGTTATAAATCATTTACGTAATATATGATTACAATGTTAAGAATACTGTAACCTTTTTTTCTCCGTTTAACTAGCCATATGATGACAGGTGACAACAATACCACGACGGCTAAAGCAATTGCTATGGTTGCAACCAGAAAGCGTGCTTTTTTATGCTTATTGTTTCCGCATGAACCCTCTTGACAAGAACTTTTATCTTCATCACTGCTTTCTTCAATTCTAATTATGTAAGTTAACTATGTTAGAACAAGTGAGGTGAATGTTGATTTAATTTTTCTTTCTTTATTAACACAAGTATCAAACCTCAGCAACAGTGTCCCTTTTTTCTGTTTTGCTAGAAGTTGTGCTGGAAGTGGTTTTGTGAAGTTGTTTCCAATTAAGTTGCTACAAGGAAGACCATGCATGATTATTATGCATCTAGTATAAACTTAATTTCTATTTGATACCAATAACCAGGTGACTTACAGAATCTTCAAATTGTCTAGTTGAGCAAGAAACTCCGGCACATCTCCGGTCAAGTTATTGTAGGACAAGTCCCTGAAAAAGAAACACCCAAAAATAAATCAGATTGTACACATAAGTTTAATATGTTAAAGACTAAGAAGATATATGAAAGAACTTACAATGATTCTATTATAGTGAGATTAGCCAAGGCATTAGCTATCTCTCCACGCAATCCCCTAGACGACAGGTTCCTACATGATCAAGTAAATATTTACTGGTTTTAAATTGCGAACAAACGTGCCCAATAAAAAATCTCTCATAGAAAAAACTACTCGCAGGGTCTAGGGACGGTGTGGGATGCGAGGGCAAAATGTTTCTCCTTCCCAGGAGATAGAGAAATTGCTATAAATAATAGATAGCACAATTGGGTACTTCAAATATGCCTAACGAAAAATTTGCAAAATACAAGAGTAGCAGCATGTTAAAATATGAGCACCAGACTCTGCCATTGTTATGGAGAATTCTGGTTTTTTTTTACAGCGGCCCATCTTGACCAGACCCAACCTAACCCCCTTCTTCAAACGGTCTATAGTGACCCAACCTCATCAAGACCTTGCAACTCACCCGACTTGAGCAGCCCGTTTTGCCAGGCCTAGTAACATAAAGTGGTTTTAAAATGAAAATCAATATTTATATTAGTCAGTGATGGTTGTGAAATTAAATACATACAAGGATATGATGTTAGCTGCCCCATGACCATTATAGCGGCAGTTAAGACCAACCCAAACAAATTCCTGTGGATAACAGGGATCTCCTTGCCAGCTGATGTTCGTTAACCCATAAGTTGACTTGGTACTCCAGATTGCAGCAGCTCAAATATTTAACAATATAGGTTAGAAAATTGAAAGATCGCGATATATAAAAGCATCAATTCTGGTTATAATGTTTAAATATGCGGAAATACTAGAATAAAACAGAATATATACCATCTTTGTCATCTGTTTGGTTTTCCCGGAGCTGCCTCAAATTAAAAATCTCTAATGCATTTAAGATAGGAGGGAGTGTTGAATTTAAGGTTTTGTTTATTATAAGCGTATAGCTTGATGAACCGGAAAAAATTTCACTTCGGATTGTGGTCATGCTAGTTGACACCGGATATGTTCCAATCGGTTTTCCATTAATATAAATGTTGACTTCTCTTTTCTGATTGGTTTCTAGTTTTTGAACTTCAGCAAGGTGAATGTAAAAAATATACTCATCGATAGTATTAGCTACATCGAACGGAAAGACTATGGCACCTGTAGAGTTTGTTGGTGTAATGGCAGTGCTCATGACCTTTGATGGCACTTGTTCCTCATTATTAGGCCCTAAAGAAACTGTATCAGAAGTCTGCACTGCTTTACAGCCATCCAAAGATATTGGAGCCCACAATCTATCATACTTGTCATCATCATACCTGATTCAGTATCCCAAAAAAAAAAGATATAATAATTCAATAGTCATTATAATTTATGAAATTAATCATAATAAAGATAAAATGCTGACCGGATGGATCCATCTGTACCAAAATCAGCATGACCCAGGTAGGTTGTTAATAATGATCTTGTTTGGTATTCATACATGGCGATATCCAAAGGTCTTAGTTGCAATGATGAAATGTAAGGTGGTCCATTGCCTATGTTAACGAGACAAACATTTATGTAGTCTGATGAGGCGCGGTGTATAATTTCGTTGTAGGTAGGTTTGCTTGGATTTGAATCATAATGTCTAATCCAAAAGTCGGATCCAATATAAAGATCAAATAGCGGGGCTGGACCTTTATCGCCGCCATAAAGGAAATCGGCCCTTATCAAATACCTGGTGTTCTTCCCATTCTGGGGTCTGAGAGTGTAACAGTTCCATTCATTTTCAGGAAAGCTTCTATGACTGCGGAACCTACGTTGTAGGGTAGGGTCCTCGGGATAGATGGTTTCATTCCGCACCCCACTTTCTATGAAGCCCTCGTCTGAAACATAATTTATGCCGTTTTCTGTGTACTTCGTCCCTGGCGGACTTCCACAATCTAGGCTAATGAAGCCTGAATGCTAACAAAAGGTTATGTTAGAGCACCACGTTTGAATAATACTACTAAAATAGTCATTGAATTCATTTTCGCTCGCGGTCGTTAAGAATCGCGAGCTAAAAAAAAAAATTAGTGACTATTTTAGAAAACTGTTTGGTCAACATGCATGACTGACTATTTATGCAATTTTTCAAGAGAAAAGAAATGAAAATTACCTTCTTGAGCATGAATCATAGCCGATACATGAAAAAGCAGAAGAGTAAACAAAAATCTCATGTCTAGTGCTGATCTTATATATATTCTTATGTCTTATCTATAACAAGCCTTCAATCTAGCTAGCTAACTACTTGTTCTCATAAACTCTGAAAAACAATAAGTTTTAGGAAAGCAAATGAAGGAGGAGCATCACCCCTTGTCATATCTATGTATATCTCACACAGTTTGATCCTTAGTCCCTTGAGTTCCATAAAATACACCATAGCAACCCTTTATTTTTCACAAAGCTCCTTTTTATCCTCAGCTTAACACGCTTCATTAAATGTGAAAGATTTATATATTTCAACCAGGTCCACTAAAGAAACTTTGTGGATGTTTAATTCGTCATTAAAGAATATAAAGTGTGCCACTTTAAAAAAGATCAAATTGTTAAAAATAACAATCAACTTGCTTTGTTGAAAAAGACTATAAAGTCTTGGTGTTTTGTCGTCAATCAAGTTAGGGCCTACGAAAAATATTAAAAATCCCAAGCATAAATTGTTGGATTAATCTTTATGGGACGACAAGTATGTGTCGGGAAGCTAACCATTGTGCTCGGATGGGTCACATCTAGTCATGAAGGCTGGCTCAACATTTCTCGGGACATGAAGCGAACAATAATATCGAGTCCTTCTTGCTATATGTTTTCTTTTTCAGAATTTAGCTTCTTCTTTTTTTTTTACAACTGCACTTCTCTAAATCTATGTTATCTTATTAAGGAGGAGAGATGGCTACAAAGGTAATTTTATCAAGTGTTTAAGATGGGAGTTGAAAAGCCCATTTACAAATCTCTAATATTTGGCCATTTTCTTCCATTTATGCCCCCTTTACAACTTTTCATAGCTTGACTCTTTAAAATATTACATGTAAGTTCCTGAAATGATTGTGAAAAAAATACTTATTACCAACTTAGAAAATATTATCGTCAAAATGTTTTGCTAATTTCCACATCACCATGATCAGTCATCTACCTATATAAAGAATCACAGTTGTCAAATTTAGTGAACTTTAGATACTTCTTTGCTACAGTTGTTCACAAAGAGGATAAGAGGCATTTCCAAAAGGATCAAAATTTGTCTAATATATATGCATTATAGTGTTAATCAACACTTTATTTAGCCTTTTGTGCTCTTGGATAGTATGTCTACATGTATGAGTTACCCATTCTTTTTTGTCATATATTATATAGAAACATGTTAAGGATATTGTGGTGTGCGTTTGTAGAGGAGTTATTGAAACGTATACTTGATTATTACTGAAGGCATATACCCTTACAAAATTTATGAACCCGCTGCAGCGCGCGGGCACCCCACTATAACATATCAACATAGAATTAAAAGTTAGTTTCCAATTTTCATTTACCATATTATTCCTATATAACATTAATATCTAAATTGAAATATTTAAGGGATACTGTGTGTCCGCTCTATTGCTCTCATAAACTCAAGACCACACGATTACAACTGATTAACATTAATGCACAACGTACTCTGAAAAACAACAAGTTTTAGGAAAGCAAATGAAGGAGGAGCATCACCCCTTGTCATATCTATATCTCACACAAGTTTCATCCCCAGTCCTTTGAGTTCCATAAAATATCATTTTTATCCTCAGCTATACACGCTTCATTGAATGTGAAAGATTTATATATATATATGTTTAACCACTTCCACTGAAGAAGCTTTGTGGGTGTACTTTAATTCTTTATTAAAGAAAATATATATTTTAACCACTGCCACTTTAAAAAAGATCAAATTATTATTAAAGAATTATTTAAAAATCACAAACGATCGACTTGCTTTGTTGAAGAAGACTAAGACTACAGGGAGTGGATGGGCGGGAAAGAGGGGGGTGAAGCGCCATGTGGCACTTGTGGGATCCATGTGGGGGGGAAAAATTGTGGGGAGTGGAGGGGGGGAAAGGAGGGTGAAAGGAATAATATTATATTGTGTTAAAGTTAAATAAAAAAAAGAAAAAAAAATCAGCCAATAACACTTTGACACCTCACCCGCCACCTCCCCCCCCCCCCCACGCCGGTCTTCCCCTCCCCGCCTCACCCTCCCACCCCCTCCTCCACGCCCCCTAGGGGCGGTGTTCCCGCCGCCACATCACCTTCCCGCCCTCCTCTCCCGCCCCACTCCCTCCACTCTAAAGTCTTGGTGTTTTGTCGTCAATCAGTCAATCACGTTAAGGGCCTACGTAAAAAAATTTAAAATCCCAAGCATAAATTGTTAGGGTTAATCTTGATGGGATGATGAGTACGTTTCGTGGAGCTATCAGCTAACCATTATGTTTCAATGGGTCACATCGAGTGTTGTCCCTTAATCATCATCATCTTGTTAGTATTGTGCAGCTGATTATCGTTTCATGTTGAATCGCATGAAATACACACTCATACGCATGAATCTTTAGAACACAAAACTTTTATTCAATGGTGATGCTGGAGAGAATGTATGGGAAAAAAAACATACAAACCCCACGCACACAAATGTTTACAATCAAACTAATATATACTAGCTTGTTCCCACCCGCGCGTTGCGGCGGAGAACCAACCTGTTTTGGAAAGCAAAAATAAATAAAGTTACCGTTAATATCATTTGAAACTATATATATAAAAGATAAAACATGAAATCAAGACATCGTAACAAAAAATTCGATTGACATTAAAAGCGGTAACTTTATTAATGTTCGGTGATTGTACTATAAAGGTTACTTTTTTTATCTTATGCATTTTAACCAATGTTTTCGGAACCGGGCTGGACGTCGAACCGTAGTCCCCGGCGGTTCACCGGTCCAATGTATCGGCCCAAAACAAACAAAAACCTCAAAAAAAAGTCCGGTCCAACCATCGGTTTCCGGTCCGACCAGCCGGTTTCCCGGATCGCCGGTCCAATGCACTGGTGGTCCATTGTATCAAACCAGACCAACCAGGGGTCCGAAGCCCTGTCCGACCGGTCGAACCAGCCGGTTCGGTCCGGTTTTCAAAACCCTGGTTTTTACTAATACTTTGATAAATAAATTAAGTAAAAATGTTTATTATTGCTTATGAATCCCTACTCCCTAGTAAGGCCAGCCGGGGTGGTCCGTGATGGCCACCCCGTGATAACGTGAAGCCCGTGAAACACCGCCCCCCTTGATTCGTCCCTGGTGGCTGGTCTCGACTAGGGTTGAAGATTTCCTTATTTTCCAATCACAACAGACTTTCCAAAAATTATTCAAAGAGTCGCCGCCCCCTACGGCCTTTCAAAGAGTGTTACGGCGGTCAACCACTGAAAGAATGTGTTGCCTTTTGACTTCTTTTCCTTTGGTTTTCTTTTATAGACATGCATTAAATGCATCATAACCTTTTCTCCAATGCTTTTTTTTTTCTTTTACGTTTGTTGTATTTGTAGTACATTATGGGGCGGTTATTCTACAAAGTAAAAGAAACGTGCGAAGGATGCGAAGGATCTTTGTACTTGATAATTACGTAATGATAATTACGTAATGTTTTTTATGTTCATGAAATCATTATGTAATTATCATTACGTAATTATCATGCACTTTGTACATGATAATTACGTAATGATAATTACGTAATGTTTTTGTATGATCATGAAGGCATTACGTAATTATCATTACGTAATTATCAAGTCATGAAGGCATTACGTAATTATCATTACGTAATTATCAAGTACAAAGTGATCCTTCGCATCCTTCGCACGTTTGTATTACTTTGTATTTGAACCTGTCCCTTATTATTATTATTATTATTATTATTATTATTATTATTATTATTATTATTATTATTATTATTATTATTATTAGCCTCCGACTCGGGTGTTCTTGGCTTATCCAAAATTCATCTTTAACTTCATTTAGCCACATCAAACGTCCCGAACATTTCCATATCTTCGGTTCACCATCCAAACTCAACCTCAACCACGTTTAAGCCTCTAAATCCATCCAATTATGCCGTTTATCCTACAATCACACATAAATGCGCAGTTATCACATTCAAAGCATATAAACACTCAAACGACACTAAAAACACATAGTTAAGCATCTTAAACACCATGATTGACCCGTCCATCACATTCCCACACTTACCTTTGATTGTCCCCAATCAAACCATCTCAGGACACGACTTACCTACTTACCAAATCGCCTCTAATTTCTTCACCTATCGATTTTCCAAGGTCCCCAATCATACCCGTCCCATAGACTTACATAATCGAGATTGACAATCTGGCGAGCAAGTGTTGCGCAATTTTAAAACAAAACTTGCCTATTTAAAACTAACATGCTTATTATCATCTACATATGCTACATACCCCTCACAATGTTCGCTCCTCTCGGTTTAATATATGGACTAGCGTATAATGTGCTAGTATATAACACTCATAAAACCAAGAATGCAACTTCGTTATCATAGGTTTGTATAACAATCACACATAAGCTATAGACCGTGCATATATCAAACGGACTTACGGGTTTTGGGCTTCGGGTAAAGGTGGGGTAGATTTGGTTCACAAATGGTTTGAAAACAACGGGTTTAACACAAATGCTTGAACATCCTTATTCACATATCACAAGAACACACTAACACACAAACTTGGACATAATTGACCCATAACAATAACTTCTAATTTTTTGTAATTTTTCAGATTTTTCATTTTTTTTCTCTCTTTTTTTCATATATATTTTTTTTTTCTTTTTTTTTCAACATTGAAAAACTTACACAATAAGCATTACGAACACATTGGATGTCAACATTTCTATTCAACAAGGTGAATGGGTCAATTTGGGTGGTAATGTAGGTTTAACAATCGAAAGGTTTAGGCTCAACATGGTTTACTAATGGTAAAGTTTAACAAACGGGTCACCACAAACAACACAAGGGTATCAACAAAACAAGTGGTTTCCTACACTGCCTTTCTCATTTATGCACAAGTAATGCCTAAAGCTTTAGCATGTATCGAATTACACAAATTCTGCAACTAAGAAGCATTTGGCCTACTCTCAAGAAACGAAACATTTATATCACTAAACATCTAATAGGCTCAAAGTCTCACAATGTAGGGAAATAGGCTGCCGACATGTAGCATATGCAAGTCCTATAAGCATGTTACCCCTAGTTAGGCATCTCTTTTCATTTTCTCTAAAAACGCTCACCAGAAACACTCTCATGAAACTTAAAGGGACAACCATGATTGGGGATCTCGTACTTTCCATTGGTAAAAGACTCTTTAGCGATTGAAAATTTGGCTTTTGTGTCTGATTAAGCAGAAAAGGGACAATTTTGCAAGATTTTTTTTTCATTAAAATTTTTTCAAAAATTTCCAAAATTCCACATTTTTCTTGCTACGGTAAGTAACTTCACCTTACTTCCCTCGGGTCCCCCATCCCCACACTTGGGATACATTGTCCCCAATGTATGGTTTTCAGTCCTTCACTACTCAACATGTTCAACCTCAATCACTACCTACCAAAGCTGACTAACACCCCAAAGTAACAAAATAAACCATTCCCTTCACGAACAGATTTTCACACCACCAACTTTCATAAACAAGCAACAACAAAAGAAAAGGAAGAAGTACATTGACCTGATTCACTCCCCCATCAAACGCGCATTGACTCTAATGCGTATCGGATCGAATACTCCAAACCTATCATGTCCGCACAACTTTCCCACACTTGGCTGCTGCAATGGCTATGAAACAACGAAAACACACAAAACAAATAAAAATAAAATAAAACACATACCTCGGCCTGCCTCCCGAGAGCGCTAAGTTTATGAGTCTTCAGCCGGACTTCATACTTACTATATCTCTCATGGTGGTCTTGGTGAACATTTCCCCACCGAGTTCCCGATGTATGCCCGGTAGTTTACATTTTGATTCCATATCTGCTCTTTCATGACCAACATGTCTGTTGAATCAATACGAAACAATTGAAATCCACATTTTCCTACCGAATTCCTAACATATGTTCGGTAGTTGACATGTCGAGTCTTCATCTTCTTGATCATGATCGACATATCCGCTGAAGTGTTGCGAGTCCCTTTCATGATAATTTGCCCAAGATCCTCCCAACTCACCTTCCTCTTCTTTCCACTCGAACCATCATCCCCAACTTTTTTGGCTTTCTTAGTAAACATAAGAGGATGGTTATAATACACAAAGGTTACCTGGTTTACTGGTTCTTCAAGAGGTGTGTCTACAAGTGGTTGTACGCAAGAAGTCACGTATTCTTTTAGGCTCGTAACATCCTTTTCTAAGACTTCCTCCATCACAACCTGATCCCCATGTGGCTCTTCAACGACTGAAGGAATTGACATGGTATTGATTTCCATGACCTCTTTTCCAACTTCTTGGTTCGGAAAATCCATAGGCTCATCTACCACTTCATCATTAACCATACCCGGTTCTATTATGAAATCTTCAGGAATCGGAGGATTTTGTATGGTCTTGTTTTTCATAGCCTTTAAATCTGCAAGTTCTTCTGCTAATTGGTTAACTTGCTTTACCAATTCCATATGAATCTTGTCTTGGATCTCGTAATCCTTCCGTATTTCCCGCATGAACTCCATAAGTGTATCTTTTAACGAAGCAGTCGAATCAGCCAATTCTTCCATGAACCTACCTTGTTCTTGCCAATTTTCCTGATAATTATGTTGTGAACCTCGTTGATAGCCTTGGTTATATGTTTCTCTTTGAAAATTTCTTTGGTTCCCTTGCTGATGGTTCTGGTATTGCAAGTTCCCTCGAAAATTTGAGCTCCTGTGATACACACCATTTGATTGAGAATAGCAATAAGAGTTTGACGAGAGTGGCTGATGATATGAGGATGATAAGGGTGAGCCTTCATGATTTTTAAAACCGAATATGATTCGATCTTGTTGTTCCCTATACGTTTTAATCCTCCTACGGGCCACTAGACAATCATGAAACAAATGATACGGGCTCCCACAACAATCACATGGGTCATCTTCTACCCACCTTATCATGGTGTCTTTCAAGTTCGTTGTGCCTGCACAAACTAACACACCCAGTGTAATACTGAACAAAATAAAAAGAAACAAAATCAACTAAACTAAACTAGAAATATAAACTACTTTTTTTTCGATTTAAAAAATAATAATAAATAAACACTAAAAACTAAAAACTACACTAAGCGCACCTATTCCCCGGCAACGGCGCCATTTTAATCGATGTCGTTTGGTCGGTCAAAAATAATGAAAATAGTAGTATATGGAAGTTGAGTCGTCTCCACGGGAAATTGGTGGAAAAAGTAGTTTTGTAACTTTAACTATTAACCTAAAACCTAATTGCTTTGTTTTTTCTTTGAAATTAAAGAAAACAAATTGAAGACTTGTAACAATTATATTAAAGAAGTAACCCCCTCCAGATTTCCGGGTAATGATCCACCCTACTCTTGTTTAAATGATTGGATACTACATAGACATAGTTTTGTTGGACGGTTCAAATCAAGTGATAACCGAACACAAGTTTTTAATAATAACCTGTACAATTCAATTACCAACCCACAAGTATCACTTACCCTCCCAATTATCAAACTACTCACGATGCAAGAAAAACCGAATGTGAATGATAACAAGATAAGCAATTGAAACCAAGTGAATCATTTAAATGATAAAAACCACAAATATTCTTTAAATAAATGAAAAACAATCCATAAATCAAAGTATACAAGATTCAAGTTTCACAATTAAACCATACACCCGGAGGTGATTACAAGATGTTTAGCCACTCATGGTAACAAGAAATAACTCAAAAGTATGAATAATAATACCGAACATGTTGATGGAAATCGAAAGTATGGATGATTGATAATTAACAATGGTGTTTGTAGCTTCAAAATTCTCCAAAAGATCTCTAATTTCCGTGCTTGAGGGCTTAGGGGGCAACTAGGACTGATAAAAATCCTTTTATAATTAAGAAAACAACTTTCCTAAATTTCCTCTTCAGCCAGCCGTAAGCTACAGAGCAGAACCATAGCTTACAGTGTTGATTTTCAGCCTTCTTGGTGTCAATCAGCCGTAAGGCACAAGTTGACTCCCGTAAGCTACAGTTCAGCTTCTCGAAAAAATCTTGTTTCCCCCATAACTTTTTCGTTATAACTCCGTTTTCTTCGATTCTTGCGGCCACGTCTTCGTATTTCAAAGCCTTAACACAAAATCATTTAATATCTTCAATTAAGATCCATTTAGTTTCTCCAAAAATGCATCCAATCCAATCCACTCCTACCCTCTCCCGAAATCTCCCTCTTGCATTAGTGTGTCCCGAATCACAATTCCTCCTACAGTCTTTCGCTTTTTGGAGGCCCCGCTGCAACTGAAGATTCCGCTTCCTTCCCTTTACTCTTTCCGAAATTCTTTGCCTTCATCATGAAGCATGGTCCTGGCTAAATCCCAATCGGCCTGTTGTTGGTTTATGAGGGCTGCGGTGGTGTCAAATTCCGAGGATAAACCTCGGACAAGGGTGAGGACGAGTCGTGACTCGGTCACCGATTGGTCTGCATATTGCAACTGATCGGCTAAAGATTTCAATTGCTGAAAATAATCATCAACGGAGCTATACTGTTCAAGAGTTAGGTTAACAAACAGAGTTTCCAAGGCGGCCGCTTTAGCTTGTTTATTGCTGAGGAACTTCTTCTCGAGTTTTAGCCACGTTGTCGGAGCCGAAGCTTCGGTATCCAGAATCTGTGGGAGAAGATCGTCCGATACAGTACTATAAATCCATTGAGAAACCAAGGCGTCCAATTCTTTCCATTCTTGATATTTAGAGTCGGTAGGTTCACGGGGTGTGGTTGAATCGATGTGAACAAGGACCTTATACACCATGGTGTAAAGCTTAAAAAGCTTTACCCATGAAGTGTAGGTTACCTTTGTTCCATCGAGGTTTCGTATTTTACTGTTGATGTTGGTGACAGAATAGGCAGGATGAAGTGAACTTGTTTTGTTTGGTTCGGATGTATTAGGGATAGTCTGATCAGGTTTTGTCATTTTGGCAGGATGTTAGTGATTAGAAGCAGGGCACTTGTGAAAGAAGTAGCGCACTTGTGAAAGAAGTAGCACAATTGTCGATGGATCAGCCGCAGCCGAAGCTTGCAGGACAAGGAACGAAAAAAGAAAAAAAACGAGAAGGTAATCAGAACCGAGGCTCTCATACCATAAAAGCTAGAATGCTTTCTGAATTATTGAATGAATAATATGGATTACAAGGGGCCCTTTATATAGGGAGAGATTGCAATGAAACCCTAGCTCTAAATTAGTAAAGATATACAAAACTAAATACAAGATAAATCAATTCTAAATTAACAGATATACATAAAGATTAAGATGATCAACTAAAATAGAAACCATGTAGCAAATACTATCAGCTATTGTTTGTTAGAGGTCGGGCGAATGGGTAATCAACTAGAACAATGACCTAGGGTCCACTGAAAAATCACAAGAAAAATATGAACAGACTTTGATTACTATTTATGATTTGAAACGTGTGATATACTGTGCCTAAGCGGAATCACGACCACCACATTCCCTTAGAACCCGGTAGTGAGCCTGTGAGTGTAAGGCCCTAAAGATACCCCCACAAATCGACTACTAACCGGTTGTGATTTTAGTTTAAATCGGTTAATACGAACTGACTCAGATTACAATTTATGGTTTAAACAAACGTGTGACAATTTGTGCCTAAATCGTGAACCGATTGTGACAATTTGTAGTTTTATAACAAACAAAAGATTCAAACCTTCTCAATCTCCATATGATCTATCTAAATCTGTTTGAATTTGAGTTTTTTTGTTTGAAAATTTGGATTAATTTGTGTGTTTGATGAACATATGTTTGTGTATATTGCAATAATCAGGGGATTTCACATAGCAGAAATGATAAGTAGAAAACTCGATTTAAATGAGAAAGTAAAAAAAAAAGGTAAAACCTCTTACTTATCAATGAAATAATTCCAAATATAAATAGTTTTAAATGATAGAACCAAACCACAATATGTTGAAATTGGATTTACCTTGAACTTAAAAAACAATTAAATTTTGCATGAGCATTTGACACTCAACAGCTTCAAGACTTCACTATCTTGGCTGAGGATCGCTTACACAATCCATGTTACAGGACACCAATGTGCGTTTACGATCTCTTTCTGTTCGCAAACAATGCTTGAGATTCATCACCACGTTGTCCATGGTTGGCCTTTCGATGGATGTGGGGGAAACACAGGCCATTGCAGTTTCTACTACCTTCCTGACTGTATTTATGTCAAAACCCCCCTCTAATCTGGAATCAATTATAGTTTCAATGTTCCCGTTTTCAATAGACGACTTCAACCAATCAACTATATTTTCATAATTTAATATTGCTTTTCGGCCTGTAATCAACTCTAGGAGTACCACCCCGAAGCTATACACATCACTTTTCTCCCTTGACCTAAAATTTGGGTAATGCCTGCATTTTACATTTCAAGCACTAGTTGTAATAAGCTCATATTGCCAATTGAGAAGTGAATAGAATAATGTGAATGAATGACATTAGAAAAACTCAGTCAGGGTCCTGGTACCCAGGAGTGCCTGCTGGTCTCGTAGATACATGAGTTGCATCTTTAGTAGGAAAAGCTCTGGACAGCCCAAAATCAGCCAGTTTTGCCTGGAAATTTTCATTCAACAATATGTTTGAAGACTTCACATCTCTATGGACTATTGGAGGCGTGCAACCATGATGCATGTACGCTAGCCCTATATATGATGTAAATCCATGCATCTTAAAGCAACTTATGCTTAAAAAACCCAATCAACACAAGCTAGTATTCGGTAAGTTGATAATTACTTACATTCTGCTGCATCACATCCAATTTGTAACCTTCTTTCCCAGCTCAAAACCTGTGGATGTCCATCTGATCCATCAAATGAAATGTGAAGCAATCAGCTAAAGACATAGGACATTAGAATCTTGACAAGAGGACATGTGATGCTTTAAACCAGTAAATGTGTACTTAACTAACAGCCAATTACCATATATATGCTTTTCTAAGCTTCCATTGGCCATGAATTCATATACGATTGCTTTTTTCTCGCCATCATTGTAGTACCCAACAAGTGAAGTTATGTTTCTATGATGAATTAGCATCAAAAGCTTGACCTATAGACGGAAATTTCACAGTCTTCCATGTTATCACTTATGAATGTATTTGATTATTTCATTTCTAAATATCAAACAACTAACAGAATTTGCTTCCATGTTCATTTTGCAGGATATTGCTTAGGCATCCTTTCTACTGTGAGTAACTTCAGTTGTGATTCTATCCTAAAAGATAGTTTTATCTCTTAATTACCTCAGCTTGAAATTCCTTGTAACCTTGAGATGACAATTCAGAAAGCATCTTCACAGCAACTTGTTTATCCCCAATGGATCCACGGAACACTGTTCCAAATCCTCCTTTTCCAATTTCATTCTGGAAGTTGTTAGTAATACCCACCAGCTCAGAATACGTAAATCGTTGTTTTCTTGGTATAAAACTCTCCCCCCCTGCTTTCATTAATTAAAAATTTAGTAAGAATTTTTCCATTTAAGACAAGAAGATATAAATATACATGATATATTATTACAATTAATGTTAAGAATATGGTAACCTTTTTTTCTGTCGTTTAACTATCCATACGATGACAAGTGAGAACTAAAGGAGATAGAGATAATTTTCTGGATGATTCTCATATTCACAAATCATAGAATATATAATACATACATTTGCTATCATCTAGGAAAGTAGTTAAGAGGTTTCCTAAGATAATACATTTACCATAAGTACATAATATTTACTATTATTCACTATTACACCCCCGCAGTCGAATCGGGAGGTTGGCGAACGTTGAGACTGGAGCGAAAATCATCAAATAATATGCGCGGGAGACCTTTGGTGAAGATATCCGCGATTTGATAACGTGAGGGGACATGCAGGACGCGAACACACCCCCGTTGGACGAGCTCTCGAACAAAGTGAATATCCAATTCGATGTGCTTGGTCCGCTGATGCTGGACAGGATTACCGGATAAATATATAGCACTGACATTGTCACAGTAGACGATGGTGGCCTTGAGAATAGGCTGCCGCAGCTCAAGCATCAAATTACGTAACCAGCAAATCTCGGAGACAGCATTCGCGACACCACGGTATTCGGCTTCAGCACTGGAGCGAGAGACTGTAGGTTGTTGCTTGGAGGACCAGGAGATTAAATTGTCACCAAGATACACACAGTAACCGGAGGTGGAACGACGAGTGTCTGGACACCCTGCCCAGTCTGCATCAGTATAAGCGCGAAGAGATATGTTTGGGGCCGGAGTGAGGGAAAGCCCGTAGTATGAGGTTCCCTGAATATACCGGATGATGCGCTTGAGAGCGTTCCAATGATCATCTGAGGGAGCGTGCATATGCATGCAAATCTGCTGAACCGCATAAGAGATGTCTGGTCGAGTAAATGTGAGATACTGAAGGGCACCCGCTAAACTGCGATACGTAGTGGGATCCTGAAACGGAGCTGATGAAGCGGAGCCAAGTTTAGCACCAGTGTCAACAGGTTTAGCCACAGGCTTGCAAGAGTCCATGGCAGCCCTGTGTATGATGTCTCTGGCAAAAGACTGCTGAGATAAGAACATGTTATCGCCGGACCGTGTGACTGAGATGCCGAGAAAGTGAGATAAGGGACCCAAATCCTTCATTGCAAATTCCCCAGAGAGAGATCCCATAAGACGGTCACGGAGAGAGTCGGATGAAGTGGTGAGAATGATGTCATCCACGTAGAGAAGAAGATAAGCTGTTTCCTAGCCATGATGATAGATAAACAGTGAGTGATCAGACTTGCTCTGTGAAAATCCCTGCAATAAGACAAAGTCAGTAAACCGCTGGTACCAGGCGCGGGGCGCCTGTTTCAGCCCATAAAGAGATTTCTTTAGTTTGCAAACGAAGTTGGGAAACCGTGTATCACGGAAACCCATGGGCTGGTGCATGTAGACCGTCTCCTGTAAGTGACCATGTAAAAAAGCATTTGTGACATCCAGCTGGTTAACAGACCAGGAACGGGACAGAGCCAGAGTAAGGATGAGACGTATCGTGGCTGGTTTAACCACGGGACTGAATGTCTCACCACAATCGATGCCGACCTGTTGACTCCTACCATCACATACAAGTCGAGCTTTGTAACGCTCCAAAGTACCATCTGAGCGAAACTTATGTTTGAATAGCCACATACACCTGATAATGTTCATATCCGGTTGACGAGGAACTAATTCCCAAGTCTCATTTTTAATAAGTGCACTAAACTCGTTGGTCATGGCGTTAAACCATTCGGGCGAGGACAAGGCAACCTGTGGGGACTTGGGTATAGGGACAACCGTGGTGGTATGAAGGTTAAAGTGGTGTTTTGGCTTGGTGATGCCGTCCATAGCGCGTGTGCGCATGGTACGGGTAGGGTGAGGGGTGGCGAGTGAGTGGGCCGATGGTGTGGAAGAGGATTGGGCTTGTGGAGCTGGGTTATGATCAGGGGTGGTGTTGGGAGGGGCGGAAGTGGTTTGGGCCTGAGAGATGGTAGGGGAGTGGGCCGAGGAAGTTGTGGGTGCTGGTTGGGTGGGGGCCGTAGGGGGGGTAGGTGGGCTAGAGGTGTGTTGGGCCGATGAAGAGGATGGACCCGGGAAGGCGCTGGTGGGCTGGGGGTTTATGACCGGTGTGGATTTGGGCCCGGACTGATGAGGGGGCCAAAGTAGGGGATTGAGGCCATGGTCCAGAAAATTGTAATCGGTTGGTTGTGTGGGAAGGGTAGTGGAAAAAGGGAAGATGGTTTCTTCAAATTGCACGTGGCAGGATATGAAGATGGAGTTGGAGGTGAGGTCTAAGCATCGGTACCCACGATGATTGGGAGGGTAACCGAGAAAGACGCAAGGCTTAGAGCGATTGGCGAGTTTGTGTATGGTAGTGGATGGGAGTAGGGGGTAGCATAGGCATCCGAACACCCGAAGGTGGTCGTAGGTAAGGTCACAAAGGTATAGGTGGGAGGTGGGGGAGAGAAATTTGTGGTGTTTGTTAGGTATAATGTTGAGGAGGTAGGTAGCAGTCTCAAGGGCGTGGTGCCAAAACGAGGGTGGCAATGAAGATTGGGCTAAAAGTGAGCGGATCATGTTGTTGATGGTTCGTATTTTACGCTCGGCTTTGCCATTTTGGGACGAGGTGTAAGGGCATGAGAAGCGAAAATGCATCCCATGAAGGCGACAGAAATTATGAAAAGAATTATTGTCGTATTCCTTACCATTGTCGCACTGAAATTGTTTAAGTTTGGCACCAAATTGGGTGGTAATAAAATTGTAGAATATGGTGAAGATAGGGAATACATTTGATTTATTTGTTATCGGAAAAGTCCATAAAAAATTTGTAAAATCGTCCAAGAATAGAACGTAATACCGATGACCCCCGGTGCTAAGCACGGGAGATGTCCAAAGATCACTGTGAATTATATCAAAAGGTAAAGTAGTACTATTACAAGAATCAGAAAATGGCAAACGCACACTTTTGCCAAAAACACAAGCTTGACATAAAATTTTGTCATTATTAATAGTACGAGAAACAGATAATGGTAAAGAATGCAATGTAGAAGAGCTCGGGTGCCCAAGTCGTTGATGCCAACGGTCTTGAGTGGTAGCAACAAAAGCAGTGGAGGTGGTCTTGGATGGGATTGGTGCTGTCAGTGGGTATAAATCGCCCGAGCTATTGCATCGCAGGAGGTGGGCCTTGGTCTTGAGATCCTTCACAGTGAAACCGAAAGGGTCAAATTCAATGGACAATAAATTATCAGTAGTTAATTTACGGACAGAGATGAGGTTTTTGATAAGGTTTGGGGCATAAAGCACGTTGTTTAATTTAAAGGGCGGGAATGGTGGTGGTAGGGTTAAGTTGCCTTGTCCTATCACGGGAATAGTCATACCATTTCCAACAACAATAAACTTATTAGTGCAAGTATTAAAAACAGACGGAGAATCAGTACCTTGAGGGTTCTTCATGTGACCCGAAGCCCCGGTGTCCATGAAGCCTTGAGGATCCGGCTGATTGAGAGATAAAGCATAGAGGGCTTGCTGAATGTCGGTGGGAGACAAAGTGGCTGTGTATGCTTGGTCCGGGGCCGCACCTAAAATACCCGCGGATGGGTTCGGTGGCCGAGGGTTAGAGGGATACGGGCAGGGCGGTGTGGTGTTTTGTGGGACCAGTTTGGTTGAGCATTCTGCAGCAAGGATTGCCACTGGCTAGCGGCCCAAGAGTTTGGGAAAACAATATAGGGGTGCTGAGTTGGATTGGAGGGTCGGCCAGTACGAGCTGCCCCACGCCCGCGTCCACGTGGCCTGTCCCGAGGCTTGCCGCGAGCAGAAGCAGCAGCCGCTGCAGTGTTGGTAGCGGCGGGTGGCAGGGAGGTGGTGGTCGCTGCAAGGGCGGTGGCGGCAGTGGTAGCAGCCCGAGCAGAAGCAGTCTTTTTGTTTGTTTCAGCCATGGTGAGTCTGGAGCGGCATTCAGTAAACGATGGTAGAGGGTCCCGGTTTTGGAGAACGGTGGAGATACTTTCATAAGCGTCAGAGAGACCAGCCAAAAGTTGCGTGACCAAGCGTTGATTGTCGACAGGAGCGCCGACATTGGTTAGTTGGTCCGCGAGATGTTTGGCGTGTTGACAATAAGCGGCCATAGTAGGGAAGGCATCAAGATGAAGGTTAGAAAATTGTTGCTGGAGGTGGATTTGGCGAGCGCTTTTATTGTCATTAAAGTGTTCCTGGATGGCAATCCACGCCTCATAGGCGGTCTGACCCGGAACAATAATAATGTGGAGAAGAGGTTTAGAAATTGTACCATAAATCCATTGCAGTACCAAGGCGTCTAGACGAGCCCAAAGGGCTTCGGCCTCTGCCATGGCAGCAAGGTGTTTGGCTGCATCCTGATCAGAAGACGGACCAGGTGGGGCGGCAGGGGGTACGCGTGGCTGCAGGTGGTCAAAGACCTGGTATGCGCGACAATGGACTTCAAAGAGGGTTGTCCATGTCGAGTAGTGGGAAGATTCGTCTTCAAGGATGAGAGGAATGATGGATTTAATGTTGGTTACAGCCATGGCAGGATGAACTGGAAATTCCATGGCGGTGGAGGGTAGGGAGAAGGGAGAAAACAGAGGTGAAAGTGGGCGGAAGGTGGTGGTTTCCGGCTGAGGAAGCGGCGGCGATAAGGGAAGAAGGAGGAGGAAAGGTAGGATCTTTAGGTATGATACCATAAAGGAGATAGAGATAATTTTCTGGATGATTCTCATATTCACAAATCATAGAATATATAATACATACATTTGCTATCATCTAGGAAAGTAGTTAAGAGGTTTCCTAAGATAATACATTTACCATAAGTACATAATATTTACTATTATTCACTATTAAGAACAATACCATGGAGGCTAAAGCAATTGCTATGGTTGCAACCAGAAAGTGTGCTTTTTTATGCTTGTTGTTTCCGCATGAACCCTCTTGACAAGAACTTTTATCTTCATCACTGCTTTCTTCAATACTAATTATGTAAGTGAACTATGTTAGAACAAGTGAGGTGAATATCTTTCTTTCTTTATTAACACAAGTATCAAACCTCAGCAACAGTGTCCCTTTTTTCTGTTTTGCTAGAAGTTGTGCTGGAAGCGGTTTTGTGAAGTTGTTTTCGATTAAGTTGCTACAACGAAGACCATGCATGATTATTATGCATCTAGTATAAACTTAATTTTTATTTGATACCAATAACCAGGTGACTTACAGAATCTTCAAATTGTCTAGTTGAGCAAGAAACTCCGGCACATCTCCTGTCACGTCATTGTAGGACAAGTCCCTGAAAAAGAAACACCCAAAAATAAATCAGATTGTACACATAAGTTTAATATGTTAAGACTAAGAAGATATACGAAAGTGTTAGCGAATATACATCCCACCATTTCAGCTGATTAGTCAAACCAAGATTATCTCTCTTGTCAAACCATTGATTGTATAGATTAATTACTGTATTATCACCTTCCATATGTATGTATCCCTATGTACTATATATATGTCTAATTATCAATGAGAAAGATAAGCTTTTACAGAAACTTATCCCTATGTACTATATATATGTCTAATTATAAATGAGAAAGATAAGCTTTTACAGAAACTTACATGGTATCAGAGCGCAGTCGCTCAATACCCGAATCGCCTTGTCTCTTTTTCTGACTTCGGTCACTGCACAGTTTCTGATTTCGATCAGACCTATGTATTTTTCGTTTTTTTTTTCCTTTACCAATCCTGTCTTCACCATGGTTGAAACCTCTGCTTCCGCATCTGACAACCCCAAACCCGGGCACCTTCATCCGGTCTACTCTGTGACAAACATACAGCAGAAAGTCCGGATTCTTGATGGTGTTAAGGCCTCGTATACCTCCTGGGTGCGCCTGTTTCAGCTTCATGCTCGGGGCTATCGTGTCATGGACCATATTGACGGTACGCCGCCACCCGCCACAACCGATCCTAAGTACCGGTCCTGGTCTGAGATCGATTCCATCGTTCTCCAATGGATTTCGTGAACCTGACACTGAAATCCCAGCCCTCCTTGGAAACATACCTTCAGAAACTTCGTGAACTGGCTGACCAACTGAATGATCTTGTTGATACCCCGATTATCGATCAACGACTTGTTTTGCAGATGGTTCGCGGGCTGCCCGCAGAGTTCGACACCTTGGGTTCTCTGATTAACAACTCCCTTCCTCCTTGGGAGGAGGCATGTGAGATGTTGCTAAATGATCAGAAAAGAAGGGCGGCTCGCAATGTTTTGGAAGGCTCATCGGTCATAGTTGCTGCTCAATCGAACCTACCGCCGCCTACCACACCTAACCCTCACCCTGCTGCTCCTTCGTCTCGTGATTCTCGGCCGAGGCCTGCCAGGAGCCGTGGTAGTGGTGGCCGTCGGAACTCTACTAGAAATGGAGGACAGGGACAGCAGTTTAGTGGCTCAACAAATAAGACGTATAACTCATCAAATGGACTTTATCCTTACTGGGCTCCACCCCCATATTGGGCCCCTCCCCCTTGCCCTTATCCAATAGTAGCTTCTTCGCCCAACTTTTGGCCCAACCAAAACCCATTTCAGCAGCCTGTTTCACAGTCGATCCCAACAACACAGCAGCCCACTACCGAGCAGTCTTCTCAGGCCCAGGCCCATTTCACAGATCTTGATGCTCTTGACCCGTCTAAATTGCTCAAGCGTTTCAAGCAATTTCCATGGAATCTCCTGATGACGACAACTGGGACATGGACACTGGAGCCACTTCTCACGTCACTCTAGACCAAGGTATACTCTCTACACTTTCCCCTTATTCTCATATAAAGTCAGTACTTGTTGGTAATGGTCAGCGTCTACTAGTTATTGGATCTGGACACACCACCATCAACACACCTAATAAAACCTTTCACCTTAAAAATGTCCTTTACAATCCCAATTTTATTAAAAATCTTATTTCCGTTCGTCAATTTACTATCGACAATAACGTCTCTGTTGAATTTGACCCTTTTGATTTTTCTGTGAAGGACTACAAGGATGGCACGCCGCTGAGTCGCCATGACAGTTCCAGCGGCCTTTACTCCTTCAACCCAGAGGCTCTTGCTAAAGCTTTTGTTTCCGTCTCTTCACCTCAGTCCTGGCATGACCGTCTCGGCCACCCGGGTCGCCATGTTATGGATTTTCTTAGTTCTAATCGTGTTTTGTCATGCAATAAATTAGACTCTACTTTTGTTTGTCATGCTTGCTAGTTATCCAAACATTCGCGTTTACCTTTTGTTGATTCTGTTACTAGTACTTCTATGCCTTTTGCTATTGTTCATTGTGATCTTTGGACCTCCCCGGTTCTTAGCACCGCAGGTTACAAGTATTACATGGTTCTAATTGATGACTTTTCCCAATTCACCTGGGTCTACACATTAAAGTATAAATCTGAAACAATTACCATGTTTACTCATTTTTATGCTTTTGTCCAAACCCAATTAAAACTAAAAATTCAACAATTTCAATGTGACATTGGTGGGGAATTCAACAATCACAACTTTTTAAACTTTGCAAACCAACAAGGCATACAATTTCGTTTCTCATGCCCACACACCTCTCAACAAAACGGTAAATCTGAACGTATGATACGCCGTCTCAAAAATATTATGTTGTCATTACTCGTCCATGCCTCCTTACCTTCCAAATTTTGGGTAGAGCCAATCCACACCGCGTGTTATCTCCATAATATCCTCCCCAACAAAACTCTTCAAAACAACACCCCATGTGCCATCCTTTATCACCGAATTCCATCATATGAACACCTTCGCGTGTTCGGGTGTGCTTGTTACCCCAATGAGACTGCCACTCGCCCTCATAAACTTCACACCCGCTCATCTCTTTGTGTTTTTTTGGATATCCCGCAAATTATAGGGGTTATCGGTGTCTTGAGCTATCATCAGGAAAAGTCATTTTCTCTCGGCATGTAACCTTCGCCAAAACCACTTTTCCTTTGGCCAACTCCACTGATCTTAAACCATCCCCCTCCTTTTACGATGACCCTCCCCCGGTGTTTTCCTTTCAACACCCCCCCACGGCCACCACACCACCCTCCACGGCCAATCTACATCCTCCCCCCGGCTTTCGTGCCACTCCTGCCCACCCACCTGTCACCACCCATGCACCACCCGGTGCCTCTCCTATCACCTACCAGCGACGCCACCGTCCTCAGCCCTATCCGGCCCATGACCCAGCTCCCACAACCGATCCACCCACTTGTGCCCAACCACCCACTGAACCCATCCTCACCCGACAACTGATCCACCACCACCACCACAGCCTTCTCATCCCATGACTACCCGATCCCGTGCGGGCATTACTAAACCTCACGTTCCTTTCAACCTGTCCACTGTCACACCTGAAATCTCCCCTTTACCCAAATCCCACCTTGCTGCCCGTTTAGATCCAAACTGGAACGCGGCTATGGCCGACGAGTACAAAGCTTTATTAGATAATAAGACTTGGGAACTTGTACCGAGACCTTCGTCCGCTCCGGTCATTAGATGTATGTGGTTATTTAAACATAAGTTTCATGCCTCAGGTAAATTGGAATGCTATAAAGCACGCTTGGTCGTGAATGGTAAGAGTCGGACAGTTGGGGTTGATTATGATGAGACGTTTAGTCCAGTAGTCAAACCGACTACAATTCGGACTGTTTTGAGCTTGGCAGTTTCTAGGTCATGGCCAGTTCATCAACTTGATGTCAAAAATGCATTTTTGAACGGTCATCTAAAAGAAACAGTTTATATGCATCAGCCTCCAGGCTTTGTGGATCCGGAAAAACCAGGTTTCGTTTGCAAGTTGAATAAGTCGTTGTATGGGTTAAAACAGGCTCCTAGGGCATGGTTTCAACGGTTCTCTGCCTTCATTACACAGTGCGGGTTCAAGAGCAGTATATGTGACACATCCCTCTTTGTCTATCAGAAAGGACATCATCGGGCATACTTACTGTTGTATGTTGATGACATTATTCTTACAGCATCTGACCCTGCCCTCCTGAACCGCCTGATTAAATCTTTGAAGGCCGAGTTTGCTATGACAGACCTTGGGACTTTGCATCACTTTTTGGGAATAAATGTTGAGAAGAAAGACAGGGGCCTATTTCTGTCCCAATCATCATATGCCTCAGACATTCTTGCTCGGGCAAACATGACCAACTGCAAACCGTGTTGCACTCCAGTTGAGGCAGGTTCCAAGCTCAGTGCTGATTCTACGTCCCCTACAGTTGATGGTACCTTCTATCGCAGCATTGCTGGTGCCCTTCAATACCTGACAATTACTCGTCCGGACATCGCCTACGCAGTACAACAGGTTTGCCTCTTTATGCATGATCCGCGTGAACCTCACCTACAGTTCCTAAAACGTATCCTACACTATATCCGCGGGACACTTGACTTTGGTCTACAGCTCATTCCGTCTCGGTCTACCACTCTTACTGCCTATTCGGACGCCGACTGGGTGATTGTCCAGACTCGCGACGGTCTACTTCGGGATTTTGTGTTTAGTTGGGTGACAATATTATCTCGTGGAGCTCAAAGCGCCAGCCAACCATTGCACGCTCAAGTGCTAAAGCTGAATACAGGGGGGTTGCCAATGCTGTAGCAGAAACTAGTTGGATTCGAAACCTGCTATTGGAGTTAGGCGTACAAGTGACTCAAGCAACAGCTGTCTATTGCGATAACATTTCAGCCGTCTATCTCTCACAGAATCCGGTTCAGCATCAGCGCACTAAACACGTAGAGTTGGACATCCACTTTGTTCATGAGAAAGTTCACATCGGTGATGTTCGCGTTCTTCATGTCCCTGCCGATTTTCAGTATGCTGACATCTTCACCAAAGGCCTCTCCAAGCAATTATTCACCCGTTTTAGGTCCAGTTTGTGCCTTCGGCAGGCTACGGCTCAAACTGCGGGGGCCTGTTAGCGAATATACATCCCACCATTTCAGCTGATTAGTCAAACCAAGATTATCTCTCTTGTCAAACCATTGATTGTATAGATTAATTACTGTATTATTACCTTCCATATGTATGTATCCCTATGTACTATATATATGTCTAATTATCAATGAGAAAGATAAGCTTTTACAGAAACTTACAGAAAGAACTTACAATGACTCTATTATTGTGAGATTAGCCAAGGCATTAACTATCTCTCCACTCAATCCCCTAGAAGACAGGTTCCTGCATCAAGTAAATATCTACTGGTTTTAAATTGCGAACAAACGTGCCCAATAAAAAATCTCTCATAGAAAAAACTACTTGTAGGGTCTAGGGACAGTGTGGGATGCGAGGGCAAAATGTTTCTCCATCCCAGGAGATAAAGAAATTGCTATAAATAATTGATAGCACAATTGGATACTTCAAATATGCCTAATGAAAAATTTGCAAAATACAAGAGTAGTAGCATGTTAAAATAAGAGCACCAGACTCTGCCATTGTTAAAAATACTTAAAAATAAATCTCATTTTTTATGGAGAATTCTGGCATTTTTTTACAACGGCCCATCTTGAGCAGACCTAACCCAACCCCCTTCTTCAAACGGTCTATCCTGACCCAAACTCATCGAGACCTGGCAACTCACCCGACTTCAGCAGCCCGTTATGCCAGGCCTAGTAACATAAAGTGGTTTTAAAATGAAAAACAATATTTATATTAGTCAGTGATGGTGGTGAAATTAAATACATACAAGGATATGATGTTAGCTGCCCCATGACCATTATAGCGGCAGTTAAGACCAACCCAAACAAATTGCTGTGGAAAACAGGGATCTCCTTGCCAGCTGATGTTTGTTAACCCATAAGTTGACTTGGTACTCCAGATTGCAGAAGCTCAAATATTTAACAATGAAGGTAAGAAAACAGATAGGACCGCAATATATTATATAATGTTTAAAGGTGCGGAGAATACTACAATGAAACAAAACATGTTATATATACCATCTTTGTCATCTGTTTGGTTTTGCCAGAGCTGCCTCAACTCAAAAACCTCTAATGCATTTAAGATAGGAGGGAGGGTTGAATTTAAGGTTTTATTTATTATAAGCGTATAGCTTGATGAACCGGAAAAAATTTCACTTCGGATTGTGGTCATGCTAGTTGTCACCGGATATGTTCCAATCGGTTTGCCATTAATTTAAATGTTGACTTCTCTCTTCTGATTGGTTTCTAGTTTTTGAACTTCTGCTAGGTAAATGTAAAGTATATACTCAGCGGTAGTATCCTGTGTATCGGCCGAAAAGACTATGGCACCTGTAGAGTTCGTTGGTGTAATGGCAGTGCTCATGACCTTTGATGGCACGTGTTCCACATTATTAGGCCCTAAATAACTCTATCAGAAGTCTGCACTGCTTTACAGCCATCCAAAGATATTGGAGCCCACCATCTATCATACTTGTCATCATCATACCTGATTCAGTATACAAAAAAAAAAGATATATATAATAATTCAACAGTTATTATAATTTATGAAATTAGTCATAATAAAAATAAATTGCTGACCAAAATTAGTATGACCCAGGTAGGTGGTTAATAATGAAAATGATCTTGTTTGGTATTCATACATGGTGATATCCAAAGGTCTTAGATGCAATGATGTAATGTAAGGTGGTCCCTTGCCTATGTTAACGAGGCAAACATTTATGTATTCTGATGAGGTAGGGTGTATAATTTCATTGTAGGTAGGTTTGCTTGGATTTGAAGCATAAGGTGTAGTCCAAAAACCTCCTCCAATATAAAGATCAAATAGCGGGGCTGGGCCTTTATCGCCGCCATAAAGGAAATCGGCCCTTATCAAATACCTGTTGTTCTTCCCATTCTGTGGTCTGAGAGTGTAACAGTTCCATTCATTTTCAGGAAAGCTTCTATGACTGTGGTACGTACGTTCGAAATAGTTCGAATAGATGGTATCATTCGGCACCTCACTTTCTATGAAGCCCTCGTCTGAAACATAATTTATGCCGTTTTCTGTGTAGTTCGTCTCTGGGTGACTTCCACAATCTAGGCTAATGAAGCCTGCATGCTAACAAAAGGTTATGTTAAAGAAGCACGTTTGAATATTTGACATAGAAAAAAACGGAAAATTAAGGGAAAATCACGAGAATAGCCCTTTGACCGGATGACTTACGATAATAGCCCCATCCCGTCTCATTGGAGAGACTGTTCACGTTTCCTAGCTGAAGACTTGGTTCTCCTTTCTGGTGTTACCTTAAAACCTCAAGGTAGGATCCTAACTGAAGACTTGGTTCCCCTGGTTCCCCTAGTTGGTTCCAAGTCAAATCCTTAAAGGGTATCTATGTTGGCCGTTTGGCCTGGTTGGTTCCATTTCGAAGAGTAACAACACTTATACTATAGTAATTGCATTATTGAAAACCCCACTAACCATTACCTTTGTAATGGTGCTAGGCCCACGATCATTGGAAGTCCCGGAACAAAGATCAAGCCTCGAGAAGAGCCGAACACACCTGATCACTCATCAAGTTTCCGCATTAGAATTCAAAGAATTCCCATTAAAACACAAAATCTTAGTGTATGTTTTAACTGTTAAAATGTAAAAGTTTGTGGGAATCAAATATGTATTTGATCTCAATGGTTTGAGTTTATAATAAATATCAAAGCTTTAATCGGGAATGGTTTAAGTAAGGTCAAAACTCGTAAGATTAGGCGTTAATCGCGTGATTACGGGTTAGAGTCTTACAAGTGGTATCAGAGCCATAGGTTTGAGGGATCCGAGTGTCGGGAAGGATACTTGGACTCAAACTATGCGCTCGAAGTGTGAAGGGTGTTCGGTGCGAGGCTTGATCGAGGAATCCAGTAAGTAATACCTGTAATAACATCCGGTTTGGTCGGAAATTGTTATGGGTAATCAATGGTGATATCATGTAGTCACACGCTATCTCAAAAGCATGGTAAGGAAATGGGTAGGTAGCATGGGGCCTATCCAAAGGTTAATTCGGGCAACAAAATTCTTGTATAACAAGAATTCTAACGTTTCTACTGCATGAGGCATACAAATGCTGAGATGTCATATTAATAATCAATTGTAATTGTAAATGTGACACGGATGAGAACATTTTATTCGATCAAGATAGGATCGAATGATTCACCCAACAAGGTGGTGAAGGGTTCGGGAGCACGACCGATAGCATGCTCACTAAGGACCACGTCAAGTAATGACTCAGACTAACGGATCAATAATGAAAGAGAATACAAAGGGCAAGTATCAATCAGGTACACGCTCTGAATCATTGTAAGTACACTAGTATGCAACTATCACACAAAGAGTGGTAATTGCATACGCAAGCAAGAAGCAAAATGGGAAATGTGAATTGTTCACAATAGTGAACAATCAATGCACAAAGGAAACTTGAACATCGAAACCGAAATAGGGCTAATCATCCCAATCTAACGTTTAAAATCAAAGGATGCTAGAAAGGCGTTGTGATCATACCAATGAGTGTGATCACACAAAGCTTTACAAAACGAAAACACATCGTTTATTCATAATAAATGAAGGTAAAACCTAACATTGAATAAATTATCAATAACTGGTTTTTACCAAAGAAAACAAGGGTCATCGGGGAAAATCCTTACATGGCCAGGTAAGTGTTAAACATATGATACGATGGGTTTCTTATAATTAATGCATATACAATCTATGTAGCAAAGGCTTAGTAAGTGTGAGGCATCGGGGAAAATCCTTCCTTCTTTGAAGGACGTGTTCGGACGTAGTCCACCGTCTAACATGGCAGGGATGAGATCCATGCAAAACCTTGAGCGAGGCACCAGCTGAAATACGTTGGGCTAGCAAAGAGGATGATATATTGAAACATTTTGGACGTAGTCCACTACCTAACACGGAAGGGATGCGATCCATGCAAAACCTTGAGCGAGGCACTGGCTGAAATACGTTGGGCTAGCGAAGAGGACAACATATTGAAACATTTTGGACATAGTCCACTGTCTAACACAACAGGGATGCAATCAATGCAAAACGTTGAGCGAGGCACCAGCTGAAATACGATGGGCTAGAAAAGAGGACAATATTCGATACGAGTTAACAAAGACAGACAACGAGCATGGGCCGTGATAAATTGGTAAGTTATAAATCTTCGGATTAAGTCATAAACAACGTAGTTGGGCCGTGATAAATCAGTGAGAAATTCAAACCCTCGGGTTAAGGATGAAAATATGCAAACTAAGATAACATTGGATTGCATAATCGGTACGATCCAATGCAAATCGTGACAATAGGAGATTAGTCGATACAATCCGTTGTAATGATTAATTGATGCCGAGTATTACAAAAGGAAAAACCGATCTCAACTTATATTGAGATCAGTAAACAAGAAAAGGGGTTTTACAAACTAAGCATTCTAAATATATAAACGATTTGAAATCTGAAAACTCAAAAGTGTTTAAAAGGGTCGGTTGGGGCAATGACCACCAATCGAGTTAGCAAAACGGGAATTTGAGGAAACCCAAGTTCAAATTGCCGGACACAAATTAGATATGTTATGGGTGAGCCCGAGCATAGTAAACCAAATAACTCACTTGATGTGAGGTTAAAAGGCAGGGTGAACCATAATGGATCATACCTTAGAATACGTTACTTGAAACACAGGAGTCTCGCAAACCGGCCGGGTAAAATGTGGGAATCGGTAATGATTTCCACAACAAACATGAAAGGTAAGGGAACCCGATAAATGGCAAATTATTAAAATAGGATTAACCAAATAAAGGAAAACATTAGTGTAACGCAAGGTTTGTTTCTAACACTCTAGCAAACCAAAAAAAAACGAGAGTTGGATCCGGGGATGAATCCAATGGGGTTAGAAAACGGCTATGTTAAAAGCCGGGTTAGTCATGGAAACCAAGACAAGTTACTTCTTAGTAAATGATGCATAGACATGTATGCATATGCATAGGTGCATGATAGAATGGACCCTTAAATCATTACATACTTCGGGATAATAGTACACGGGGATAGTCTATGGTTCTAAGGCGGGTCTATGAAAAATATATGAGTAGCTAGAATACCAATGTAAGGGTATGCATATAGATGTTATGCAAAGAAATGACGTCTAGTTAAACAAAAAAGTAGGGTGACTCAAAGTAATGATACAAAGCTGAGGCCTTCATATAAAAATCAAAAAGCTAGAAGGCCGAGTAAAGGGATAACAACCCTAGGTATATAGTACTAATTGTTAGACTATAAAATGTCAAGGGATTGAGCAGTGCTCAAATTTGATTAGAGACATTAAGGTTCTTTGGTTGTTTGGTGCCCAAAAAATTAATTACATTTGTTGTAAAATTTGGTTCTAAAATAATTTGTTTCACTTACCCTTGTTTGTAATTTTTTTAGCTTAAATGTCTAGGTTGCAGAGCAACTTATGTCGGCGGTTGTGCGGTTTGCTGTTCTGAGAATGGATATGTCATTCTTCATCAGTGATAAGGTGATGCATCAACCAAGTCTGTAAGGAAGTAACAAGAAATGCAGAAGACAAAAACACAGAAAAACACTCTTTTTAAGATGACATTCCTATCTATCTTTGTACGACATGTATCTTTTGTCTTTTGATATTTACACTACATTAACATTACACTAGATTTACATGACATACCGATGCTTTGTTTTGTCTAGCGAAGTAGCAGCACATTAGTTTTTGACTATTCTTATAAACATTTGGAACATGCTTCATATTGAACTTATAATATTATGATTTCTACATTATGTTTTTTTATATGGTGAATAAATAACAATTTCAATATGTATATTTAATTAGAAATAATTTTATGAACGATTTGTGCTACAAAAGTCTACTTTATATTGTGGTAAAAACTAAAGTGCCACTAAAAGTAGTATGAATATATGTAACTAGGATAAGTTTTACTTACACAAAATTTGTGTCACCAAAACCCTAAAACTTTGCAGCAGCATATTGAAAAAGTGCCACTAAAAGGCTTTAGTGCTACACTCTTTTAGTGACACTTTTTTTTGTGTGCCGTCCATTCTTATGTGGGCTTTTAGTGGCACTTTTATAGCCTTTTGTGACATTTTATGAGTGCCACTACATGGCAATTTTTTTGTAGGGGTTTGAGTTTATAATAAATATCAAAGTTTAAATCGGGAGTGGTTTAAGTAAGGTGAAAACTCGTAAGATTAGGTGTTAATCGTGTGATTACGGGTTAGGGTCTTACATTATACCCTCCACAAGTCGGGCCAGGCCCAAGGGGCGACTAGCAGCATCGACAGGCGACTATGAATCATAGTCGCCTCAAAAGCATAGGACTATGACCATAGTCGCCCAAAAGACACACGACGCTAGTCGTGTAAACCAATCATAGTGGTCCAAAACATCCCCCAACGCTATAAAAACATACAAATTACATATAAACGACCATAAAACAACATAAAAACACCTATACTAGGCTAGGGACATCTAGAATACATGTACTAACAATGGGGAACCAGAAAAGAGGGATGAGGCTAGTGAATTTGAAAATTGGGCTTGCTTTGCTTTTTTATAACAAACAAAAGGATCAAACCTTCTATGTGTTTCAGTTTTATGTGTATTTTTTGTTTGCAATTTTTTTATTAATTTGTGTGTTTGATGAATATATGTTTGTGTAGATTGCAATAATCATGGGATTTCGCCAAGGAATTCATACTATGTAATGTAAGGGGAAATAATCAAGAGAAAATTGTATTTAAATGAGAAAGTCAATAAACTCTTATGGATCAATCAATAGTTTTAATTAATTTTAAATGAGAAAACCAAACCATAAATGTAAAACTTTGATATACCTTGAACTTGAAAAAACAATTAAATTTTGCATGAACATTTAATAGTCAAGAGCTTCAAGACTTCACTATCTTGGGTTTAGATCGCTTACACAATCCATGTTACAGGACACTAATCTGCTTTTACGATCTTTTTCTACTTGCAAACAATGCCTCAGATCAATCACCACGTCTTTCATGGTTGGCCTTTTGATGGATGAGGGGAAAACACAGGCCATTGCAGTTTCTACTACCTTCCTGATTGTATTGATGTCAAAATTGCCCTCTAATTTAGAATCGGTTATAGTTTCAACATTTCCATTTTCAATTGGTGACTTACACCAATTAACAATATTTTCACCATTTATTATTTCTTTTCGGCCTGTAATCAACTCTAGTAGTACCACTCCGAAGCTGTACACGTCACTTTTCTCCGTCAACTTACGAGTTGAGTAATACCTGCATTTTATGTTTCAACCACAAATTGTAAGCTTAGATTACCAACTTTCTCAATGTAAAGTGAATATAATTATATGAGTGAATTACAATGGAGGGAACCTCAATATATACAAAGGAATTAAAAAAAACTAGGAAAGCCTATTATTGCATTAAAAATGTTGAAGAGAAAAACTCACTCCGGGTCAAGGTACCCAAAAGTGCCTACAACTCGTTCTGTAGATACATGAGTGGCATCTTTAGTAGGAAAAGATTTGGACAACCCAAAATCAGCCAATTTTGCCTGCAAGCTTTCATTCAACAATATGTTTGAAGACTTGACATCTCTATGGACTATGGGTGGCGTGCAACCATGATGCATGTATGCTAGCCCTATGATATAGATCCGTGCATATATATTAAAGCAACTTATGCTTAAAAAACCCAATCTGGTATGAAGTAACCTATTTAATTACTAACCTTCCGCTGCATCACATCCAATTTGTAGCCTTCTTTCCCAGCTCAAGAGATTCGGATGTCCATCTGATCAATCAAATGAAATGTGAAGCAATTAGGTGAAGACATGGTACATTGAAATATTGACGAGATGACAGGTGAATAGGTGATAATTTAAAAGTGGTAAACGTATACTACACTAACAGCCATTTACCATATAGATGCTTTTCTAAGTTCCCATTAGCCATGAATTCATATATGATAGCCTTGTGCTTGCCGTCATTGCAGTACCCAATGAGTGAAGTTATGTTTGTATGATGAATTAGCATCAGAAGCTTGACCTGTAAACGACAATTTCATAGTCATCCATGTTATTTAAAGTTGTAGTAGCTTTGTTTTTATTATTCCAGTTAGTCTGAAAACTTCACTGTAATCTGTGATAGCTTTTGCTTTATATGCTCTAAATAAAAGATTACATATTCAATTCTACTGACTTTGTGTTCTTATTTTCTGTTTTAGTTCTCTGTTCATACCTGAGTAATACCAATATTTGGTATTGCTGCCTAGGGCTCGTACCGGGGAAGCCTCCACCGACAGCGGGTGTGTCGGTCGGTGGAGGTGGAGGGCAGGCTTGAAGGAAGATGGTTTGGGACAACAGGGGCGGTTTCGGAGTTGTTTTATAGCAGAAATGGAGACTATTAAAGTGTTTTGGTTCAATCGTTGTCGTCGTGGAGTGTTGTATGAGGCATAGAGGGTGACCGGTGATGAACATCGGTGTTCCGTGGCTGCTAGTGTTGATCAAAAGAAGATGATTCAGGTTGTTTGGTTGTAGTTGCTGGTTTGCGCAATTAGTCTACAACCAGTGAGAACGAGTTCCTTGATCGGCTTGGTTCGTTCTAAAAGGATATCTACGTAGGTGTGTGACAAACGGACAGAAATGATTCGTCAAAGCGGAGGGCTTTGGATTCGCTTCATTAAGCAGTTGAAAGAAAACGGTAAAAGCAATTGGCTTTGTTTTATTTGTCTGTGGAGTGGCCTCTTTTAACAATTGTGATCTGAAAAAGGTACGGGTTGTCAAAACAACACGGTGTGAAGATTATGGCATTGGTGTTCAAATCGGGTGGGTTTGGATTTGGCCAGAGGAGGTCGTCTTCTTGTATTTCCTTTGATTTTTTTTTTAACTCAGTTATCACTGCGCGCTAAACAACCCACTTCGAATCACTCGAACAATTTCTTCATGATTAGAATACTAGATTTTTATTTTTTTCCTATATAGATACTGAAATCAAATTCTAAATGGAATAGACGAACTTGATTTTCTATTTCTTGATTCACGTATAGACCACTGATTGTTTTAAAATTATTCAATCAGTTTGTGTTTAACAATTATGTCGGTTTCTCTAAAAAGGACACTGCCCTCAAAAACCACAAAAAAAAACTCTGTCAAATTGCACAATGTCTTGGAGAAAATTTATGTTTGACCCCGCGCCAGAAAGCTATCGTTTTTTTGCTTATAGAGGCCTCACGCCCCAAATTTCTTAACGGTTATCCCTATTGAAGGTCTGGGTCAACGGATGTTAGCAGTGGAGTACCATGGCAATCCTTAAATACTGCTTGATGATCCCCATGTTCCCGGATGACAATACTTATCCGGTCTACCGTAAAGCATGCCTGGATAAATATGGGAAGCATGCACTCCACTGCAGAGAGTTTTTGGGGAGTAAATACCACCATGATTTTGTTCAAGGTGCGTTCATGGATATTCTTAGATGAGCAGGGATCTCGGCAAAGAAAGAGGCGCCAGTTAATTTTCTTAGAGACCCAGCGGAAGGGAGGTCCACTACGTCCGACCGATTTGCTAGTGTTTGGTTAGGAAGGCAGGAAACCTGCATGTCTGAATCTTACAGGTGTGTCTCCTTTAGCTAGGATCCGAGATAGTGGGTTCGTGGCCGGGCAAGCGTTCTGAGAGCAGAGTCGAATAAGGTGGCAAAGCACGCTAAAGCATGCAAGGATAATCAACATACCTTGGTCCCCCTGGCTTTTGACACTTTTGGCTCATTGGCGCCGGAGGTGATTCGGTTTCTGGCAAAGATTCAGCGGGTGGTCCACAAAAACTTTTAGACTCCCCAAGGGCGAGGATTTATTTTCAATAGATAAAGGCTCTCTATTCCGAATAGGGTGGTGACGCAGCCTATTGACAGTCTACCTGCTATCCTATGTGATTTGCCTTTTTTTTATCAATGAAACTCAAATTTAGGAGGTTCTTTCCTTTAACAAAAAGTTATGGATGTATTTGATTCTTTCAATCATTTCGTAGGATATTGCTTTAGCATCATATCAAAAATTATTTTGTTAGTAGCTTGGGCTGTGGTTCTTTCCTAAAAGATAGCTTTATTTGTAAATTACCTCGGCTTGAAATTCCTTGTAACCTTGAGATGATGATTCAGAAAGCATTTTCACAGCAACTTGTTTATCCTCATAAAATCCATGGAACACCCCTCCAAAACCTCCTCTTCCAATTTCTTTATGGAAGTTGTTAGTAATACCCACAACCTCAGAATACGTAAACTGTTGTTTTCTGGGTATAAAACTCTCATCCCTTTTGATCAATTCCGAAGTCGTTAATTGTAGATTTAATATCTCCTCCCTTTTGATCAAAGCTGCATTCGTTAATTCAAATTTTTGTAAGTACATGTTTCCATTTAAGACTAGAAGTTATAAATCATTTACGTAATATATGATTACAATGTTAAGAATACTGTAACCTTTTTTTCTCCGTTTAACTAGCCATATGATGACAGGTGACAACAATACCACGACGGCTAAAGCAATTGCTATGGTGGCAACCAGAAAGCGTGCTTTTTTATGCTTATTGTTTCCGCATGAACCCTCTTGACAAGAACTTTTATCTTCATCACTGCTTTCTTCAATACTAATTATGTAAGTTAACTATGTTAGAACAAGTGAGGTGAATGTTGATTTAATTTTTCTTTCTTTATTAACACAAGTATCAAACCTCAGCAACAGTGTCCCTTTTTTCTGTTTTGCTAGAAGTTGTGCTGGAAGTGGTTTTGTGAAGTTGTTTCCAATTAAGTTGCTACAAGGAAGAGCATGCATGATTATTATGCATCTAGTATAAACTTAATTTCTATTTGATACCAATAATCAGGTGACTTACAGAATCTTCAAATTGTCTAGTTGAGCAAGAAACTCCGGCACATCTCCTGTCAAGTTATTGTAGGACAAGTCCCTGAAAAAGAAACACCCAAAAATAAATCAGATTGTACACATAAGTTCAGTTCTCTCTATTAAATCTCAACAATATTGGTGGAATAAAGGGATTATATCTATGGTTTAGATGCTCCACATAAATGGGAAATGGTCAAGTTTGACCATGTTTGTGGATGTGAACGTTGGGTAGAACTGAACTCTTTAGTTCGGTGGAGATTTGGGATGGACAGGAGCCTTCCTTTGAACGCATAGCTTGGCTTAAGGTTTCAGGAATCCCTTTGAGTGTTCTAAGTGACCATACGTTAGAAAAAATTGGAGGGTTCTTCGGGTTGGTAGTAAAAAAGCCGGTTGTGGAGATTGTTGACATAGACTCATCCTTTCAGTATATTGGAGTCATGGTCGGTCATGGTGTTCGAATTCAGGAAGTGCTATTCTTGAAATGGCGGGGGAAATCCTTTAAGGTTTGGATTCAGGAAGATGAAAACGATTGGATTACGGAGTTCATCGACGAAGTTGGCGAAGTTGACAGTGAGATGGAAGTAGAGGAGCCGGTTGAAGATACGGCCGCTGTGTCGGAGTCAACGTCGGCGAATACGGCATTAAATGAAAAGGAATGTTTTTTGGAAACTGATAAAGGCAATAATAAGTTTCCAAACAATGTGGAGGTGTCTTCGGCGGGTCCTTCGGAGTCACAGCTGGAGGATTCAAATATTAAAGTTAATGAAGATGGTTTTGATAGTCAAAGGGTCCCATTGAAAATTTTGAAAAGAAAAAAGCCAAAAAAGAAAAGTATGGATTTGGGCTGTTTCTCTGGCGGTCACTATTCCAGTAGCAATGATCGGCCCACTAAGGGGCCCAAGACTGGAGTTTTGTCAGGAGACGACCCATTTAACTTGGATCCAATAATTTTGGGGCTGGATCACAATGTCGTTAAAACTAGAGGAATGGACCCAGTCCAGGTTACGAACTCCTTCCAGGCCTTGGTCGATGAGAGTGGTGATTCAGATGAAGAGACTGATCAGGAAATTGTTATGGAGGCTGTTGAAAAGGAGGCTCCCTTGGATGATAATAGCCTTGATCGTGAGAAGGAAAAAGAAGCTACCATGGATTTCGGCCATAGACTTGGTGTTCAGCTAGCGGGTTTCGAAGAATTAGTCTCGGTTACCATTGAAGGAGAAGGATTTCAATCAGGTAAGCGATGAATTTTATGACTTTGAATGTTAGAGGGATAGGGGCGGCTGGGAAGGCCTCTTGGGTTAAAGGTTTGGTGTCAAAGTTCAAAGTCGATTTTCTAGGGCTCCAAGAGTCATTGTTAACTGATTCAGTGAGTTTTGATTATTCTTTATTTTGGGGTAATATGAGTATGGATGTAGATGCGGTTGGGGCGTCGGGGAGATCAGGGGGTATTATTAACTGTTGGAACCCAAGGAAGTTTAAAAAGTTTCACTCTATCAAAGACCAGAATTTTTTGCTGACATCCGGGAACCTGGTCGAAGATGGGTCCGTTATTCATGTTGTAAATGTGTATGCCCCGCAGAAAGTGGGGGAAAAGCGTGCTCTGTGGGAGCGCCTTCTGATGTTGATGCAGGGTATGGTGGGGATGTGGATTTTCTTGGGAGATTTCAATTCGGTTAGATGGGATATTGAGAGGAAGAACTCGAAGTTCAATAATAGGGTGGCACGCGATTTTAATAATTTTATTGATGATGCGAACTTACAAGAATTCACTATGCAGGGTGGTAGATTCACTTTTTTGACAGGTACGGGCAACGACGCGAAGATGAGTAAAATAGATCGGATGCTGGTTTGTCAAGATTTTTTTAATAGATGGAGTGGGGCTTGTCTTCGGGCGCTCCCAAGGGAGTTGTCTGATCATTGTCCAGTATTGTTGACTATTGTTGATAGTAACTATGGTGCTAAGCCGTTCAAGTGGTTTAACTCATGGTTAGATAGGGATGGCTGTGAGGAAGTGGTGCGTGAAGCTCTAAGAAACGCTGCTGTTACTGGGCCAGCAGATGTGGTTGTTTTCAAAAAGCTTTCAGCGGTTAAAATGGCTCTAAAAACCTGGTGGAAAATGATCTCAAAAAAGGAAGAAGAGGTTATGGAGTTGCTTAAAGATGATGTTCGTCGCTTGGAATTAATCATGGAAGAACGAGACCTTGAGGAGGATGAAGTATGGGTATGGGAGGAGAGTAAGAAGGAGATGGATAGATTGGCGTTGTTGAAAAATAAAGATTTAAAACAGAAGTCAAGGGTTAACTGGGCGTCCCTGGGAGACGAAAATTATGCATTCTTCCACAGGTGTATTAATGGGAGGAAAGCGGCGAATAATATTGCGGGCGTTGTAGTGAACGGGGAATGGATTGCTAAACCTTCGATAGTGAAAAGAGAAGTTCTTCGCTTTTATAGAAATCTTTTCGAAGAAGCTAACACTAGTAGACCGGTTTTCTTTTGTGATAATCTTAAAGAGGTTCCTATGGAGAAGAAAGGTGAGTTGATTGCGCCTTTTTGCAAGGAAGAAGTCAAGGAAGCTGTTTTTGATTGCGGGTCTGATAAAGCGCCCGGTCCAGACGGATTTAACTTTCATTTTATAAAACACTTGTGGGCGGAGCTGGAGGAAGATTTCATGAGAGTTTTTGAAGAGTTTTATGATACGGGGGTAATTAATAAGGAGTGTAGTTTGTCGTTTATCACTCTTGTTGCAAAGAATCAGAATCCAATGGGGTTAAAAGATTATCGCCCCATTAACCTTGTGGGAGTGATTAACAAGGTTATCTCGAAAGTGGTGGCGGCCAGGATTAAAAAGGTAATGGGGGATGTTATCTCAGAGTCGCAATCTGCTTTTCTCAAAGAGAGGTTCATTTTGGATGGGCCTCTAGTTCTTAATGAACTGATCGGATGGATAAAGAAATGCGGGAAACAGGCGTTCTTCTTGAAGATTGATTTTGAAAAGGCGTACGATAACGTGAACTGGGATTTTCTTTTGTCCATTATGGAACAAATGGGATTTCCTCCTAGATGGTGCCTATGGACTAGAGGTATTGTTAGTTCTGCCAGGTCAGCGGTCTTGGTCAACGGGTCTCCCACGTTTGAGTTTAGTTGCCAAAAAGGGCTCAGACAAGGCGACCCGTTATCCCCTTTTCTATTTCTGATTGTTATGGAAGCATTGGCGAACATGATTTCGAAAGCGGGTCATTTGGGGGATGTAGAGGGGATCAAAGTTACTGGGGAGGGGCCGATTATATCTCACATGCTGTACGCCGATGATGCCTTGCTTATGGGTACTTGGTCTTCTACCAATATTATCATGATGAATCGACTTTTACGTATTTTTCATATGTGTTCGGGTATGAAGATCAATGTCCATAAATCTCATTTATTTGGGTTGGGAGTGACCTCGGTGGAGGTAGAAGGCATGGCAGAAGTTTTGGGTTGTCAAGTTGGAGAGTTCCCGTTCAAGTATCTTGGTGTAAAAATTGGTGCGAATATGAATAGGTCGTCTCATTGGGCTCCCGTTCTGGAGTCTGTGAGTAACAGACTGCAATCGTGGAAAGCGAAAATATTATCCATTGGCGGGCGGTTGACTTTGATTAGATCGGTCCTCGCTAGTCTTCCAGTGTATTATTTGTCTCTGTTTAAAGCTCCAAAGGCGGTGATTGACGAGATTGAAAAGATGATGAGAAAATTTTTGTGGGTAGGGGGTAAAGAAGGTAAAGGGATTCATTGGGTTGCCTGGGATATTGTTACTAGCCCAAAGAAGGTAGGAGGGCTAGGTATTTCAAAGTTGTCCGATGTGAATTTGGCGCTCTTGATCAAATGGGCGTGGAGGTTTAAGACGAACTTTGGAGGGCTTTGGAGAAAGGTGATTTTGAGCTTACATGGGGGTCGGAATAAATGGGATTTTCTACCTATTAAAAATGCTCTGCCGGGTACATGGAAGGCCATTGTTAGCCTGTTGACCAGGGTTCGTATAAATGGGTCTCATATCAGCAGCTTATTATCGTGTCAACTCGGGAACGGTGATAGCATTTCTTTTTGGAAGGACGTCTGGTATGGGGATAGAGCATTGTATAATAGATGGCCTAACCTGTTTGCGCTTAACAAAGACAGAAACGGGCCAGTTAGCAGTTTCATTAAATTTGATGGGAACGCTAATCAAGCATCGGACAGCTGGGTTCTGGCTGCTCAGTCGGTAGAAGGTATCTCGGAAGTTCAGGATGTGATGTATTTGCTGGCCCAGGTGCAGCTCAAGCAGATTAAAGATCGATGGACGTGGGACAATAATCCGAACTGGACGTTTTCAGTGGCTGCTGTTAAAGCGACAATTAATAAGAACATAGTCGGACAGCCTCGGTGTTATGTTTGGGTCAAATGGGTCCCTGTAAAGGTAAATGTCTTGGCTTGGAGGAGGTTTCTCATGTGCTCTTTGACTGTGGTTTTGCGACGGGAGTGTGGAGACAAATTTGGTCCTGGTGCCACCTTGATCCAGCGAGCTTCACTTCTGTTGAGGAGGTTCTGCTCTGTTCGGCTTCTGTCAGTTTCAAGAGTAAGCAGATTGTTCGAGGGATCCTGGTAGTGACGTGTTGGGCGATTTGGAAGGAACGTAATAAGGTTGTTTTTCACAGTGCTGAGCCGAAGATGGTTGATACGGTGTCGTTGGTTAAGTCGATGTCGTTTATTTGGTTAAAGTATAGATCCAAGTGTAGTAGGATTGTTTGGCATGAGTGGGTCAAATACCCATTGTATATGTTGTAAATGGTGGCTTTGAGTGGTCTTTGATTTGAAGGCCCCTCTGTTTTTGTATGAAATTTATGTTCAAAAAAAAATCAACTTGAAGACTAAAGTTGAAGGACTAAACAAGTAAAATACTAATAATTAATTTTGTTTAATTATTATTTGAATTATCTATTAGTGTTAGTATTAGGTTTGAATTATGATTCCTAATTTTTAGATTATTATGTTTAGTATTAGAGTTCTAATAGGATTAGAATAGCTAGTCTATATAAACCCCTTAGTTGTTATGTTTTATTCAATTCAAGTTAATAAAAAGAGTCGATCAAAAGTTTTGATCAGCATCGTAAGTCTCTTTGCTCGTTTCCAAGTTTAACAAGTGGTATCAGAGCCACGGTTTTGAGAGTCGCGTACCGAGTCGCGGGAGCAGCCCCTTACGGGGCTGCAACGGTGGTGAAACCGGCAGCGGTGAGAGTCGATTTTCAAGAAGATCAGAAGAAGGAGAAACCGATCAAGCCGGGAAACTTAGAAACCTTGATCGAAGACAAGAAATCTGATCGCGAAAAGAATCCGAGATCTCAACCACACGAAGGAAAAGTCAGCAGTAGAAAACCGATTGAAGGATAGCTAGAAACCCGATCGAAGAGAGTTGCGGCGGTGAACGGTGGTGGTTGAAGATGTTGATATCGAGTAATTTCGGAACAAAGCAGTCAACTTAGTTTTTGTGATCGTTTATTGCAGTTCGAAGACAAGAATCCGATCTTGTCTCGGTAACCCTAGCTCACGTCTGAAAAGAAGAACCGATCAGAAGATTATAGAAACCTGATCGACAGCGGATATGCGAGAAGGTTGTACAGTCTTTAATTGCATGATGAGACGGAAACCGTTTGATATGTTCGAGTTCGAAGGCTGTTAGCTGCAAATTAGCATGGAAGTTTTCAAAATTAATTGGTTTGGCTATCGATTGCGTGGTGGTGCATCTCAAATTAAAGTCTACGTGGACGAATAAGATTGGACAGTTCGCAAGGTGGAAATTAAGTCAAACTTGGAAGTAGGTGATATAATTTCTTTTATAAATAACTGTTAGTAAATGGTTGATGATCAAAATAGTCCCAAGAAGCACTGGTGTTATGCTACCAAAACCGTGCATAAGCGAAGTACATTTAGGAACAGTTTCAGAACCGCTATATGGCGTATGGGACAGCAGCAAAGAAGGATGTTGAAATTGGTTACTCTTCTCTAGATTAAAAGTTCTCTTGATTAAGGCTCTCTTGGTTATTCAGATCGGCTAGTGATTAGCGTTGAAGGTTTCAATGATAAGGTGTCATCACCATGTGTCGGGATGGTTTAAATCTCCGTGTGTCGGGGTAGTTTAGTCGAGTGACCAAAAGAAGAAGACTCGTTCAAAGGCAGTGGTAAAAAGATCTAGACGAGATCTTGGTGAACCCTTTGATGTAATTTGGTTGAAGGCAGTTGATAAGTTATCCCTTCTTCAAGTTAATCGAGTTTCGTTATTGGTCGAGTTTAAGACAGTGCAGACTATGGACTTGAGTTCAAGAGGGAGCAAACAAGCAAGAAAGCTAAATGTATTACCGATAGTAAAGATGCTTGAGTTGTGTTTAAGTATTGGAATGAGTGAAGTCGGTGTTGAGAGGGAGTGTGAAAGATCCAACACCAACCCGGTATGAAAATTTTAGTTGAAAGAGGTTTATAGTTGATATCGAGAGGGAGTGTTAAAGTTGTGGCGATATCAACTTGAAGGCTAAAGTTGAAGGACTAAACGAGTAAAATACTAATAATTAAGTTTGTTTAATTATTATTTGAATTATCTATTAGTGTTAGTATTAGGTTTGAATTATGATTCCTAATGTTTAGATAATTATGTTTAGTATTAGAGTTCTAATAGGATTAGAATAGCTAGTCTATATAAACCCCTTGGTTGTTATGTTTTATTCAATTCAAGTTAATAAAAAGAGTCGATCAAAAGTTTTGATCAGAATCGTAAGTCTCTTTGCTCGTTCCAAATACAAATGAAGGGGTATGGGGCTATTTATAGGTGGTGAAGGGGTGTGATACCCATTGGTGAACCGACATGTTGGTTCAGTAATAACCACCATAACCGCCACAACTATATATTATACAACAATAATACATTCTAAATAATCTAACTTAGGATAATCAAATATTATTTCCAACATTCTCCCCCCTAATTTTGATTTATCCTTTCTTGCTCCATAGTAGTAGGGTTGATCTCTTCTTCATGCATGCGAATGGAGTCTTTCTTGTTCTTTGCTTTCTTCTTGCTTCATAGTAGCCATAACTTTCTTCGTCATTGTTGTTGACATCTTATTAAATTTCACTTGCAATGTTGTCAACCGATGCTATTGCTTCTTTCCCAATTTCTTTCTTGCTTGTTATCTGCTTTAACTTTGCTAAGTTCCTTGCTGCTTTGAAGCAAAGGTCTTCTTTCTTGATTTGCCACACAGGTCGAATTTGCCACGAAGGTCTAACTTGCCACGAAGGTCTAACTTGCCACAAAGGTCTAACATATATTTGCTTTCTCTCTCTCTACAACCTCCTTTATCTTCTTCCTTTCACCCACTGTCTTCCTCTCCGATATAATATGACATGATCGTCGTCTTTCTTTTTCGAAACCACCACTGTCACAGGTATCTGGTGTCATGCTGGAATCGAATGGCAGGTATTGATCTTCTCTCATAGTCTTTCTCTCTGTCTCTCTCTATACTCTGTATTTGCTAGGTATGTGTGTGTATTTGTGTATGATGAGCATCGGTGAGGTTGGCATTACAGGGTGGTGGCGTTGTTCCCGAGGCGGACCCTTCCTGCTAAACCCTAGCCGCCACTGTCTGCATTTGTTTTTCGGGTGTTAGAAGATGGTGGTCGTGGGTTGGCCTGTAATTGAAAGGATGGAGGCCCCTTTCCTGCTAAACCCTAGCCGCCACCATCTACATTTGTTTTTCGGCTGTTAGATAATGGTGGTCGTGGGTTGGCATGTAATTGAAGGGATGGAGGTCTTGGGCCTTTGTTGCTAATTTTTAATAGTGGTGGCATAATTTTGATGGCATGCATTGATTTTCAGTTTTAGTTTTTCATGAGGTTAAAACATAGTTTGCTATTTGTGGTTGAATGGTTTTTTATGTGTGTGTAGTTTTCTAAAGTTGTTGCTGATCTTAAAGCAATATGATTGATAGTTTAGTCTTTGAATATTTTTGTGTCAATGACTTTACTATTATTCTGTGTTGTATTGTTTATTTTATACAATTTTTTTATGAAGTGGTCAAGGTTTAGGTTGTGATGTGTGTATAAGCCTATCAAGGCCAGGTCTATGTGTGAAAAGACAACCCAAATTGTCTTTTATTGCCAACCCAATTGTATATAATATGAAATAAAGCTGTGTAAATAAAAACACTCCAACCGGCCTTGAACCCATGACCTCATGTAAGAGGGATACACATCAAACCAGTCCACCACTAAGCCAACTTTAGTTTTCATATGAAACCAATTATATTTAATATGAAATTAAACTGTAAAAAAAATATACAAAAATGCCACTACCCCTCTCAACCAATGAGAAGGGGCAGACACATTAATGTTGTAAATAAATGCATTGAAACAGTCTTGAACCTATGATCTCATGTTGGTTTTGAAATGAAACTAATTATATTTATTATTAAATAAAGATGTAAAAAACAAAAAAAATATATATAAAAAAAATTGTCACCGCCGCTCTCAACCAATGGGAGAGGAGCTGGCAGCACTATTCACCCATTTCATGATTAATACATAGTATAATTGTCAAGGATTGAACACTAATTCTAAAGTATATAATTGTCAAGTATTAAACCTCAGATCTCCCCTTTAAAAGCCATATGCGTTTACCAAGTGAGCAAGCCCCACATTACCGTTTGATGAACATATAATTGTGTAGATTGCAATGATCAACGGATTTCACCAAGGAATTTAAACCATGAGAAAGTCAAAATACTCTTATGGATCAATTAATTTTAAATGACAAAAACAAACCACAATATCTTGAACTTGGATATACCTTGAACGTGAAAAAAGTTAAAAAAAAAAAAACAAAAAAAAACTAAATTATGCATAAGCATTTGAAACTCCACAGCTTCAAGACTTCACTATCGTGGGGTTGGACCGCTTACGCTATCCATGTTACAAGACACTAATTTGCTCTTCCGTTCTCTTTCTGCTCGCAAACAATTTTTGAGATCCACCACCACGTTGTCAAGGGTTGGTCTTTCGATGGATGAGGAGGAAACACAGGCCATTGCCATTTCTACTACCTTCCTGACTGTATTGATGTCAAAACCCCCCACTATTCTAGAATCAATGATAGTTTCGACATTTCCATTTTCAATTGGTGACTTAACCCAATTAACTATATGTTCACCATATAATGTTGCTTTTCGGCCTGTAATCAACTCCAGCAGTACCACCCCGAAGCTATACACGTCACTTTTCTCTGTCAACCTGCGAGTTGAGTAATACCTGCATTTTATGTTTCAACCATAAATTGGTAGCTTATATTACCAGCTTTTTCAATGTAAAGTGAATAGAATTATATGAGTGAATTACAATGGAGGAAACCTGATACAAACCCGGGGTGAATTTCGTTCAAATACCGGTTAAACCTCGACTGGGCACGAGGTGCCCAGTCTCCCTCTACCTACGATAGTTTCTACTTAGTGGGGAGTTATTGTCAGCCTTCGATAACAACTTATTTTGATTAGGAATTACTTGTAATCAGAGATCATCCCCATCTAGAATTGGGTCACTACTGCATTGTTCTTTTGTCAATTCAATCATCTGACTTTAGGTCTTAACAGCGCCTCAATGAATACACAGAAAAAAACAGTATGAAATCCTATTATTACATTAAAATTGTTGATGAGAAAAACTCACTCAGGGTCAAGGTACCCAAAAGTGCCGGCAACATTTGTTGATGATACATGGCTGGCATCTTCAGTAGGAAAAGCTCTTGACAGCCCAAAATCTGACAGTTTTGCCTTGTAACCTTCATTCAACAATATGTTTGAAGGCTTTACATCTCTATGGACTATTGGTGGCGTGCAACCATGATGCATGTACGCTAGCCCTGTGATATAGATCCATGCATGTTAATGCAGCTTAATAGGTTATGCTTAAAAACCAATCAGCACAATCTAGTATGAAGTAACCTGGTGAATTACTAACCTTCTGCCGCATCACATCCAATTTGTAACCTTCTTTCCCAGCTCAAAACATTTGGATGTCCATCTGATCATTCAAATGAAATGTAAAACAATCAACTCACCACATAGGACATTAGAATCTTGACAAGAGGACTGGTTATGCTTCTAAACCAGTAGATGTGTACTTAACTATCAGTCAATTACCATATAGATGCTTTTCTAAGTTTCCATTAGCCATGAATTCATATATGATTGCCTTGTGCTCACCGTCGTTGCAGTATCCAATGAGTGAAGTTATGTTTCTATGAATTAGCATCAGAAGCTTGACCTGTAGACGAAAATTTCACAGCCTTCCATGTTATGACTCATCTTCTTAATTTTTAAGTTTGAACAGGTCTGTATGTTGCGAAAGAATTTATTGAAATTATTAATCCTTTTTAAGCCTGCATTGTGTTACGATCGGAGAACACACACACGCACACAAACACGAGATTTTACGTGGTTCGGTCTAAACTGACCTACGTCCACGGGGGCAACTGGGGTATTCTTATTATTGAGTGATAATAGCAATATTTTGTATCTTTAGTAAATTGCTCAATTATAGGAAAGTTTGTTGTATTTCCTTAGTTAGTGATAGTATTTGTAATTATATATTGATCCTTTTACGTGGTTCGGTCTAAACTGACCTACATCCACCGGCCCAACATCTGGCCCAAACCCTTCGGCTCCACCAGCCTTCCCTCTCCAGCCCACTACCCCTTCCTGTCCGGCCCACTCTTCCCAAGCCCATACCAACCCGTCCCCTCCTCCTACGGCCCACTTCCCACACACACCGTCTCCCACACATCAGCCCACCACGAGCACTACTCCTCCCCACTCGCAACCACCGACTCGTACCATGCGCACTCGCGCCATGGACGGGATTTCCAAACCCAAGCAACTCTTCAACCTCCACACCACCGCAATCGCCCTATTCCCAAGTCCCCACAGGTTGCCTTGGCCTTACCCGAATGGCTCACTGCCATGACCAATGAGTTTAGTGCACTTATTAAAAATGAGACTTGGGAGTTAGTTCCTCGTCAACCAGATATGAATATTATACGGTGTATGTGGCTTTTCAAACATAAGTTTCATTCCGATGGTAGCTTGGAAAGATATAAGGCTCGTCTGGTTTGTGATGGTCGCAGCCAACAGGTAGGCATAGATTATGGCGACACTTTCAGTCCGGTTGTTAAACCGGCAACGATTCGTCTCATTCTCACATTGGCTCTCTCACGATCTTCGGCCATCAACCAATTAGACGTTACTAATGCCTTCTTACATGGTAATTTGGAGGAAACAGTTTATATGCATCAGCCCATGGGGTTTCGGGACTCACGATTTCCGGGTCATGTTTGCAGACTAAAGAAATCTCTATATGGCTTAAAGCAGGCTCCATGTGGTTTACTGACTTTGTCTTACTGCAGGGATTCACACAAAGCAAATCTGACAACTCTTTGTTCATTTATCATCATGTTCCGGACACTGCCTACCTTCTTCTCTATGTGGATGACATCATTCTCACCACATTGTCTGACGCACTTCACGACCGTATTATGCGCTCCTTATCTGGAGAATTTGCCATGAAAGATTTGGGTCCCTTATCTCATTTTCTGGGTATCTCTGTTGTGCGGACGGGTGACAGCATGTTCTTATCCAGCATTCTTATGCCAGAGACATCATACACCGGGCCGCCATGGACTCCTGCAATCCAATTGCTACTCCTGTTGACACTGGTTCAAAGCTCAGTGCCCATTCCTCCGCCCCGTTTAATGATCTAACCACCTATCGCAGTTTGGCAGGTGCTCTTCAGTACCTTACTTTCACACGGCCAGATATATCCTATGCAGTTCAGAAGATATGCATGCACATGCACTCTCCATCTGATGATCATTGGAACGCTCTAAAGCGTATCATCCGATATATACAGGGCACTTCAGACTACGGTCTCTATCTTAATCCTGCCCCAAATATTTCTCTTCGTGCATACACTGATGCTGACTGGGCAGGCTGCCCTGACACTCGCCGATCTACTTCTGGCTACTTAATCTCTTGGTCGTCCAAAAGACAGCCCACAGTCTCCCGCTCCAGTGCAGAAGCTGAATACAGAGGCGTTGCTAATGTTGTCTCTGAAATCTGCTGGATTCGTAACCTGATGCTAGAGTTGAACCAGCCGCTTCTCAAGGCCACCCTCGTTTACTGTGACAATGTCAGCGCCATTTATCTATCGGGTAACCCTGTTCAACACCAGCGGACCAAACACATTGAGCTGGACATTCACTTCGTTAGAGAGCAGGTACAACGGGGGTGTGTACGTATCTTACATGTCCCGTCTCGCTACCAGGTAGCGGATGTCTTCACCAAAGGGTTGCCTCGACTACTGTTTGATGATTTTCGCTCCAGTCTCAACGTTCGCCAACCTCTCGATTCGACTGCGGGGGTGTAATAGCAATATCTTGTATCTTTAGTAAATTGCTCAATTATAGGAAAGTCTGTTGTATTTCCTTAGTTAGTGATAATATTTGTAATTATATATTGATCCTTTTGTTAATGAGAAAATCATTCAGAAAATATTTTTCTCTCCTATAAGTGATACAAAAATACAAGTACAAGAGTTATATTTATAGGCACCAATTAGGTTAAAACCCTATGCTAACTTGCTCAACAAGTTAATCATACTGGGCCTATAGGTGGGCTGAAGAAGACAACATCTCCAACAATCTCCCACTTGGTGTCTTCGGTCCACGAACTGCAACATCTCCAACAATCTCCCAACTGAGCTTTTGGTGCTCTCCCAGTCTTCACAAAAGTCACCTTCCTTTTCTTTCCTAGGATGCACGGTTCACAAAACTCTGACTCGACCTTCTTCAACTATGGAAGCTTTCCCCTAGTAACAAGCATCTTCATCCCCTTTTCACTCATGTGCCCGAGTCTTTGATGCCATAACTTTGTCTGACTCTGGTCACTCGATACTGCATTCACCCCATCAGATGATGCTTCAACCATGTACAAACTACCTCTCTTCTTCCCTCTAAGAACTACCATACTGCCCTTAACAACTCTCCATTGTCCTCTACCAAAGTGAACATCATATCCCTGATCATCAAGCTAACCCATGGATATAAGCATCCTCTTCAAACCAGGAATGACTCGAACATTCTTCAAGGTCCAAATGGTTCCCAATGGCGTTTTAAGGTCTATGTCTCCAATTCCTGTAATATCAAGACTCTGATTATTAGCCAAATGAACTTTACCAAAGTTACCTATTCGTAGATTCTTCATCTTCTTCGTGCTAAAGTAGCATGGAAAGATGCTCTTGAATCCATAATCCAGTTTTCAACAGAACTCTCAATTCAGCAAATAAGAGCATCCTCTGAATCTGAGGATGTAGTAGCATTCACCTCCCTTTTCTCTCTCGCAAGTTTAGAACACTGACTTCTGAAATGCCCAAACTCCTTACAGTTCCAACACTGTATGTCTTTCCTTGGCTATCCAGGTCTCGACTTGCTCCTGCGTTTTGACTTTGACCTACCCTTATTTCCTCCTCTGTTATTACTTCTCCCTATTCCTTCAGTACTGAACTGAGCAACGAGCTTGATTCTCCATTGTTCCTTCTTTTGGAATCCTCATTTAGTAACAAATCACGAACTCTTCCAAAACTGAGAGTCTCAACTGACCCTGTGACTGCTGTCATTGTGCCTGACCAGCTGTCAGGTAAAGAGGATAACAATAGACAAGCGTGCAATTCATCATCTATCTTAATGTTCATAAAAGACAAACGTGTCAAATGTGATTTAAACAAATTAATATGCTCCATAACAGAACTTCCCTCTTTGATACGAATGTTGACTAACTCCCGAATCAGAAACACTTTGTTAGCAGGAGACGGCTTCTCGTCCATGTCGGACAAAGCTTCCATAATCCCACGCGTTGTGGTTTGTTCCAGAATGTTGTAAGCTACATTCATGGTGAGAGTAAGCCTAATCGTTGACTGTGCTTTCTTGTCAAGATTCGTCCATTCTTTCGCTATGGTCGCAGGGGGAGAGTCAAGTGCGGCATCTAACTCCTTCTGTATAAGCAAATCCTTGATTTGCATCTTCCACCAACCAAAATTCGTACCATCAAACTTTTCTACCTTGACTTTTCCTTCTTCAGACATTGTCTCTTATTTAAACATCTAGGAAACTAGCCAAAAGATAAACACCACTTCTTTTCTTTGATCAACCAAGTCAAATAAAGGACAACACCCCAAAGCAAATATCACCAACTTTATATATTAAAGTTGACTTTTCTTTTGCTTGTGAAGCAAATCACGACAAGAATGATAATTCACCTCCTTTGAATTAATTCTTGTACCTACTCAGTCCTCTCTTCCTTCATTGGCTCAAGAAACAACGAAGGTCCTCACTATCAAGTTCAACGATAAACAAAAAACACATACGTTTTCATTTGTTTTCAATCGAACAAAAAACCAGAGGTGATGGTGAGTACGGGTGACCGACTGAAACCCTAGTCGGTTGAAGATGGTGGACGGCCGAAACCCTGATCGACTGATTAGGTGTGGCGGCAGCGCTGAAGGATGCTGTTGCAGCGGCGGAACCCTAGCAGGTGGCTAGGGTGGCGGCAGCTGAAGATGGGAGGCGGCCAGGAGGTTTTGGTCGACAGGTGTAGGTATGGTTTTCCTCTTCGATCTAGAGCCTTGCTCTCACCGGTTGTTAGGATCGGAGAACACACACACGAACACGAGATTTACGTGGTTCGGTATAAACTGACCTACGTCCACTGGGGCAACTTGGGTATTCTTATTATTGAGTAATACAAAAATACAAGTACAAGAGTTATATTTATAGGCACTAGTTAGGTTAAAACCCTATGCTAAACTTGCTCAACAAGTTAATCATATTGGGCCTAAAACAGTTGGGCCTATAGGTGGGCTGAAGAAGACAACATCTCCAACAATCTCCCACTTGGTGTCTTCGGTCCACGAACTGCAACATCTCCAACAATCTCCCAACTGAGCTTTCGGTGCTCTCCCAGTCTTCACAAAAGTCACCTTCCTTTTCTTTCCTAGGATGCACGGTTCACAAAACTCTAACTCGACCTTCTTCAACTATGGAAGCTTTCCCATAGTAACAAGCATCTTCATCCCCTTTTCGCTCATGTGCCCGAGTCTTTGATACCATAACTTTGTCTGACTCTGGTAACTCGATACTGCATTCACCCCATCAGATGATGCTTCAACCATGTACAAACTACCTCTCTTCTTCCCTCTAAGAACTACCATACTGCCCTTAACAACTCTCCATTGTCCTCTACCAAAGTGAACATCATATCCCTGATCATCAAGCTGACCCATGGATATAAGCATCCTCTTCAAACCAGGAATGACTCGAACATTCTTCAAGGTCCAAATGGTTCCCAATGGTGTTTTAAGGTCCATGTCTCCAATTCCTGTAATATCAAGACTCTGGTTATTAGCCAAACGAACTTTACCAAAGTTACCTGTTCGTAGATTCTTCATCTTCTTCGTGCTAAAGTGGCATGGAAAGATGCTCCTGAATCCATAATCCAGTCTTCAACAAAACTCTCAATACAGCAAATAAGAGCATCCTCTGAATCTGAGGATGTAGTAGCATTCACCTTCCTTTTCTCTCTCGCAGGTTTAGAACACTGACTTCTGAAATGCCCAAACTCCTTACAGTTCCAACACTGTATGTCTTTCCTTGGCTATCCAGGTCTCGACTTGCTCCTGCGTTTTGACTTTGACCTACCCTCATTTCCTCCTCTTTTATTACTTCTCCCGCTTCCTTCAGTACTGAGCAACGAGCTTGATTCTCCATTGTTCCTTCTTCTGGAATCCTCATTCAGTAACAAATCACGAACTCTTCCAAAACTGAGAGTCTCAACTGACCCTGTGACTACTGTCATTGTTCCATAATGTTGTAAGCTACATTCATGGTGAGAGTAAGCCTAATCGTTGGCTGTGCTTTCTTGTCAAGATTCGTCCATTCTTTCGCTATGGTCCCACGGGGAGAGTCTAGTGCAGCATCTAACTCCTTCTGTATAAGCAAATTCTTGATTTGCATCTTCCATCAACCAAAATTCTTACCATCAAACTTTTGTACCTTGACTTTTCCTTCTTCAGACGTTGTCTCTTGTTTAAACGTCTAGGAAACTAGCCAAAAGATAACACCGCTTCTTTTCTTTGATCAACCAAGTCAAATAAAGGACAACATTCCAAAGCAAATATGACCAACTTTATGTATTAAAGTTGACTTTTCTTTTGCTTGTGAAGCAGATCATGACAAGAATGATAATTCACCTCCTTTGAATTAATTCTTGTACTTACTTAGTCCTCTCTTCCTTCATTGGCTCAAGAAACAACGAAGGTCCTCACTGTCAAGTTCAACCATAAACAAAAAACACATACGTTTTCTTTTGTTTTCAATCGAACAAAAAACCAGAGGTGATGGTGAGTATAGGTGACCGACTGAAACCCTAGTCGGTTGAAGATGGTGGATGGCCGAAACCCTGATCGGCTGATTAGGTGTGGCGGTGGCGCTGAAGGATGTTGTTGCAGCGGCGGAACCCTAGCAGGTGGCTAGGGTGGCGGCAGCTGAAGATGGGAGGCAGCAGGAGGTTCTGGTCGACGGGTGTAGGTATGGTCTTCCTCTTTGATCTAGAACCTTGCTCTCACCGGTTGTTAGGATCAGAGAACACGAACACGAGATTTACGTGGTTTGGTATAAACTGACCTACGTCCACGGGGCAACTGGGGTATTCTTATTATCGAGTAATACAAAAATACAAGTACAAGAGTTATATTTTTAGGCACTAATTAGGTTAAAACCCTATGCCAAACTTGCTCAACAAGTTAATCATATTGGGCCTAAAACGGTTGGGCCTATAGGTGGGCTGAAGAAGACAACATCTCCAACACGTTGGTATTTTAGTTACTGCGTCAAAGTTAAATTATTATTGGGTTATTACTTTTTGTTTTTGGGTCAAGGCAATTGGTCATGTGTTTAGCGATCTGGTCGTAGGGGAAGAAAACAGCAGGAACAATCACAACATTATAGTAAACGTTGTTAAGCGTAACTGCATACCAACCATCGCAACATTTACCTGATCATCCAAATTCAATGCATCGTTTGTAGTATCTATAAAGACGAAGTCAAAGTTTGAATCAAATGTTGTCCGCTTGATGTTCTTGTTGATATCAAATCCTTGTTGTTTGGTTGTCTAATTTGTTAGTGTTCTTGTTTGTTTGTGTTTATCAATTATGGATGTATCTGATTCTTACGTTCCTAGAGACCAAACCACTAACATAATTTTCTTCCATGTTCATTTTGCTGGATATTGCTTAAGTATCCTTTCTATCTGAGATTGTATCATGCTAGTAACTTCGTTGTGATTCTATCCTAAAAGATAGTTTTATCTTTTAATTACCTCGGCTTGAAATTCCTTGTAGCCTTGAGACGATGATTCAGAAAGCATCTTCACAGCAACTTGTTTATCCTCATAAATACCATGGAACACCCCTCCAAAACCTCCTCTTCCAATTTCTTTCTGGAAGTTGTTAGTAATACCCACAACCTCAGAATACGTAAACTGTTGTTTTCTGTGTATAAAAATCTCATCCCTTTTGATCAAAGCTGCATTCGTTAATTCAAATTTTTGTAAGTACTTTTCCATTTAAGACTAGAAGATATAAATCAATTACGTGATATATGATTACAATGTTAAGAATACTGTAACCTTTTTTTCTCCGTTTAACTAGCCATATGATGACAAGTGACAACAATACCACGACGGATAAACCAATTGCTATGGTTACAACCAGAAAGCGTGCTTTTTTATGCTTATTGTTTCCGCATGAACCCTCTTGACAAGAACTTTTATCTTCATCACTGCTTTCTTCAATACTAATTATTTAAGTGAACTATGTTAGAACAAGTGAGGTGAATGTTGATTTAATTTTTCTTTCTTTATTAACACAAGTATTAAACCTCAGCAACAGTGTCCCTTTTTTCTGTTTTGCTAGAAGTTGTACTGGAAGTGGTTTTGTGAAGTTGTTTCCAATTAAGTTGCTACAAGGTAGACCATGCATGACTATTATGCATCTAGTATAAACTTAATTTCTATTTGATACCAATAACCAGGTGACTTACAGAATCTTCAAATTGTCTAGTTGAGCAAGAAACTCCGGCACATCTCCTGTCAAGTTATTGTAGGACAAGTCCCTGAAAAAGAAACACCCAAAAATAAATCAGATTGTACACATAAGTTTAATATGTTAAAGACTAAGAAGATATATGAAAGAACTTACAATGATTCTATTATAGTGAGATTAGCCAAGGCATTAGCTATCTCTCCACGCAATCCCCTAGACGACAGGTTCCTGCATGATCAAGTAAATATCTATTGGTTTTAAATTGCGAGCAAACATGCCCAATAAAAAATCTCTCATAGAAAAACTACTCGCAGGGTCTAGGGACGGTGTGGGATGTGAGGGCAAACTTTTCCTCTATCCCAAGAGATAGAGAAATTGCCTAAATAATAAATAGCACAATTGGTATTTCAAATATGCCTAATGAAAAATTTGCAAAATACAAGAGTAGCAGCATGTTAAAATATGAGCACCAGACTCTCTGCCATTGTTAAAATTAAAAAATAATAAAAAATAAATCTCAATTTTTGTGGAGAATTCTGGTATTTTTTTTACACAGCCCATCTTGACCAGACCCAACACAACCCCCTTCTTCAAACGTTGTATCCTGACCCAAACTCATCGAGACCATGCAACTCACCCGACCTGAGCAGCCCGTTTTGCCAGGCCTAGTAACATAAAGTGGTTTTAAAATGGAAAACAATATTTATATTAGTCAGTGATGGTTGTGAAATTAAATACATACAGGGATATGATGTTAGCTGCCCCATGACCATTATAGCGGCAGTTAAGACCAACCCAAACAAATTCCTGTGGAAAACAGGGATCTCCTTGCCAGCTGATGTTTGTTAACCCATAAGTTGACTTGGTACTCCAGATTGCAGAAGCTCAAATATTTAACAATGAAGGTAAGAAAACAGATAGGACCGCAATATATTATATAATGTTTAAAGGTGCGGAGAATACTACAATTAATGAAACAAAACATGTTATATATACCATCTTTGTCATCTGTTTGGTTTTGCCAGAGCTGCCTCAACTCAAAAACCTCTAATGCATTTAAGATAGGAGGGAGGGTTGAATTTAAGGTTTTATTTATTATTAGCGTATAGCTTGATGAACCAGAAAAAATTTCACTTCGGATTGTGGTCATGCTAGTTGTCACCGGATATGTTCCAATCGGTTTGCCATTAATATAAATGTTGACTTCTCTTTTCTGATTGGTTTCTAGTTTTTGAACTTCAGCTAGGTAAATGTAAAGTATATACTCAGCGGTAGTATCCCGTGTATCGGCCGAAAAGACTATGGCACCTGTAGAGTTTGTTGGTGTAATGGCTGTGCTCATGACCTTTGCTGGCACTTGTTCCACATTATTAGGCCCTAAAGTAACTCTATCAGAACTCTGCACTGCTTTACATCCATCCAAAGATATATATAATAATTCAACAGTTATTGTAACATATCAACATAGAATTAAAAGTTAGTTTCCAATTTTCATTTACCATATTATTCCTATATAACATTAATATCTAAATTGAAATATTTAAGGGATACTGTGTGTCCGCTCTATTGCTCTCATAAACTCAAGACCACACGATTACAACTGATTAACATTAATGCACAACGTACTCTGAAAAACAACAAGTTTTAGGAAAGCAAATGAAGGAGGAGCATCACCCCTTGTCATATCTATATCTCACACAAGTTTCATCCCCAGTCCCTTGAGTTCCATAAAATATCCTTTTTATCCTCAGCTTTACACGCTTCATTGAATGTGAAAGATTTATATATATATATATATATATATATATATATATATATATATATTTTAACCACTTCCACTAAAGAAGCTTTGTGGGTGTACTTTAATTCTTTATTAAAGAAAATATATATTTTAACCACTGCCACTTTAAAAAAGATCAAATTATTATTAAAGAATTATTTAAAAATCACAAACGATCGACTTGCTTTGTTGAAGAAGACTAATGTCTTGGTGTTTGTGGTCAATCAATCAATCACGTTAAGGGCCTACGTAAAAATATTTAAAATCCCAAGCATAAATTGTTAGGGTTAATCTTGATGGGATGATGAGTACGTGCCGTGGAGCTAACCATTATGTTTCAATGGGTCACATCGAGTGTTTTCCCTTAATCATCATCATCTTGTTAGTATTGTGCAGCGGATTATCGTTTCATGTTGAATCTCATCAAATACACACTCATACGCATGAATCTTTAGAACACAAAACTTTTATTCAATGGTGATGCTGGAGAGAATGTATGGAAAAAAAACATACAAACCCCACGCACACAAATGTTTACAATTAAACTAATATATACTAGCTTGTTCCCTGTGCGTTGCGGCGAAGAATCAACCTGTTTTGGAAAGCAAAAATAAATAAAGTTACCGTTAATATCATTTGAAACTATATATATAAAAGATAAAACATGAAATCATGACATCGTAACAAAAAATTCGATTGACATTAAAAGCGGTAACTTTATTAATGTTCGGTGATTGTACTATAAAGGTTACTTTTTTATCTTATGCATTTTAACCAATGTTTTCGGAACCGGACCGGACGTCGAACCGTAGTCCGCGGCGGTTCACCGGTCCAATGTACCGGCCCAAAAACAAACAAAAACCTCAAAAAAAACAAAAAAAGCCCGGTCCAACCACCGGTTTCCGGTCCGATCGGCCGCTTTCCCTGTCCGACCGGCCGGTTTCCCGGATCGCCGGTCCGATGCACTAGCGGTCCATTGTATCAAACCAGACCAGCCAGGGGTCCGGAGCCCTGTCCGACCGGTCGAACCAGCCGGTTCGGTCCGGTTTTCAAAACCCTGGTTTTTACTAATACTTTGATAAATAAATTAAGTAAAAATGTTTATTATTGCTTATGAATCCCTACTCCCTAGTAAGGCCAATCGGGGTGGTCCGTGATGGCCACCCCGTGATAACATGAAGCCCGCGAAACACCACCCCCCTTGATTCTATCACGGCCGCGATCGTTTCACGCTGTTCATTAGCCCCTGAATCTATTATCCACCCAATTCCTATTAATTTCTCATTAGCACTAGTAAAACAGTAAATACTAGAAGTCACAGAATGAGAACAAAACATACTACCAGATAAGTTGCAGGTTTGAGATGGTTCAGAAGTCTTATCATTTAATAAACTCAACAATTTAGACACTTGTTCACTGGTCAAAGATGTAACATAATTAGTAGTATCTGAACAAGAATTATTATTTAGGGGCCGTTTGGCAACGTCTGAATGGTTAAGTGCTGAACCAGTAAGAGGTCTGAATGATTAAGTGGTTCTGAATAATTAAGTGCTGAATCATTAAGTGGTGTTTGGTTGGACATCTGAATAATTAATTAATTAACTAAAAATACCAAGCTATCATTTTTTAAACCTCATATCACCCACCCATGACCCACCTACCCAACCATTCATTCATTCTTTTACACCCTCGTTTATCTGCAACACACACACACCCAACAACTCTTTACATCATCATCTTCATCAACATCATCATCAATAATAGCTATAATACCACATAAATCAACCCAACAACTCTTTACATCATCATCTTCACCACATAAATCAACAACACAACAAAGATAGAGAGAGAACCGGGGAGAAAGAGGCGGCGCCGGTCACGCTGACCGGAGCTCCGGCCACCTAGTCACCGCCGTTCGTGATGAGCAGACACATCAGCGCAGGGAGGAGCAAACACATCGGAGCAGGGAGGAGCAGCTTCGTTTGGGTTGGTCGAAAGTGTGTTCGTTTGGGTTCGTTCGGGTTGGTCGGTCAGAGGAGGAGGTTGGATCGGAGCAGGGGTGGTCGGAGGTTGGAGGTCGGAGGAGGATGGGTTCAGACTTGGGTCGCGTTTTTTCCGTTTTCAAACAGGAGCGACACACACAACGGTCAGCTCTGGATGGTTCAGACTTGTCTTCATATCTGAATGGCTCAGACCTCCATTCAGACGCCTGCTCTATTCAGACGCCCGCGCCAAACGGTCTGAACCCCTCTACCTCTTATTCGGTCAGACCTTAATCCCATTCAGAGGTCATTCAGACCATGCCAAACAGCCCCTTACAACTGCTTTCTTCCCTTGATATCCTCTAGGTTTAGCCCAATTAGGATACTCAATTACTTCCCAACACATGTCTACACTATGCCCAATTTTGTTACATTGAGTGCATTTCAAGTTTTGATTAGATCCTTTTGAAAATTTCTTTGTGTTAGAAAAGGATTCACTATTTTGTCCAACTTTAGAGAAAAATCCAACAGTTGGTGTAGTCTTATTGAAATTACTGGAATTCCTATGAGACTCCTCCCTAGAAACCAAAGAGAAGGCTTCTTTAATTGTTGGTAACTCAGTTCTTAATAACAAATTAGTCCTAACATTTTGATATACACTGTCCAGTCCCATTAAGAATTGCATCAACTTAATCATATTATAGTTATTAAATTCTTTAGAGGCATCACAAGTGCAAGAAGGCAGTTGCAAAATTTGATCAAGTTGAAACCACATAATATTCAATTTATGGTAATACTCAGACACAGACAAACCATTTTGACTAAATGAGTTTATTTTTTGATACAAACCAAAAACCACAGAACCATCTATCTTATTATAGGTCTCTTTTAAGTCTTTCCAAACTTCAGAGGCAAGTTTGGAATAAACTTGTCCCATGTATAACTCTTCAGAAACAGAGTTAAGTATCCAAGTTAAAACAACAGAGTTACACTTGTCCCATTACCTAGCCAGAACATCATCATCAGTAGGTTTCATACAATCACCATTAATAAAACCTAGTTTATTTTTAACCTGTAAGCCCATAATCATAGCATTTGCCCAAACCGTATAATTCTCAGTCCCTTTTAGTTTAACACTAATAATAGTAAGATTAGTAGAATCACTAGCATGTAAGTACAGAGGATCACTTGCATCCAACTTGCTAACTAATGTCACATTATTAACTATTGCACCAGAACTAGGATCCACATTAGGTCCTTGTCCTGGTGTAGGAGGTACACGATCACCCATGATAAACTAGTAACAACTAACAATCACAGATTAAACCAATCACAAGAGACCACACAGGAATAACACAGTCAATCAGAGCACACAACACAGATAGATCAAAGAACAGAAGACAGCTCAACCAATCAATTAGACCACTAATAGACACTGGCGAAGCCACGTGGGTGTTCCAGATCGTCGGTTCGTCTCTCAATGGTGCCGACGCAGGTCCTCACGAGGGAGCCTCCTATACTCTAGACCAACCTTAAAGCTAAATCAGGAACTCAAGTCCTGAGCAATTGACACCTTAGGACAAAACTCTAAAAAACTGTAAATCAGAACAATCTCACCAAGAGGGGGGGGCAAGTTAGGGTTCTCCAATAACTCGTGATGTTACAACCTTCACTTAGGGTTGCAACACCAGAGAGCAGATAATATACTTCCAAACGTTCAACCAACATATCACTAAATTAAAAATTATTTTTGATTTTAACATATGTTTTTAGTTTTAATTTTTATTTACCTAATACCTGGTAATTTCATGTCAAACCATTCTTGATGTTTACCAGCGTTATCATTTACTTTTAACATAAAATACCATTTTTTATAGAAAAAAATTACGTACTTGTTTATACATACTCATACTCGCAAATAGACGAATAGCGAAAGGAAATCCAGATCTCATCAATACATGTGACTTTACTTTAGCTACCTTCGTTCAAATTTAGCAATTCCAACACTCATCCTTCTTTCTTTTTGTTTTGGACCGATATCTTCATCTCTCTTTTTTTTGGTCTTCTCTCTCATAATATCTAAAAATCATGTTGTTCACTCATCTACTTTTAGAAAACTGGATTAAGGGACATAAGAGAAAAGGTGTCTAGCTGGGAAATTTTGGCGGAGTTTCCGGCCATCGGTAACGATGATGCTGCCATGGTGGTCATGTGGGTGGTCGCCAACACCCACACCCACATTTCACATGGCGTTACATATGTTGTAATGCTCGAGTTTCCTACGACTATAATCGGAAAATATTAAGCCGCTTCCATGGCTTCGGCAGCGTAAATATTTACGCTGTGATCCACCGATACCGCTTTATTAGTGTTGCGTAACCACTTTATCGGTGTTGCATGTACCAGATATCAACGGATCCAGCAGAGCCGGACCTGAGTTTTCAAGTGCCTTGTAGGAACCTAAAAAAAGGGCCCTCGGTCCTTCACAAATTATATAATCTATTTTTTTAGATGACGATTAACATAACAATAATATATAGACAAAATTACAAAGATCAACCTTTATGTTTGGTCAAAATTGCATGTTACAACCTTTACATTCCATTTGCACCCAGATCAACTTTTACCTTGTGATTTTGCTACAGGTTACAACCTATTTGACTAACTCAGTTAAATATCTTGGTTAAGTCCTGCACGTGAGGGTATTTTTGCCTTTTTAATTCATCATCTTGTTAAGACACTGATAACACCCCTCTTTCACCCCTCTTTCAAACCATACTTCAACGATTACAAAACCCTAATTCCTTCCAACCCTCAATTGTAACAATGTCGACGATTTATTGCAGATGTGGGAGTCAGGCAACTATCAAAACATCGTGGACTAGTAAAACCCAGGTCGAAGGTTTTTTCATGTCCAAGGAAGGGCTCTCAATGTTCAGGTTTCCTTGGATGTGTTGACCCGAATTTGTGTAAAAGATCTGATTGTGCAGAGTTGCAGAAAGCAAAGAACGAACTAGAAGATCCAAGCTTGAAGCTTTAAATCAAGTTTTATTGGACAGGTTGAAAGCCAGTGAAGATAGGTCAAAGAAGAGGATGAGAAATTGATTATAATTTAGGTGTTTTTGTTCTTGTTGTTGTTATCAAGTTGATCTAATTGTTGTTCATCTATGAATTTAGTATGTTTAGTATGTAATTTCAAATGTGCATGTTGTTTGACTGTTTGACTGTAATGGTAATGAAATGTAATGGATGGATTATGATTGTTTGACTATTAAATTAAAATGAAGTTGTATGTCTTTGACAGTTAAAAGACAATTGCCAAATGGGTCAAAATGGATTGTAATGCAAATGGGTAAAAAAAAATGGATTTGTAATGGGTCAAAATGGATTGACTGTTAAATACCATTTCCAAATGCAATGTCTTTGACTGTTAAAAACCATTCCCAAATGGGTCAAAATGGATGGACTATTAAAGACCATTGCCAAATGCAATGTCTTTGACTGTTAAAAACCATTCCTAAATGGGTCAAAATAGATTGACTGTTAAAGACTGATGTGTCGTAAAACACATCTATTTTCCTATGTATTTAGAGTCATAATTGAGTCTTTTGTATATAGTTTTTATTAGTTTTAGGCTTTTATTTTATTATTTGTATTCTTATATCATTTTATTAGATTTTTATTAGTTTTGTGTCATCTTTAGTATTTATTTGCTTGTTTTAATATTTTGTTAGGTGTGCCTGGACATTGGAGCGTTAACGAGGAACTTTGGTCGGGCCAAGAACAACCGAGTCGGGAACATGGAGTAATAATAATAATAATAATAATAATAATAATAATAATAATAATAAGAATAATAATAATAATAATAATAATAATAATAAAAGAGACTTAAAGTCTCGTTGGTTAAGAAACGAAAAAGAACATAAGCCAAAAAAAAATAGAACTCAACACCAAGCATCGGCCCAAATCAGTTTTGTGTGGCCCAAGTCAAAAGTCGGTCATGATAGATTTTTAATCTTTGACGGCAGATCGAATTGATTGGGGGATAATATACATCATTCGAAAAAAAATAAATAACTGGAGGTAGTATATTCATTCGAAAAAAAACATTCATTCAATCAATCGAAGCTGCAGAAGCTTTGAACGACCAGAAGGGCGGTGAAGTAAAGAAGGTCCCGGGCACGTTAAAGATTAATATTCAAGGAACCCCGGGTTTGGTTTAGTTTTCGTTCATATTTTTATTAGACATGATTAACACTATATTTATTTATTTTGTCATGATGTTTTTAAATATTATGAGTGGCTAAAACTTTTATTGGTGACTTGGGATGATGAACTAGATTATGGTTTTTAATTAAAGACTTATGTTTTTCGTTTTGGATGTGTTGGGTTACATGATTTAATTTTTATGTTTGATTTTGAATATTTGTGTACTGACGCTTTTTGATTTGATTACTTGTTTGTTGGTTTTGATGTTCTAGGCATATAGGAATATCCCCTAGATCTAGAAATCATTCTAGTTTGATTAACTTTTGTTGTCGAGCTAGTTCTTGCAGTTAGGAATAGCGCAAGTTTAACAGGTTTTTAAAATCAATTAGTTAAGGTGTGCAATCCCTTCCCGAAGGTTAGGAATATAATTCGGGATTGCTAGGTTGACTAACTAGGCATTGTTTGGTAGTTTGGTTATCGCTGGGGCGAGACCGGTTACTTATTCGTGTTTAGAGTTTTCCTAGGATTTCATTCGTATTAGTTAAGTCTGCTTCACAGTTTGGGAGTTTTCGATCCAAGAGTGGTTGATTAAAGGATTACTGTGGGATTTGGTTTCGCTGGGGCGATCCACTTTCATTTTAGCATCTCAATACTTGTCCCGCCTTGAGTCTAGTCGGCTATCCTTGACAGGAGGTTTATTAGGTGAGAACAGGGTCTCCAACCGGATTACATAGGTCAGCTTTTATAACCAGAGTCTAGGGATTCTACCCAGGTTACCAGCCTTCTTCCTATCTGATTTCTCCAGTTCCTTAAGTTCGTATTAGTTGCCGAGTTTTAAGTTTAATCTATTTAGTTTATTTAAGTTTATAATTATTAGTTTAACCCCCCCCCCCCTATAAGTATTTATTTGTTTAGGCTAGTATTCGGTAGAGGTTGTGATCTAGAGTTGCATTCGCGTCTTTGGGTTCGATACTCGGTCTTATCTGTTTACTGCTTTGCGACCGGTACACTTGCCGTGCGTGTGTAGTTTTTAGGTGAGTCGTTTTAATTAAAGCTTGTGTTATTTTCATATATGCATTTACACGCATCAAAGACCATTGCCAAATGCAATGTCTTTGACTGTTAAAGACCATTCCTAAATGGGTCAAAATGGTAAACAATAATATAAACATACCAAACCAAATTCATAGCATAAACATAAACAATCCTCATGCATAATCAAACAAAAGACTATTCAAAAGTCAAAGTGTCATTCATAAACATAAACATACCAAAGTCAAATAAACTGTAAGTCCAAAATCCTCTCCGGGGTATCAAACACCCCCAATCGAGTGTGGAAAACAAGATGGAATGTAAGAACAACAAGGAAGAAAATAAACCCGAATGATTGTATTTCAAAAGTGCACACGACTTCTAAGTGTCGTCTGGTACACTGTGTTCGAGTACAAGAACAAGAGAAACAAAACTAGCAAAATCACAAGCAACACAAAATGTTCTAGGAACCCCCTACTTATAGTTGCATAGGGCGGTTCACATACAAAGGCCCAATGGCCGAAACCCACTAACCCACTAGACCAAACTACCCAAAATGTCTAATGGGCCAAGACAGACGCAAACCTCTTGTAGAGGTATGGTACGTGACCCGACATACCGTCTTTATTACTTATTACTTCTTATATTATTTACTAATATTGGGGTGTGGAGGTACCCCCTTAACTGGGCTTAGTGCCAGTTGGCTATGTGCCCATATAGTTAAGGGGCCTTGATGTCCGGCCCATGGGCCCAATAGCGGCCCATGGAAGCCCTATATAAGGAGTCATCTCCTTCATTAGGGCACACAAGCTATGAGATGTTATCACACTCATATTTACCCCCAAACAACACATGGCTGCCGCCATCATTTTTCTGTCTGTACGTTGGACTCCACTCGTGGTTTCCTAGCAGTCACCTCCACGCCCCACCTTTCCTTTCTCTTTTGCAGATCTGGATCTCACCGGAGAAGACGAAGATCGAGCTGTGGTTCTCCTATTCAACACCGTAGAGGCATACATCGGACAGCCGTTCCGGTTAGTGTTTCTTCATTGGCGCCATCCGTGGGACTGGCAACGAACTACACTCGGTTTTCTTTTCTCTAACGACCAGATGTTCCTCACTCAAAGCTCTACACACATTCCCTGGATCTACAAACCCAGACACGAACTCTTCAAGCTTTGAACGGGATAATAAAAAAAAGGAAAAGGGGTCTACAGATCTGAGAATCTCGCATCGAACCACTTCGTTCTTCACTGCTAAAATTTCCAGATCTGATCCAAAAAACATGAGATCTGGGTGTACGGTACCCGATTTTCACAGTCACAAGATTCGAAGCCCACAGATCTATAAAAGCCGGACGTTACGAGTGATCCTTTGAAGATAAGGTTTCACGTCAGCTCCGTTTTCATTTGATAAAGTCAGATGGGTCACAGGCAAAATGTTACTGTTCTTATGCTTATCTCATTCAAGATCTGAAAAGATAAGATTAAAAAAAAAGGGGTACAACATATGATGCGTACAATACAAGTTAGTTCTTTTCACATGCTTCCTTTATCGGGAACACAATCTGACATGCAGTACAAGTTTACATTTAAATATTGTGAGTTGTCATGGAAAGGCGTGCAAGGCATTGCCTAACCAACCAGCTTTCATTTACAATGGGTTGTCATATATATTATATTATCTCTTCCATCATGGTAACATGACAACGGCGGAAAGCCCTGGCAGCACTGCACACACCGGCGAGCTCGAACGCTTCATTGCGCTGGACTATCTTAGGCGTTTGGCCGCTTGCAAACTTCACCAACCTGCAACGCCTGCCAATACCAAGTTTTCGCGCATAGCTTAGCTCCCGCCTGACGTATAACATAAAGCGACGTCAAAGCAAATCTCTCCGCATGGTACCTCCGCGGAGCATAGCTTCCACAAAGCTCTTCGCGCATCCGGGTGACATGGCTTCCATCCGCCAACGCCAACCTCTTTCGCGCACCCGCGGAGCATGCTCTCCGCCTAACGTACGTTCATAGACGTCACCTCGCGATGCATGCCTTCGTCTGTCGCGCCAAGATCTTCGCGCACCCATTCCGCGCGCACCCGCAAGCTCTTGGCCAAGCTCTTCGCGCAGCCGGCGGAACCTTGGTTACGGCGATGTGACACCGGAAAAGACGTCACCAGCGGTCATGGTTCTTATCCGCCATCGCAGTCATGACTCTCTGCCAGCTCCGACATGGATCCCCTCTGACATCGTGCTCATGGATTTCTTCCAAAGGCTCGAAGATAGGCTCCTCAAAGTCCATTGGTGCAACTCGGTCTCGCTCCACACATCCTCACGTATGTTAGATGTGTTTTGCTGCGCACAGACCGGAATGCCAGTCTTATGGCAATTGACCACGGGTTCGTAAAAACCAGGTTTGCATTTCTTATTTACAAATATGCATGTGTATGTATTTTGAAAAGGAGAAGCAACATTGGTCTTTCAAAGCATGTGTACGTAATATTTTATATATTTACTAACACAGACCATTGGACACTCCGTAAAGCTTAATGTACAAATGTCTTTGCAACACCTACATGTCTTGACACAAATGTTTGTTTAGTGCATAAATACTAATCATTCAAGTCCAAATAAGACAAACGGTGCACATGATATTTTTTATTATAAAATGCACCTGCTTATAAATAACTTGGTTCTTTATTAGACGCTTGACGGTAACTCCCTACGTGATGTTAACCCCGCGCAAAGCCGGTAACTCCACGCTTACGGGTAACCCCACTTGACGGTGACTCCCTACGCGACGGTAACACCGTGCAAAGCCGGTAACTTCACGCTTACGCATAAACCCACTACTTGTTTTGTTTCATAAACATCACTTACAAAATGAGCATGGGGTCTGATAACGCCAATTATTGGTTTTTATCCCAATCAATAAAATATAAAGCGCACCTTAAATCGTCATGATATATTATATTATGTACTACCACGCGCATGACTGAGTTTCTATTATACACACTTGATCCATAAAGGTGTTTGAAATCATTTGCACATGATTGTACAATATTCATGGCATACGCCCGCTTAAAAACTTATTATTATTACATGTTCAAATGCTACTAACAATACATGTAGCCGCAAACAATTGGGGAGCTGGCATGGTATAGCGCCACGTTAAATGGTTCTTATATCCCAACACGCCAAATCGCCCACCCTCAAATATAAGGTTCAGCCACGCTACGGGTAACCCCGATTGTCGGTAACTCCCTATGCAACGGTAACCCCGCGCAAGCCGGTAACTCCACGCTACGGGTAACCCCGCTTGTCGGTAACTCCCTATGCCATGCTAGCATGCGTCAGAGGCGTCCCGCACCTTCATGCGCGGCTCCTTTTCAGGAACGCGCTATCACATCGCACGCGTCTCCTTTTTCAGAAACGTGCTATAACTTCGCGCGCGTCTCCTTTTCAGGAACGCGACGCCACGTCTCCTTTTCAGGAACGTGCTACAACTTAGCGCGCGTATCCTTTTCAGGAACGCGCCGTCACGTCTCCTTTTCAGGAACGTGCTATAACTTCGCGTGCGTATCCTTCTCAGGAACGCGCCGTCACGTCTCCTTTTCAGGAACGTGCTATCACTTTGCGCGCGTCTCCTTTTCAGGAACGCGACGCCACGTCTCCTTTTCAGGAACGTGCTACAACTTAGCGCGCGTATCCTTTTCAGGAACGCGCCGTCACGTCTCCTTTTCAGGAACGTGCTATAACTTCGCGTGCGTATCCTTCTCAGGAACGCGCCGTCACGTCTCCTTTTCAGGAACGCGACGCCACGTCTCCTTTACAGGAACGTGTTACAACTACCTGCACGTCTCCTTTTTAGGAACGTGCTACAATTTCGCGCGCCTCTCCTTTCCAGGAACGTGCCGCCACGTCATCGCGTCTTCCTCTAAAGGAACGCGCGGCCACGTCACCCCCCCCCCCCCCCCCCCCCGCGGTTGACGTGAAAATTTGAAAAGACATTTTCGCGCGGCTCTCCTTTTCAGGAACGTGTCGCCACGTCTCCTTTTCATGAACGTGCTTCAACTTCACGCGCGTCTTCTTTTCAGGAACGTGTCTCCACGTCTCCTTTTCAGGAGCGTGCTTCAACTTCGCGCATGTCTCCTTTTCAGGAACGCGCCGCCTCGTCATCGCGTATCCTTATCAGGAACGCGCCGCCACGTCTCCTTATTAGGAAATGTCAAATTCTTAATAAGTGGCAATCGATTATTTCACAAAATGGATTTAAGCAAAACCACTAGCAAAGATCGACGGACCGTTATACATGCCTAATCTTTTTGAGATATGCGAAGTTTTCACCATCTATTTACTGTGTTCACTACGTAGTTTCTAAAATCTTCAAGGCATGGGCACCCGACATACCCAAGGCCGGATTTTAGAAACAAGCCTAAAGATAAAACATTCCACTATGCAAAAAGAAATTAAAAGTGCGCACAAAATAAAGACGGAAAGTTTCCATTCATCAAAAAGAGGCATTCTAACACCCCATCGGTTACAAACAAAGAAAAAGCCCTCTAGATTCTTTAAAGTCTACAAGCTCCTTATCAGAAGCGCGCCACCACGTTTCCTTTTTAGGAACGTGTTACAACCTCGCGCGCGTCTCCTTTTCAGTAATGCGCCGCCACGTCTCCTTATCAGGAACGTGCCACAACGTCGCCACGTCTCCTTTTCAGGAACGTGCTTCAACTTCGCGCGCGTCTCCTTTTCAGGAACGCGTCACCTCGTCATCGCGCGTCTCCTTATCAGGAACGTGCTTCAACTTCGCGCGCGTCTCCTTTTCAGGAACGTGTTGCCACGTCTTCTTTTCAGGAGCGTGCTTCAACTTCGCGCGCGTCTCCTTTCAGGAACGCGCCGCCTCGTCATCGCGTATCCTTATCAGGAACACGCCGTCACGTCATCGCGTCTCCTTCTCAGGAACGCGCTGCCACGTCACTACCCCGCCATGGGTTGGCGTAAAAATTTTAAAAGATGTTCCGCGCAAGCCTCCTTTGCAGGAACGTGCTATAACGTCGCCACGCCTCCTTTTCAAGAACGCGCTTCAACTCTGCGCACGTTTCCTTCTCAGGAGCGTGCTGCCATGACATCGCGTCTCTTCCTTAGGAACGCGCTGCCACACCATCATCTCTCCTTCTCAAGAACCTGCTGACTAGGCGCGCAGATTGCTTTCATCCGTCAACAACAAGCACATCGCGCAGTCCTGGCTCTCATGCGCCACCGCAAAGCACTTCACGAACATTGTGGAGCATTGCTTCGGACTGACATATAGCCTAAAAAGACATCTTTCGCGGAGCATGCTCTTGTCTACTTAAAGCAATCTGCGGAGAATAACTTCGGCAAGTCATACGATGCATTGGCAAAGGATACTCTTATTATAAGTTCAATGCTCCTAAGCATTACACTTAGCAGCAATGGACTAGGGGAATGGCATGGTATGACACCACTTTAGGTGGTTCTCATACCATGCTAAGCCGTATGAATTCACCCCCCAAGAAAGGTGTTATTGGTTCACCGCGCGCTATATCATCCGCACACGCGCCATAGCATTGGCCACTCAAGGTTTTGGTACAACCTTTTTATATTTAGCGTTATTTACTATCTAACAACTTATTACAAGTTAAGATATACTAATACAAGGCTGGGCGCCTTACAATTCACCCATATTATATGATTGAGATACTTGCAGGTTTGGCAACGAGCCACAGTAACACCTGCAGCAAATCGTTACTGGATGCTCGCGCGCCGGCGACAGTTAGCCTAGAAGGTGACACTTAGCCGACAACAAGCGTATTGAGCAACCCTCACACGCGTCGGTGACAGTTAACCTAGAAGGTAACACTTAGTTGGTAACAAGCGCAACGAGCAACCTACCACACACATCGAAACAGGAAGACGAAACGTTCGATTCATTGGTCCGCCGAGAAGATAAAGCTTTTAATCTTCATCCCTGAGCACTCCTAATTAGTCTAGCGCTCCACCCAACGCTTGCACGTGGGAGCAACGCCAGACTAGGGGGACTTGTAGAGGTATGGTACGTGACCCGACATACCGTCTTTATTACTTATTACTTCTTATATTATTTACTAATATTGGGGTGTGGAGGTACCCCCTTAACTGGGCTTAGTGCCAGTTGGCTATGTGCCCATATAGTTAAGGGGCCTTGATGTCCGGCCCATGGGCCCAATAGCGGCCCATGGAAGCCCTATATAAGGAGTCATCTCCTTCATTAGGGCACACAAGCTATGAGATGTTATCACACTCATATTTACCCCCAAACAACACATGGCTGCCGCCATCATTTTTCTGTCTGTACGTTGGACTCCACTCGTGGTTTCCTAGCAGTCACCTCCACGCCCCACCTTTCCTTTCTCTTTTGCAGATCTGGATCTCACCGGAGAAGACGAAGATCGAGCTGTGGTTCTCCTATTCAACACCGTAGAGGCATACATCGGACAGCCGTTCCGGTTAGTGTTTCTTCACCTCTAAATTATGGCCCTACAATATCCCCCTAGGTTTGTGTTGTCGTGGTACGACTACATTACTTGATAACTACTTATAATTTACACAAAACATTGAAAACTTGATCATCATGGTTCGTCTGACTCCATCCAGGTTCGTCTGATTTAATCATCCTGAGCTTGAGAAACTCTATGATCCAGATGGTTCGACGTCTTTTTGAGATTTGGCACTCCATGATCCAGATGGTTCAACGTCCTTTTGACCCAACCTGATCATGAGTCCTCGGTGATGACCTTTGACCCCAACCTGATCCTGAGTCCTCGGAGACGACCTTTTGACTTAAGTCTAACCCCGAGTCCTCTATGATGACCGTTTGACCCGTGGGTCACCTTTTATAATTTATATATAGTAGACGAGTCTCACTGCATCAGCAAAAATGTGAGCCTCGTCTAATATTTGGTACCAGTGAAGCACCCTAGAGACACATGGTGGGCGAAGACATTTTCCACGATGTACCTCCTCCCCGTATCTACTCACCATGTATTTCCAGCTGCATCTCGTTTTCGACGAAATATGGAAAGTGATCTTCCCCTACAGCTTCGGGTGGTTCATCATCATCGTCCACATCTGCAAGTAAAACACAAATTCCTATAAAAAAAATCATTTTCAAACATCACACAATGTCACACCCCGCCAAGGCGGAAACACGGGAATGCAACGATCGAAAGGTTTTCAAGCACAAGGTTCAAGCAATACACGTTTTTATTTAAATAGTACCACCACTAAGGATGGATATCGTCATAAGTGATACAAAATAACGTAATAATAACTAGAAAGTATGATAGAGTCTAGCATTCATAATATCAAAAACGAAACATCGTAAGATTGACAAAACCCATCTAGTGGTACCACATGGTGTATGCTCGAACCTCTCTCTCAAATCCCTGTGACCCTCCATTCGTTACCTGAAACACATGCATAACGAGTTTTTTTGTCAACAATAATGTTGGTGAGTCTACAGGTTTGAATGTAATAAGTAAAACCAACGTGTAATTCGTGTATGACCAATCATAAGCTAGCTAAGCAAATGATCACTGTGCAAACCATGAGTCCTGTAACCAAACCTCTTGACTGTTGTGCCTCGCGCATTGTACACTAAAGACAATGTATGAATAGTAGAATACTAACACTCTTTCGTATGTAACCGGTTAGAGCGACTAACCAAGAGTGGGGGTGTCAACCCAATAGATCTATTAAAGTGTTCCATGGCTAAATGTTTAGCTAATGGCTACAGTGAACGTTGTACGAGGACTAGTGAGCTCATGAACCGATATGTCTCATGTTCCACATGGTAGTCATGATAGAATGTACACACACTTGAAAATGACACAAGTATTGATGCATGTATTTCCCCCAAAAATGTAAAATAGTAAAATGTTCATGAGTTTTATAACCAAATCGAGCTTGATCACCATGGTGTTGAACTTAGCTTAAGAACTTAAGTCAAGTAAGTTTGTTTTCATGAAAGTCGATTAATATATGGTGATTCAAGTTGTGCATCGACTCGAAAATGTGACTTGACTCTCTAAAGTTATTACAAAGACTTAGTTATTGTTTGTGTTAAGACAATGCCATCATTAGTGAGAATAACAAAAATCAAAACCATGTGTGCAAGACTCCTATCCATGAGATAATCATTACTCATGGGTATCGTATGATAGAAAAGGGAGAGTTCTAGGGTCGAGGGTCGGGTTAACAAAGAAGCCGAGTATAGTATGTGATGAATAAAGAGGCTTGTTAGTCAAGTATCTTACCTAGATCGAGCAAAGCCAAAAGGTTAGAGCTTGGTCTTGTCCCTTGGAGCTTCCTTGGTTGTAGAGGTGGGTTCTTGAGTGAAGGTGGGTGTGGTTCGGCCTAGAGAGAGCTGAGAGAGTTAGAGAGGTGAGGTGTGGTTTCAAGTGTTCAATGGTGCTCCTATTTATAGTGGATCGATGGGGTGAGGACAAGAACAAAAGAGGTAATGTTCATTATCTTGGGAAGTGCTTTGATCATTGATGTTAATCATCATTTGGTGTAAGATAGGTGTAAGCTATAATCAAACAAAAAAAGAAGGCTAGCATGCTTGTGCATGAGCCGAAATGCATACTCCAACAAAAGAGGGTGGTTTGACTTGGATTATCTTATTGTCATAGCTTGTTTGATGCCAAAATGGTGCAAGTGATTACCTCATCTTACTTCTAGATTGATTACATCTTGCAAGGGGGTGTGTTGGGAACCGATTTCTTTCTTGTTTCCTTGCATAGGATCGGCTATAGGTAGTCTAGGACAATTAACTTAGATAGTGACACTTCCTTGTTCCAAAGCTTGTCTCTAAGTGTTCTTGTGTTATCACTATGGGCCGCAAAATGGGAGTAGGGTAGGGATGTTTGTTTGTTCCTAGTTATGGAAGTGTAGTTGTCTTAGGTGATTGAAGTTAGATAGTTTTTCCTAATTTGGTGTAATGTTGGAAAGTTCAAGGTGATAGAGACTTGTCATGGAGCTTAAAATCGGCTAAGGTGTGCAAGGGGGTTTCCAACTTAAGTCATGATCATGCTTGGGATTGTGTGAGCTAAGAAGGTAGGTTATCACTTTAGTATAACTCTTAGGTGTGTCATGGACTCCTTGTTGTCTTGGGAAACTTCGGCCGATCATGTGCAAGTAATTAGAGAGTAGTTGACTTATCTAGGGAAGTGGACTTGGTTGTTTATTTACCTTGTTTAGTGAAAGTTGACATTCAAGGTGTTAATGTCGGCTAGATATAGGTCAAATGTGAAGATCCATGAGGTGTTAACTAGCTAGTTATGTAAGTTTAGATGGTTTAGTTGGGTAGGGTCTTGTTTTGCGTATTACTTGCATATTGTAGTTGAGTAGTCATGTATACATGGTGATATATGTGAGGTGTCGTGTGTATATATACATATGAGTATAGCTTGTGTAGTTCCAAGACAAGTGGCTTTGCTATGATCCAAGACTTAACATATTATGTTAATCAATCGGCCATTTATGTTAATAGTATTGTGATTGTACATTGTGTTTGTTAAGTAACCTCTAGTTACCCTTTGGTATAGGAATATCATCGGGTCTAGAAATGGTGAGAGTTGATTAAGTTTTGTATCTCTTGATGACGACATTAACATGTATTTTGTGCATCTTAGCATAGTTATTTGTTTCCATGTTCATGTGTTAAAGAGGGATTACCATACGTTAGGGTATAATAACCTTTCTGAATGCTTGTTTTTGTGATTGCTCAGGTATTGTATGACTAAACAAGTGTCCCATGTTGAGTTTTCTGATTACTCTTGCTTCACTAGACGGGGGGGGGGGGGGGGGGGGTATAATGCATGGAAATTGTGAAATGATGCACATAAAAAATGACAATTATAAATGAAAAACGTACGGATGTTGACCGGGTTTATTGACTGTTGTCACACACAACCCCACAATTATAACATATCTTCCCAATAGTCACAATAAAATCAGATTCAGGAGATCTCGAGAAGACAAAGATTTCTCGGATGGCTAAAAACTTCATAATATTTAAACAAACACAGATCCCAAGGCTCGTGACCCTCACGCGCCGCCCCATCTTCAACGTATCAGCCCTCCGATCATCTTCTCCGATGAGTTCAACACCTCAAACACAATCATTTTAAGGAAAAACAGCACTTTGACAAAGATTTAAACCAAACATTAGCTATAACAATCATTATGTCATCACAAATACACATCACTTACACTCGGCTCATGTTTAGAAACAAAAACAAACTTCATATCCACCCGGTAACCTACCGGATCATCACCAAGCACAAAGAAAACATACCTTTAGATTGCAATAAGGACATGATTCTTGATCTAACTTAGCTCCTATCACCGATTCACTTGAAACTGAAGTGTGTGATTTGTATGTGTTTATGTGTGTGTTAGAGAGATGGTTCGGTTTCCAAGGAAGGAAACCGTAGGATTGAGTTGAAAAGGGAAACAAAGGACAAACTCTTCTTTTTTATAATCAAATAAGTACAAGAGGCAAGATTTTGTGGAGCCTACCAAGTGTGTGATGGATCCGGCTCCAATCCCAAAACTGTCAAAAACTTTTTCAGGTGAATTTTAACAGAAGTGGGTCCAGGTCAAATTATGAGCTGGTCAAATTTTCATAAAAGAATGTTAAAAGTTAAAATAAAAATACAAGTAAAATAAACTAAGCTAATAAATACACGAAATTAAAAAAATTATTCACACTTACACAAGTCTTATTACAAATTTGCTTACGGGATCAAATCACTATGTTTCAGGCCAGACTACACTTATCAACACTGATCTACTTAGGTCAGTCTTAGCAATTAATGGTATATTTATCCACTTAAACTTATTTCCTTAGGCCTTCTAGTATGACAGTCCGTGATATTATTTTATCATGTTTTGGTTTATTAAAAATGAGCACTCAGATAAGTCACAGTCAAATCCTAGAATCATAAATAGTACACTCTATCATGCTAGTAGTTTCCCTACAGCATATTTCGCACATTATCTGTTCTAGCATTCTGAAACCATGACTGGGACTAGGTTGAGAAGAGAAAAGAATAGATAAGTAAGAGATATGGTGTAATATACAAATCAAATGATTTCTCAAATGATATAGGCTATGGGTTTTGGACTCTTGAGGGTCTCTTTTATGATGTCCTGACTGTGTCTAGGTCAGCATATTTTTTGATGCAGCAGATGGACAGCCATGACATCTTTAGACACAAAGGTCTCTTTTTGGTGAAAATTTTTCTCTATAGCACGACAATAAAGAGACTAGGTCAGCATATTTCTGGATGCAGCAGAAACCTGTTTATTGCCTAGCATCTCCAGGTCTTTGCTTACGCAAAACAAATGAGATACACGAGTGTTTCAGACCTAGACCACAGTGTTATGCATAGGGACATCACACAAGCCTTCAAATAGAGATTGTACTTGATTCCAAGTGATGTTCCTTACCGAGGTCATACCTTATCTTTAAGTGTTTCACAAGATCAGTCATATTTCCAGCCTTCAGGACCAAGCCTACCAGTATATCACACCAGAGACAAACCATTTCGATACTCGTTTTACTTGAGCCAGCCTTAATCCAGTTGTGAAAAATCATTTCATTTCCCGCATAACAGCACTGAAAACACTCTACTTTTGTTTTTTTAACTTTTTATTGTTTTTGTATTTTTCTAAGGATACATCCCCCTAAATTTGTGCTTAAAAATAAAATTTAAAGAACAAATTTACAAAAAGAAAAACGAAGAAAAATATTTTTTTTGACCAGGCTTAGTCCTCAAACTGGACCATTCTCAGCAATTCTAAAAGAGCGACAAAACGAGCTCGATTAACCGGTTTTGTAAAAAGATCGGCGACATTGTCGTTGGTATGGATTTGTTCGGGAACAATTAAACCCTGGTTAAACGAGTCTCGGATGAAATGTTCTTTTATGGCATTGTGTTTTGTCTTTGAAAAATAAACTGGATTTTTCACAATTTGGATAGCTGCATCATTGTCACAATAAATGGGAGTATGAGAGAAATCCAAACCGTAATCCACCAGCTGGTGCTGCATCCAAATGACCTGTGAGTAGCACGCCGAAGCTGCAACATATTCAGCCTCTGCAGTTGAGACGAAGACTGTTTGCTGCTTTTTACATTGCCAAGAGATAAGCCTTTCACCCAGAAATTGACATCCCGCTGAGGTGGATTTCCTGTCAATGTCACAACCTCCGTAATCGTTGTCAGAAAAAGCAAATAAATCAAATGGAGAGTCCCTAGGATACCAAAGACCGAATCTGGGTTTCCCCTTAAGGTATCTAAAGACTCTCTCTACAGCTTTAAGATGAGAGGTTATAGGAGTAGCCTGATATCGTGCACACTGGCACACAGCAAACATGATGTCTGGTCTGCTAGCGGTCAGGTACATAAGTGAGCCAATCATGGACCTGTACAAGGTCGGATCTACAAGTTCTCCTTCCAGATCTTGAGTTAGACCTTGTCTTTCAGGCAGTAGAGTATGGTTTATCTTCGCTTTAGTAAACCCAAACTTAGCAAGTATATCATCCACGTACTTGCCCTGATGAATTAAAATACCCTTAGGGCTTTGACGGACTTGCAAACCCAAAAAGAACGTCATTTCACCCAATACACTCATTTCAAACTGCCTCTTCATCACCTCTTCAAAATCTTTACATAATGCATCACTAGTGGATCCAAAAATGATGTCGTCCACATAGATCTGCACAAGGATCTGGTCTTCATCTCCTCTCTTCACAAACAAAGTCTGATCGATAATGCCATGAGTGTATCCATTGGCAAGCAAGTGATCGGTCAATGTAGCATACCATGCACCAGGTTCTTGGTGAAGACCGTACAAAGCTTTATCAAGCTTGTAACATGCCCTGGATATTTGGGATTTGTGAAACCTGGTGGCTGAGATACGTAGATCTCTTCTTTAACCTTTCCATAGAGAAAAGTAGTCCATCTGATAAACTGTAAATGTGACAACTCGGGTAATTCTCTCTCTTGGTTTCTATTTTTGTCTGTTTCTTTTGTTCATACTCTTGGTACTTGCATAATTTTCGGGACGAAAATTCTTTTAACGTGGGGATGATGTGACACCCGGCAAATTCAAGTTAGCAACGTCGTCTAAATTAAAGTCTACCTTAGTGAGTCACGCGTATTCTGTACTTAACTGGGTTAGTTGAGTCGGGTTATGGTTCGGGAACTGTTATATGAGTCTAGGGAATCATTAGATGTTGGCCTAGAGGATCGTTAGATGTCAGTCCTTAACCAAGTGTACAAACGGTGACGATTTGTAGGATCGTCAGGGCATACGGAACGTACGAATCTCGAGTCCCGGGAATTGGTGAACGAGTGTAAATATGTGTATTTACTAGTGTTATGTGTTTACAATCATTATGTGACTTGTCGGTATGTGAAAATGTGTTAACATATGTTAAAACGGGGTTTAACGCGCAAAATACTTGGAACGGGACCCTGCAGGCGATTAGGGGGAGCTAATCACCTGCAGGGTGGCGATTAGCTCACCCCAGGTGGCGAGTAGCTGCCTCTGGGTGGCGAGTAGGGGGCTAATCGCCTAAGGGGGTGGCGATTAGCAGCCCTAATCGCCTGCAACTGAAAGCTAATCGCCTGCAACGTAAGTGACGACTAAAAACGACTATAAATACCATACTTAACCTCCTAAACTTCATTATACAAACCCTAATCGTCCCATAAACCGCCCCAACACATAAACAACCTCTGGAAGGCGATTTTTGATCAAAACTCAAGGTTTCAAGCTTGAATCATCATACTTTCATAATTCTAAGGTTTGATTTTCATCCATAAACCTTTATAAACGTTTTTAATCAATCCCTAAGGGTCCAGACCTGTTGTTAAACGAAAAAGCTTTCTGAAAATCGTCAACAAGGGTTGTTAATCGGATTATAATTAATATGCATGTGTTATGAGTGTGTATGATTAAAAAGCTAGGGTTTTTATGATTCATGATGATGATTTGCTATGTTATTATGATAGATCAGTGTTGATATTGATATTATGATGATAGGAATCTCAGTAATTGATTATAGGGTTATTGTTATGCATGTTAGTATGATGATTGCATGCTATGTGTATGGTGTTTGGATTACTTGATTTCATGCAGGACTGATTATACGAGGTTAAACGAAGGATTTTGATGTAAACATGTTTAGGATACTTGTTTGATCGATATTGGAGGTTGTTACACGTTCTAGGGTTGATTTGGAGTGTTAAACGCGCGAAAAGTCGGAAAAACTGGGTAGCATGCGATTAGCAAGGCTAATCGCCTAAGGGGTAGGCGATTAGCAAGCTAATCGCCTGCTAGGAGAGGCTAATCGCCTGATCATCATGCAATTGGGGCTAATCGCCTGCTAGGTGGTGTTTTTGCATGCTGCATGACCCTAATCGCCTGATGTGTTCTGAAATGCATGTCACATGACCCTAATTGCATGCAAACTCAAAAATTTGCATGTCACATGACCCTAATCGCCTGCACTGTAGGCGATTAGCATTCATAATTGCCTGTTGACCAACGTAATTGCTAGTTGACTTTTCCTAATCGCCTGTACTGCTGCTGTATGTATATTTTAGCATTCCGAGACCCGTTTTGACACCTAGGAACATGCTAGGAACCCCGTAACATGTCTAATAACTTGGTAACATGTACTTGGATGTATTTCGGTGATACGTGAACTATGTGCTATAACTTGTTGTGTGTTAACGTATGTTAAGGGTACTTGCATGATTGTATGTTTTGGAGCGTAAACATAACACGGGGAGTCTCGGGTCACCAATGGGATGTCGAGTCTTGTACTTTGGGTCGGTTAAACAGTCACGGTGTTTTCAAACGAGCTTGGTTATGGTCTGGACATCTAGGGACTAACTAACCTAAGGGTTATTAGTCTAAGTACTTGTAACTACCATATGTTAGGTCGCTGTTTTACGGGACTAGCATAGCTTGTTGAACTATTCTATTATCTGAAGTTAACGCAACCTAAGGTGAGTTTACGGCCCCACTTTACTTGGTTTTCGTTTTCGGGGGAGAAAACATGTGTTAAACAACTATTTGGTAACAACTGTCATACTATGGGTTTTCAAACGGTTTACTATACGATCTTTGGAAGTCCCGGGGGGAAACCATGAATGTGCTGGTTTGCACAACGGGGAAATGTGAATAGCGCTATTGGGAGTGACCAACCCCACCCGTCGGCATGGAGCGCCGGGCGGGTGCATATTGTCTCAAACAGGAACAGGTTTACTATACGGGCACAACATCTGGTTTGCGAGTTAGTAATGGTTTTCCAATCGTAGTAGTAATGGTACATACGCCTAGCTAGCGTACTTGGTTTACAATTGTTATAGTATGGACAGGTTATACTTGGAACTTTGATTACAAACCTGTAAACTCACCAGCATTTTTGTGCTGACGTAAACTCTTACATGTTTTCTCAGGTCGCTAAGGTAGCAAAGTGGAACTAGGGCGCACGCGTCTGCACGGCGTCTAGTTAGAGTTGCATGGTTTTGAACATTAAACATTTGGTTTTATTTTGTTTATGTAACGACATTTAGCTTCCGCTGATGTTTGGGATTTTTAAACTATGTTTTTGAAATTCATTTAGTATTGTTTATTGTGATCATTGACTTGGATCCTGGTTTGTCATGCGCCTCGCGGTAAAACTCCGCAAGTGGATTTTGAGGGTGTGACAGATTGGTATCAGAGCCAATGGTTATAGTGAACTAGGACTGCATGTAGAGTCTAGTCTATAACTGAGTCGCACACACTAGATGATCACATGGTACTAAACTTTATACTGGGTTACTCATAGACTTGTCGGGGTGTCTCTAAATCATCTTGCCCTTCTGTGTTACATCATCCAGACTCTTTTACTGGGTTACTTGCTTACTAGACAGTGAGGTACATTGGGGTTAACTGTATACTCTTGAGATTGGTCCAAGACTCGGACATCTCCCTTTCCTACCCCAATAGAAACCCTTGTCATGAACTACCGTAGTATTACGGTGTATAGCTAAGAGTCTATGTCCGGTGATTTGAACTTCGAACTAGGAGAACACTTGGAGGACCATGTAGAGCGGTTTATCATTTTGGGTGCACACAAAATCATAAACCGAAATGCATGAAAGCCCTAGTGAGCTCTGGGTTCGAATGGATAGTCCTGGGTTGGATCTAGCTTTGATCTTGTAAACGCTAGTGTTTATCATTGGCTGTGAAACTAAATTTTCTCGTCCTTTTTGCCAGAATCATGTCTGGAGCACGAGGAGGACGTGGAGGTGGTCGCAATGGTGGGCGTGGAAATGGTGGTCGTGGGGGTGTGAACCTCACGCAGGATGACTTGAACAACTTGCTGCAGGCTGCCTTCCAGCTAGGGCACAATGGCGGTAAGTTGACCTAACCACTCCTATCTCATCGGTGAACTTGTTTACATTTCCCGTGGTTTTCTTACGTGTTTCTTTACAGGTGGTCATGTTAATCCACCACCACCACCCATGTGCACCTACAAAATGTTTCGGGACTGCAAGCCCCATGAGTTCGCGGGTACTGAGGGTGCAGTAGGTTTGCTCAGGTGGTTGGAGAAGGTGGAGTCTGTTTTCCTGATGTGTAATTGTCTTCCTGAGGATCGAGTCAAGTATTCTGCTGGGTTGCTCCAGGATGTTGCGTTGACCTGGTGGAACGATATCACCCAGACTATGGGTATAGGGGAGGCTTATGCTATGCCTTGGGAGAACTTTGTGCAACTGCTGAAGAGGGAGTACTGTCCCAGGGAGGAAATTCAAAAACTGGAACACGAGGTGTGGAACCTCAAAATGTCTGGGTCGGAAATTGAGAAGTATACTGTGAGGCGGAATGAGTTGGCTGTGCTTTGTCCTGATCTACATGTGCCGGAATACAGGAGGATTGAGCATTATATCTCGGGTCTTGTGCCAGAAATCGCAGGGTTGGTGGCTGCGGGGAATCTTCCTACCTACGCGGAGGTGGTCCGGTCTGCTCATAGGATGACTAACTTGAAGGTGAGTGAGGGTATCTTGCCTGCCAAAGGTTCAACTGCTAAGGCTCCAGAGAGCAACAAGCGAAAGTGGGATAATGATGTGAAGAGTTCTACACCAGCACCAGCTCAACAGGGGAAAAGGTTTGATAGTGGGGGTTCATCTTCATCGGGTTCTAAGCCAAGTGGTGGGTATGTAGGGAAGTTACCGAAATGCAATAAGTGTGGACGCCATCATCATGGGAATTGTGACAACAATCGTTGCCATCGCTGCCAGAGGTTGGGGCATTTTGCCAAAGACTGTAGGGCGACTCTTCCATCGACTCAGGCCCCAACTACTACTCCGACTGCTACTACTCAGGGGACTGCGGGTAAACAGGGATGTTTTCACTGTGGGGAAGCGGGGCATTACAAGAAAGAGTGTCCAAAGCTGAAACAGGGAGGGAACGGGAATGGTAATGGGAATGGAAATGGTAACAACGGGGGCGGAAACAGGAACGCACGTGCCTTCGTTATTGGGACTGCAGAGGCAAGTCAGGACCCTGACACAGTCACTGGTACGTTTCTTCTCAACGATCGCTCTGTTAGTGTTTTATTTGACTCTGGCGCCGATAAAAGTTTCATATCTGTGGAAGTTAGTCGTTTGTTAGATGTAGTACCTGTTCCTTTAGAGGCTAATTACATTATAGAATTGGCTGACGGTAAGAAGATAGAAGCTACTTGCGTTCTTCGGGAATGTCACATAGAGTTGTCGGGTTTGTCTTTTCCTATCGACCTTATGCCGGTATCTTTGGGTAGTTTTGACGTGGTTATAGGCATGGATTGGTTGTCGCTGTATCGCGCTGAGATCGTTTGTTACGACAAGGTCATCCGGATTCCTCTCCCTGATGGAGAATTTCTTTCTGTGTACGGGGACAAGAGCGGTGCTCCGCTAAGTCTCATCTCTAGCATGAAGGCCCTTAAGTATCTTCGGAAGGGTTATTCGGCTGTTCTAGCACTTTTATCTGTTTCTACTACCAGCGAGAAGAAGATCGACGATATTCCGGTTGTACGCGAGTTTTCTGATGTCTTTCCTGATGATTTATCTGGTCTTCCTCCCCATCGTCAGGTTGAGTTCGGTATTGATCTTGTACCTGGCGCTGCTCCTATTGCTCGGGCCCCCTACCGTCTTGCACCTCCTGAGATGCAAGAATTGTCTAACCAGTTACAGGAACTCTTGGATAAGGGTTTCATCAGACCAAGTTCTTCCCCTTGGGGAGCCCCAATTTTATTTGTTAAGAAAAAGGATGGAAGTTTACGATTGTGTGTGGACTACAGAGAACTGAACAAATTGACCATTAAGAATCGTTATCCTCTTCCACGTATTGATGACCTATTTGACCAACTCCAGGGTTCCAGCTATTATTCCAAGATTGATCTCAGGTCCGGTTATCACCAGTTGCGCGTAAGGGAAGCTGATGTTGCTAAGACTGCCTTTCGTACACGTTATGGCCATTTCGAGTTCTTGGTCATGCCTTTTGGTCTCACTAACGCACCGGCGGTTTTCATGGATTTGATGAACCGCGTTTGTAAACCGTATCTTGACAAGTTCGTCATCGTGTTTATTGATGACATTCTGATCTATTCCAAGAACGAGACCGAACATGGGGAACACCTACGGTTAGTTTTGGAACTCTTACGACGAGAACAACTGTACGCCAAGTTCTCGAAGTGCGATTTTTGGTTACGCGAAGTCCAATTCCTAGGGCATGTAGTCAATGAACTGGGAATCCATGTCGATCCAGCTAAGATCGAAGCGATCAAGGACTGGGAAGCACCGAAGACGCCAACTGAGGTGCGGCAATTCCTAGGCCTTGCGGGTTATTATCGTCGTTTCATTAAGGGGTTCTCGAAGGTTGCTCAACCCCTCACCACTCTTACTCAGAAGGATAGAAAATTTGACTGGGGTGAACCACAGGAGTCCGCATTCCAAAAACTGAAGACTAAGCTTTGTTCTGCTCCTATCCTGTCCTTGCCTGAAGGCACTGAGGATTTTGTTGTTTACTGTGATGCTTCTATTCATGGTCTCGGTTGCGTGTTGATGCAACGCGAGAAGGTGATTGCGTACGCTTCTCGTCAACTCAAAGTGCACGAGAGGAACTACACTACCCATGATTTGGAATTGGGTGCGGTGGTGTTTGCGTTGAAAATTTGGAGGCATTACTTGTACGGTACCAAATGCACCATCTACACCGATCACAAGAGTCTCCAGCACATTTTTGACCAACAGCACCTGAACATACGACAGCGCCGTTGGGTTGAACTCCTGAACGACTATGACTGTGCCATTAAGTACCATCCTGGCAAGGCGAATGTTGTGGCAGATGCCTTGAGCAGGAAGGAATCGACAAACCCTCGTCGCGTTCGGGCGTTGCAACTCACAATCCATTCCTCTCTGCCTGATCAACTCCGTTCTGCCCAATTGGAAGCTTTGAAGGAGGAAAACCTTAAAGCTGAAACTATGCACGGTGCCGACAAGCACCTAGAGCGAAGGCCTGATGGCCTACACTATTTCGCAGAACGCATATGGGTTCCTTTATTCGGGGGACTACGGGAGCTTGTCCTTGATGAGGCTCATAAGTCCCGGTATTCTATTCATCCTGGTTCGGATAAGATGTACCAAGATCTGAAAGTACTTTATTGGTGGCCAAACATGAGGGCGGATATAGCCTCATACGTGAGTAAGTGCTTGACCTGTGCTAAGGTCAAGGTGGAATACCAGAAACCGTCGGGTCTATTGCAACAACCCGAAATTCCAGAGTGGAAATGGGAACGGATTACAATGGACTTTGTCACACAGCTACCTAAGTCACCGAGCGGGAATGATAAGATATGGGTGATTGTCGACCGTTTGACGAAATCAGCCCATTTCCTTGCCATTAAGGAGACCGACACCATGGATCGGTTGGCTCGTTTATATCTGAAAGAAGTTGTCTCTAAACATGGGGTACCAGTTTCTATTATTTCGGATCGTGATTCTCATTTTACTTCTCACTTCTGGAAGTCTTTGCACAAGGCTTTGGGTACCCAACTAGACATGAGTACGGCTTATCATCCACAAACTGACGGTCAGAGTGAGCGTACAATTCAAACTCTAGAAGACATGCTGCGGGCATGTGTGATCGATTTTGGCAAAGGTTGGGAAGCTCACTTACCGTTAGTAGAATTCTCTTACAACAACAGTTATCATACGAGCATCAAAGCAGCTCCGTTCGAGGCATTGTACGGACGGAAATGCAGGTCTCCTCTCTGTTGGGCCGAAGTGGGTGAGAGTCAGCTCACTGGGCCAGAACTGGTGTACGAGACTTCTGAGAAGATCGTACAGATTCGTAATCGATTGGCAGCGGCACGGGACCGACAAAAGAGTTATGCTGATCATCGCCGTAAGCCATTGGAGTTTCAAGTTGGTGACAAAGTGCTTCTAAAGGTTTCACCGTGGAAGGGCGTCATACGCTTTGGGAAGCGTGGCAAACTTAACCCGCGGTATGTCGGTCCATTTACGATCCTGGAACGGATCGGGCCGGTGGCATATCGACTTGATTTACCGACGGAGCTCGGTAACGTACATAACGTCTTCCACGTATCTAACCTGAAGAAGTGTCTGACTGACGAGTCTCTCATTGTTCCACTAGAAGAGATCAAGGTTGATGATCGTCTTCGGATAGTGGAGGAACCTGTCGAGATCCTTGATTACAAGATTCGCAGTCTGCGTCACAGTAAGATTCGTATTGTTAAGGTTCGATGGAACTCGAACCGGGGACCGGAATACACTTGGGAACGCGAGGATCAGATGAAGTCTAAGTATCCTCATCTCTTTCCTAAAGAGGCATTCGAGTCGAGACACGTTACCACTGCAACGGAATGAATCTCGGGGCGAGATTCCTTTTAACGTGGGGATGATGTGACAACTCGGGTAATTCTCTCTCTTGGTTTCTATTTTTGTCTGTTTCTTTTGTTCATACTCTTGGTACTTGCATAATTTTCGGGACGAAAATTCTTTTAACGTGGGGATGATGTGACACCCGGCAAATTCAAGTTAGCAACGTCGTCTAAATTAAAGTCTACCTTAGCGAGTCACGCGTATTCTGTACTTAACTGGGTTAGTTGAGTCGGGTTATGGTTCGGGAACTGTTATATGAGTCTAGGGAATCATTAGATGTTGGCCTAGAGGATCGTTAGATGTCAGTCCTTAACCAAGTGTACAAACGGTGACGATTTGTAGGATCGTCAGGGCATACGGAACGTACGAATCTCGAGTCCCGGGAATTGGTGAACGAGTGTAAATATGTGTATTTACTAGTGTTATGTGTTTACAATCATTATGTGACTTGTCGGTATGTGAAAATGTGTTAACATATGTTAAAACGGGGTTTAACGCGCAAAATACTTGGAACGGGACCCTGCAGGCGATTAGGGGGAGCTAATCACCTGCAGGGTGGCGATTAGCTCACCCCAGGTGGCGAGTAGCTGCCTCTGGGTGGCGAGTAGGGGGCTAATCGCCTAAGGGGGTGGCGATTAGCAGCCCTAATCGCCTGCAACTGAAAGCTAATCGCCTGCAACGTAAGTGACGACTAAAAACGACTATAAATACCATACTTAACCTCCTAA